>CM062817.1:1689881257-1690324530 GCA_031772625.1 Pinus tabuliformis
CAAAGAACCACATGGCACCTTAAATTTTGCTGACATGATGATGGATATTGTAGAGAGAAAATTTTAAGGGCTGCCGATGTTTTTTTCCTAAAAAGAGATTCACCACTTTCTAATTTTTCTACAAATGATTCATCCAAAATTTAAAGTATAAAATTATTTTACCTCAAAAATTACCAAAATTTTACAGACTTTAATTCTTTTACAGACAAATTTCAAAATGTTTTACACTTTGCATATTATGAAATAGTAAGATTTGCCAAAATTTCTTAGCTTTAAGATAAATTCTCGTCCTTAAAATTTTCCTTGATGTTATGAATATATATATATATATATATATATATATATATATATATATATATATATATATTCCCTCATTTAACTTTGCATATAAGTTCAATTATACAAATAAAAAATCGCTCTTACAATAAAGTTGCTTTATAAATGAAAATTGGAAGTAAAAAAGATAACTTAAAAACAATATTAAAAATATTGCATAGTGAATAAAATACACTTTATAATAAAGTTATGAAATAACTTAATTTTATATGAACTTTTACCAAACATAATTTAAATAAAACCCCTAAACAGGTATACTAGTGCAAAACACATACTAATAGTAAAAATAAGAGTGTTGGTGTAAGTATAAGAGTATTGGCGTTGTTATTGGAACTTTGTCTAAAAGTGCATGTTTCAATTATTATTATTATTATTTTTTTAATAACAAAAAACAATAATATTTTATTTATATATATATATATAAATCTAATATTCAATAACAAGAAGGTTAAATCTCGATTAACCAACGCAGAAAATGAATGTTTCATGTAATAGTTCCGAGACTCCCATATACTCTCTGTTTTTTCAAGTAATACAAATTTATATTCAATAAAGCAAAGGAGGAGAGAATTGACCAGCCATATTAAACCCTATTCGTACAGGATCCAAGACGTAAAGTCTCTCTATTTACAAGTGATACAATTTTACTTTATTTAAAAGGAAAAAACGATTTACAAAGCCTACTCTGCATACAGGATCCAGGATAGAAGTAGCAGTGACAAGCCTTCAATCTGGCCATGGGATCCAACAAGCTGAAATGACCCAAAAAATAATCCTAGAGCCCAGAATAAACAAATTTCATACACTTTCTTCCATTGGCTAATTAACCTAGCCACAACGGAAAGAAAACTTAGAACAAAGAATGAATTAATAGCATAACCTTTCAAATTTAAACTGGTGATTTCATGCTGATACTGTGGAGCTTAGCCAGGACTCCCACGAGAGGGGCATTGATATACGTTGTGGGCTCAAGCTTGCTCGGATCGGCCCTGCAATCCTCAAACCTTTCATGGCGATTAGGCCCTCCTACAACTGCACCTGTTAATTCATTTGGCTTCGGTGCTGGTCTGTGGAACCACACCATGAAACCTTTGGTACATGATACCATTGTCGACTCCACGTATATTGAAACTATTGAAGACCCTCTGTGATGAGCTTGTTGTGGATATTTGTCACCAAAACCCACCATGAAAGACATGCCCACAGGATTTTTACCCAATATGTAATCAACCTGTAAATTTTACAATATTAAACGCAATGTAGTTGAAAGCTAAATCATTATTGCATCCAGATAACCAAGGTGGTCTCAGCTCAGATGCAGATGCGTAAGAAAATACTTTGTTGGTTTTTTTAACCTAGGTAGATATGAAAATTAATTAAATTATAATTTTGAATCTCTCAATGGAGATTTTGTTGGAATATTAATTCCAACTACTGTGCAGCGACAACGATATGGGACATTACCGATCAGCAATCTCCGATGGGCATATCGGTGAGTCGGCGGGATGGAGCATCAGACGTATCGGTGGTAGGATTGCGATATCGCGTCACCGATATCGCATCGGCGCTTTCAAAAGGTGGCAAGCCCTTTGCATAGATATGTTTGTGATCCGATAGCCGGACCCGACGGGCATATAGCATTATACTGTATAATATTTCAGTTCCACCTGTGGCCAACTTTCTTATGTTTTTTAATGTTTTTTTTCTCAAGCTTAAGTTAAAATGCATCGCATCGATGCATATCGCATCGGCGGGTCGTAAATCGGCATTTCGCTATGCGATAGTGCAATATTGTGATAAGCCTGCATTAAATATAGATAGGATATTTTCAGCCGAGTAATCAATGCTATTTACTGCGGTTGGTAAACACAGGTAGGATATTTTTTTTCTTATCACTTAGAATCAGATATGATTTTAACCTATATAATGTGTAAAGAACAGCAGTTCTATAATCAAGTGAGTAAGAGAGAAGTTGTTGAAGAATCTGAGAGTTTTTGTAATTATCTGTAAACACACAACAGTGCTAAGATAGTTGAAAACAAATTCTGGAATTGGAGCGTTCCTGTTGTAACCCCTCTATAGAGGAAGACTATTTTGTAACAGTTTTTTTTTATGATTAAAGATCCTGTATTGAAATCAGTGAGCGTTGTTCTCTGTGCATTTCTTTTGTGTTTGAAATTATCAGAAATTTCCAACATGGTGTCAGAGCTAGTCTAGGCACTCAGTGAGTCAAAAACAGAGTTTGTTTTTCACTGTAGGAGCTGTAAGAAGCTTAGTGAGCGATTTTCTCCAGCAAAGAAAGTTTTTTTTGCTTGTTTTAAATATATACAGTCAGTATCTCTTCTTTACTTATATAAGTTAAGATGGCAGATGCTGGAACTGGTTTGACAAATTCTCAATTGCCACAGTTTAATGGGAAAAATTATAGTTATTGGTCCATAACAATGAAAGCATTTTTTGCTTCTCAAGGAATATGGGAGCTGGTTGAATCTGGCTATGCTGAACCTGCAAATGCAACAGCATTGGCTGCTTTGACAGTAGCAGAAAGAGACCAGTTGAAGAGCGACAGGAAGAAGGATGCCAAAGCCCTCTTTTTCCTCTTCCAATTAGTACATGAAAGTGTTTTTCCACGGATTGCAGCAGCAACAAAATCCAAGGAGGCATGGGATATTCCCAAAACTGCCTATCAAGGCATGGAGAAGGTGAAGACTACAAAGTTGCAGATGTTGAGGAGAGACTTTGAAACACTCAGCATGAAGGAATCTGATACAATAGATTCATTCTTCACTCAGGTTATTGGGTTGATAACCGAGATAAGATCTTATGGTGAGATTCTTGAAGAAAGAAGGATTGTAGAGAAGATCTTGAGATGTTTACCCTCACGGTTTGAAGCTGTTGTGGTAGCAATAGAAGAAACAAAGGATCTCTCGCAGTTCACAGTAGATGAACTGAGTGCTTCTCGCATATCTCATGAACACAGACTAAGTAGAGGAACAGATTCCTCTTTTGAGCAAGCATTCAAGACTCAGATGTCTTTTGGCCAAAGAAAAGGTCAAGGCAGAGCAACTAACAGAGGTCGTGGAAGAAGCCAAAACAGAGCCAGAAATAATCCTGCAAGCACAAGCAGAAGGAGCTGCAATCAGAACCAAGATGAAGGTTCACGCAAGCAGCAAGCTCATGGACAAAGGTATGACAAATCCCAAGTCCAATGTCATTATTGTAAGAAATATGGGCACTATGCCAATGAATGTAGGAAAAAACAAAATGACATGAACAGTAGGTAGAATGTTAATTTTGCAAATGAAGAAGATAAGAATCCAAAGATTGTGTTGTTAACATGTAATATTGCACAAGACAAACAAGAAGATTTTTGGTTCTTAAACTCAGGTTGTAGTAATCACATGACTGGGAACATCGAAATGTTTGCCAATCTGGATGAAAATGTGAAATCTGAGGTAACAACAGGAACTGATAGTAAGATATCTATCAAGGGTAAGGGCAGAGTCAGTATCCAAGCAAGAAATGGAGAATAGATGATTGTGCCAGAGGTATACTATGTACCTAGTCTGAAATGTAATCTTTTTAGCATTGGACAACTCATTAACAAAGGTTACAATGTGTTCTTCAAAGACGATATGTGTACAATCAGAGACATACCTCCAAGTAAGAAGATCATTGCACAGGTGCAGATGACCAGCAATAGAATGTTTCCTCTCAAACTTAGGGCAGACTTGAAGGAAGCAAGAACTATTGCAGCTATAACACAAGAAGTCTTTCAGGAACAAGTGAAAGATGAGAATTGGTTGTGGCACTTGAGATTTGGACATCTCAATTTCGGAGGCTTGAATCTATTGCACAGAAAGGGAATGGTAAAGGGATTACCATTGATCGAGAAACCGAACAGTCTTTGTGAAGGCTGCATCTTGGGCAAGCAACACAAAGAAATCTTTCCAGCATGAAAGGGTATAAGGGCAAAAGCACCCTTAGAAATTGTTCACTCTGATGTGTGTGGACCGATGCAAATACCATCATTTACCGGAAATAAATATGTTTTAACTTTCATTGATGATTACACCAAAAAGACATGGGCGTATATGTTGAAACAGAAGAGTGAAGTGTTTGAGAAATTCCGCCACTTCAAAACTCTTGTTGAAAAACAGTGTGGGCATTTTATCAAAGTGCTCAGAACAGATAGAGGAGGAGAGTACATCTCCAAATACTTTCTGCGATTTTGCAGAGAAAATGGCATACAAAAGCAGTTCACCACGAGGTATACACCTCAGCAAAACGGTGTTGCCAAAAGGAAGAATAGGACCATTCTTGACATGGTCAGAAGTATGCTAAAGGCAAAACACTTGCCGCATGAGTATTGGGTAGAAGCTGTCACTTACACAGTTTACATCTTGAATAGATGCCCAACTAAAGCTGTCATGAACAAAATACCAGAAGAAGCATGGAGTGGTCAAAAGCAAACTGTCACTCACATGAGAGTATTCGATTGTGTAGCATACGCACATGTACTGGATCAGCTAAGGAAGAAGCTTGACAGTAAAGGGGAGGAGTGTGTCTTCATTGGCTATTCAGAGGAGTCAAAAGCATACAAACAGGGAAAATTTTAAGAACCCCCCCTAAATTTATAAATATAATAAATGGGCGAATCTCCATGGTATATAGGAAAAATGGAAGGAGATTTTATCAATAATATAATATGTATATATAATGTTTTGGCGAATCTCTCACCAGGCATGGTGAATATTACTCAATTATAAAATCTTGTAAGATCTTGGCGAGTCTTTCACTAAATAATAAAACAACTTTGTAAAGTACTAGTGAATCTTAGCATAGGGTACATGCTGGTTTAATTCCCCCATTTAAATAGGCTACATTCCAGGTGAATACCATGGGTCAATACCATGTGCCATTTTGGTGAATACCATGGGTCAATACCATGTGCCATTTTTATTTTTATTAATTCTAATATTAGGGTTAATAATGGTTTTTTGCATGGTATTAATAACAATCTAGTCCATGGTATTTGTCCCATAGTATTTTGGCCATAGGTTTCACCTAAATATAACCCATTTTTTGAGTGTTCGTAAATATAAGGTGACTTATGGAGTAAATATAAAAAAATGTTTTATTTGTTTACCATACCTCTTGTTTATTTATATTTTTATTAATTTACCATACCTCTTTTACAAATATGGTATTTGGCCCATAGGATTCACTTAAATAAAACCTCTTTCTTGAGCCTTCATAAATAGAACGAGGGTTATGGACTAAATATAAAAAGAGGTTTTATTTATTTACGATACGTCTAGTTTATTTATATTTTTGTTTATTTACCATACCGTTTGAGTAAGTATAAAAAGACATTTTATTTATTTACCATACCTCCACTTTACTTATATTTTTATTTGTTTACACCGTTACATGTATATAAGGTGACTTATGGAGTAAATATAAAAAATGTTTTATTTATTTACCATACCTCTCATTTATTTATATTTTTATTAATTTACCATACCTATTTTATAAATATGGTATTTGGCCCATAGGATTCACTTAAATAAAACCTATTCTTGAAAATGGGGGAATGGATTCACTTAAATAAAACCTATTCTTGAAAATGGGCGAATGGAAGGTTGGAAGTCCTAATTTCAAGGGCTAAATTTACCTTTTTTACCCTCTCCCTTAAAATAAGGTGGGCTATTTGAGGTGATTTGTAAAAATGTACTATGATACAAAATATTATCCCACTAAAAATCTAAAACCCCTTAATTTCGCCAAAGGGCGAACATTCGCCCCTAAAATTATCCTTGCATACAAACTCTATAATCCATCCACCAAGAAATTGATAGTAAGTAGAGATGTGCAGTTCATTGAAGATAAACCTTGGGATGGAAGCTTAGAGAAGACAGTGAATGTGAAAACAATTGTGTCTCACGAAGAAGATGAGGAAGGGACAACAACAAATACTCCTTCCTTGGTGGCTCCTCCTCCACCGCAGCAAGTACAACAAACCACACCACAAGCTGGAATTCGAACAGCCTTGAGAAGTCAAGGTAGTGCTTCTCCAAGCACATCACGGGGATCAGAAATACCCTCAAGTTTGGATGGAACTCCAAGCACACCAAGAAGACCAAGATTCAGAAATCCGAATGAGATTTATGAACAAGGAGATGTAGGTAACAATAACGGTCTTAATTCATTATTCACTTTGTATTGCCATGTTGATGACCCAGTTCATTTTGAAGATGTTGTAAATGAAGATAAATGGATTGAAGCAATGAATGAAGAAATTAGTACAATTGAGAAGAGTAAAACATGGGAGTTAGTGGACCTCCCTATAGGCAAAGATGCCATTGGAGTTAAGTGGGTCTATAAGACAAAAAGCAATGTTGAAGGAAAGATTGACAGGCACAAAGCAAGACTTGTTGTGAAAGGCTACAAGTAGCAACAAGGAAAAGACTATGATGAAACCTTTGCACCAGTAGCAAGAATGGAAACAGTCAGAATAGTGTTGTCTATTGCGGCACAACACAAATGGAAGATTTATCATATGGATGTTAAATATCCATTCCTGAATGGAGTGTTAAAAGAAGAAGTTTATGTTGAAAAACCTCCAGGCTATGAAGTTGAAGGCCAAGAGCATAAAGTCTGCAAACTGAAGAAGGCTCTTTATGGGCTGAAGCAAGCTCCAAGAGCTTGGTACAACAGAATAGATGCTTATCTAATTGAGAATGGGTTTGATAAGTGTGATGGTGAACCCAAACTCTACATAAAGGAGAATGACGGTAAGATTCTTATTGTTGTTTTATATGTAGATGATTTTATTTTTACCAGCAATGGTGCTTCTCTCATTGTTGATTTTAAAGCAGTCATGAAAAGTTAATTTGAAATGACTGACTTGGGCTTCTTAAGATATTTTCTTGGAATTGAAGTAGACCAAAGTGAAAATGGTGTTTTCATTTCTCATGTTAAATATGTAGAAACAATGTTAAAGAGATTTAACATGCAGAACAGCAAGGCAGCTGTGACTCCAACTGTAATAGGGTTGAAATTGACCAAAGAAGACAGCAGCAAAGATTTTGATCCAAAATTGTACAAAAGCATAGTTGGCAGTCTTATGTACTTAACTGCAACTAGGCCAGACATTATGCACGATGTGAGTTTAATCTCCAGATTTATAGAAAGACCAAAAGAGACTCATTGGTAGGCAGCCAAGAGGATTCTAAGTGTTTATGATAGGAAAAGCACATCGGGATATGTGTTTCATATGGGATCGGGAGCCATCTCATGGGCTTCCAAGAAGCAACCAGTAGTGTCTTTGTCAACAGCAGAGGCAGAGTATGTGGCAGCAACAGCAGCGGCATGCCAAGCAGTGTGGCTGAGAAGAGTTCTCAGAAATTTGTGTCATGAACAAGAAAAGGGCACAACCATTTACTGTGACAATAGCTCGGCAATAGCATTGTCTAAAAATTTTGTCTTTCATAAAAGGACAAAGCATATTGACACCAAATTTCACTTCATACGTGAATTGGTTAACAATGGTGAGATTGTTTTGCAGCACTGCAGAACAGAGGATCAGTTAGCCGACATCTTCACAAAACCATTGGGAAAGAAAAGCTTTGATCATTTCAGGAAATGTCTGGGTATCATTGAACGCCCAGTAGTTGAAATTAAAGGGGAGTGTTGGAATATTAATTCCAACTGCTGTGCAGCGATAGCGATATGGGACATTACCGATCAGCAATCACCGATGGGCATATCGGCGAGTCTGCGTATCGGCGGGATGGAGCATCGAACGTATCGGCGGTAGCATTGCGATATCGCATCGGCACTTTCAAAAGGTGGCAGGCCCTTTGCACAGATATGTTTGCGACCGATAGCTGGACCCGATGGGCATATAGAATTATGTTGTATAATATTTCAGTTCCGCCTGTGGCCAACTTTCTTGTGTTTTTTAATGTTTTTGTTCTCAAGATTAAGTTCAAATGCATCACATCGATGCATAACGCATCGGTGGGTCGTAAATCGGCATTTTGCTATGCGATAGTGCAATATTGTGATAATCCTGCATTAAATATAGATAGGATATTTTCAGCCGAGTAATCAATGCTATTTACTGTTGTTGGTAAACACAGGTAGGATATTTTTTTTCTTATCACTTAGAATCAGATATGATTTTAACCTATATAATGTGTAAAGAACATCAGTTCTATAATCAAGTGAGTAAGAGAGAAGTTGTTGAAGAATCTGAGAGTTTTTTGTAATTATTTATAAACGCACAGCAGTGCTAAGATAGTTGAAAACAGATTCTCGAACTGGAGCGTTCCTGTTGTAACCCCTCTATAGAGGAAGACTATTTTGTAACAGTTTTTTTTATGATTAAAGATCTTGTATTGAAATCAGTGAGCGTTGTTCTCTGTGCATTTCTTTTGTGTTTGAAATTATCAGAAATTTCCAACAGATTTTAATTTTGAATTTCTCAATAGAGACTTTTGTGAATATTGTCTTCAAGATCCATCACAAATGTATATATGTAATGTGATGGATCCAGAAAACAGATATCTAACTAACTTTGAATTTCTTAAATTCTGAAAATGTGGAAATAGATACACTAGTATGATAAGTTGTTATGGTCCTTTATTAAATATTTTGCAAAAAGGAAAAATCCAATATGTATATGTACTTGTTTTTTGGCAAATGCAATCAGGTTGCTTGGTTCATAGATTTGATCACCACATTGCAGGGATTGCTTGTATTTTGATAACAAATCATACAAGGAATGATATGCTTGTAGCATATTGCGTATTTGCACAGTCTCTGACATATAACAATCCTCCTGTCCAACAGATTAAACATTGTTAAGGAGCTTAACTTTGAAACCCATAGCATAAGGGGAAATTTTCAATTACCTGGTGTTGTGGAAAGTTTGAAATGAGGAGTTTCTGGAAGAACTGAGTAGAGAAATGCTTCTGCTTTCTTTCTGTAAACTTCCAAGTTGGATTCTCCAGAGAAATATCGCTTCCATGTTTTATTATTAGTTTTATGATAATGTGGGTAAGTTGAAGGTCAAGTGACAAGATTTCAAACTTTTATCTCAATTTACTAGCTTGAACATTTGGTAATTAATATGATTTATGTAGATGTCAACTTACACGAGACATGAGGACTTGAACACCTGGAGATTTGAGATCCCAGCTGAAGTCAGATTCAGTGGAAGTAGAAAAATTCTGCTGAAGTATGTATTTGGTATATTTTGACAATCCAGTTGCCCTATACAGCCATGATGCTGCCCATGCAAGCTCATCCTGCATATTTACCGAGGAAGAAGAATAAGGCATCATGAAGTTACTCATTATGTACTTTTAAATAATGGTGTGTTAGTAATGTGTATTTAATTTGAAAATATGTGTCATTATGGGGAAAGTATACATCATAGCCTGAGCTAGAGCAATAGAAAGGGCATTCTCCACCATATGTTCCAGGGTACTGGTCAGCAAAACGAAAGATCTGCAATAATACATTACATATTCAATTATGTGAATGTTATAAAAAATTGAAGGGGATATTGCATTTTTAGATTAATTTAACTTTCAATTTGGAAGAGATTAATCTTATACCAATCTAGCTCTTTTGAGGAGGCGATGGGAATAAGGATTGTCAACGGTTAGAAAGACAATGGAGGAAGCAGCCAATGCTGCAGCAGTCTCTGCTGCAATTTCTGTCCCTGGAGTGGATTTATCTATTTTGTACAAAGTCCTTGGGTGTCCATTCTCTCTGGGTTCTGCCGACAGCTATGGTCTGCAATAGGATCTCCCACCTGAAAAAAAAACAGCTAAACATATGTTCTATGTAAATCTAATTATAGTATTTTCTATTCTCATTAGTTAAAGTTTGCCCCTAAAAATCGAAATCATAAAAAAAACTATAAATGCTAGTTAGTGTGAGCCTTAGTGTGATTTAAATACTATAATAATTAGTTTACCTGAACCCATAGCTGGTTTTTAGTGGCACTTGCTTTGATGAAATAATCAGTACCCCACCTAATGGCATTCCTAACCTTCTACAATTCTCTAGCTGCTGCAAGTTCAACTTCATAGTGAAGGGCTCCCCATGCCAACATGGTAACTGTGAATGCCATGGGAAGTCCATACTTCACATTATCCCCAGCGTCGTAGTAACCTCCCACCAAATTCACCTACACAAAAACACAGTAAAAACCATGCGAAACATCATTGTATCTTTCCAGACTTGTTGAGGATCTGGACTACATATTGAATGCACAAATTATTTGGATGGAGAATGTTGATGGTACCCTAGCAAACCTGTCACTTTCAAGGAAGAGTCCTTAATTCAAAATTAAGTTGTGGTGGGTTATCTAATGTACCAAGTTATCAGGAATTGGTAGGATCTGGACTAAATATTATATTCACAAAATTATTTGGACAGAGAGTGTTAATGGGATCCTTTAAAGCGTAGCAAACTTAATTTAATTTAGAATTCATTGACGGGTCGGTATTTAATTTACCATTGCATCAATAACCGAGAGGACTTGCCAACCAAGACATGGATTTGACGGTTCAATTTTTTATGAAGAATATCACCACCTTACTTTAAAAACTTAACAAACTTGGTGAAAAATATCATTATTACGTTTTATCATTTCATCAAAATTCGTTAACCAGTTTTCTTTTTAACTTATAAAGCTATAGCTCTCTTTTAGATTTTTGCCTGGCTTGGGACAATAGTTTGTAATCATGGAAAAATGAAAATTGCTGAGTAGCCATAGAATCTAAAACACGTATTGATCTGAAAGTAGAGCAATTGAAAGTAGAGCAATTGGAATTAATAAGGATACAACAATATCTTTAATACACAAATACAATCAGCTCAATTGAAATTGTAAATGAGCGTGGGATACATTGTACATTCAAAGAACAGAAATAATGAAATATTTTCACAGGCAATATCTATTTCAAATGTGCTGCCAGTGCCCAAATCTCAATGATAATACACAATGTTGAAATACCTGCACAGACAATAAGCTCAATTGAAATTGTAATTGAGCGTGGGATACATTGTACATTCAAAGAACAGAAATAATGAAATATTTTCACAGACAATATCTATTTCAATTGTGCTGGCAATGCCCAGATCTCAGTGATAATGTAAAACTCATCACTCAGATCGAAAAGTTTAAATAATAAAAAGGGTGAAATTTGGTGGGCAAAGTGCTCATCATGGGAAAGGAAAAAATATAATTATTATTTTGTAATGATAATCTAAACCCCCATTAGTAAATCTAGACCATAAGTTTAAATAAAGTGATGGAATTTAATGGGATAACAAAAAAAACTAATTACTGTTTTGAAATGATAATCTGAATCCTTATAAGTAAATCTCTAAATTTAGACAATAGGTTTAAAGAACGGCATGGAATAGGAATTTGGTTACCAAATTAACTATATATATATATATGTATGTATGAATGGTGGTTTTTTTAGTAGTATATATATGTATGAATGGTGGTTTTTTTAGTAGAGTCATTTAGAGATTTGTTTTCGGAATTTATCACATAAATTATTTAAATTGTCAATATATAGAACTATTTTAAAACTTACTAATATAGTTTTTTGTCACGACCCATTGACAACTATACAAAAAATTTAAATAAACATCGCAGAACTTACTACTTTTATTATTCATCCATCCGATCATGAAATAAATATGATGCAGGGCATCATTCTCCAAAGTATAAAGGTGCTGCTGTAATTACACATATGCACACCTATCTCTGATATACTAAGGTTTCTCCCTTGATTAATGTTCATGACCCAATGGGCAACTTTTACGAAATTGAAGGCTAAGTTAATGGTTGTTAAAGTTACCGGTTGCTGCTCCGGTCAGCTCCGGAGCCAGATGGTGAGCAGGATCTTAACTCACCTCACCCACCATCGCCAGGTGGCTAAAGCCATGCTGAATCCACGTGATTCCTTGGTTGAAGCGTTAGAGTTTACGCGCCAAGCTCCCAATCGATTGAACGGTGTGGATTACAAGTTAAGATCTAAGGGTCTGAATGCGCCCAAGGGTTTAGTGGTGGTTTATATACCACTGAGCTACTTCTTTTGGTTCATTTGCACATGTTTCGGGAGGCTGGGTACTGCTTAGCTCGGCGGTGACCTCCTCGCATCAACTACCAGATCTGCAACGCTAATTCCAGGTATTCTCAATGACCATAGCCCGCCGATTACAGGTTCTTCCTCAGCTATTTGGATTTATAAATATATGCACAGTGCTTTTGTTTACTGCCGGTTCATTAGTTCTGTATACCTCTGTTTGAACTAATCTCAATGCTTTTACTGTGTCAGGGTTTATACCACGAACCTTCAGCCATTCAAGAAGTTAATGTGCGACCGTGGCACCTCTAGGTATTTACCCCATCGTAACTTGAAGCAGAGCTTGCGTTTCCGTCTTATTGGGAGAGGGTTTATTCTTATGCAATGTCATATGTTGATTCTTTTAGCCCGAGGAGTTCCTCATGGCGTTTTCCCCTTTAATGCTTCAGGGTTTCTTCACTCGGACAAACCCTGGATTCGAAACGTGGTCGGCCATTTCATGCCGGTGCCTGCGTTCTCTTTGATTTCTACAATATTATATTGAGAATCTGTTTGGGCAATATGCCAAGGTTGTATGCATGTTTATTTAAGAGTCCACGGCCTCCTAGCCGGGACCGAATCGACTCAAAGAACTCAGGATATTTACTCCCTTCTGTTTTCTCATATTATCGAGAATGTTGAATATTAAATCACAGGTTTTTTTTTTGTCTGTATTTATGGAGGTATGAGAGTCCTCTTCAGCTCTCTGGACACTTGGGTCATTCTACTATTTTATACCCATCAGGGTTTCTGTTTATCATAAGGTTAATATACATATTCCTTGAAGACGATGTATAAATTTGTTCATCTGATACCGTTGGTACTAGACCTGTTTTGCTTATACGCATATAATATTGATTCAGAGATATGTTTGAGTTCGTTCTGTATTAAAGGTTATCGTATCTCCTTTGGTTCACAGAGTTACGTTTGTTTTTTTAAGGGTTTATAGTAACAGTCACATATTTTCTTATAATACGGCGGTTGCGTGGTCGTTTACCACAGCGGGGTTCTATTACCCGGGGACATCATGTCGCCTTTATGGATAATGGTATCAACCCCTGCACTCTGAGTCGAATGAGTTCTGGCGAGTGATAACACAGTGGTGATTTTATATTTGTTTTCGAATATATATATGAAATGTAAACCCTTGGTACAGGGTTTGACTAAATCTCTTTGTTACGGCTTCATTATATGTTATGAACAACAGTACTATTTAAGTATGATATTCTTGTTTGCTCTAGAGTAGTAATGATTCTCTTGGCCGTTCTGATTTTTCAATAAATCATTCTGCTGTTGTAGTTATCGGTGAGTCTTTCCGCTGTTATACGGTTTAATGCATCTTTATAGTATGCACTTAACTATCCTGCATACAGTTATGATCTTTCAGGACTCGTACGATTTTTATTTAATAACATGCTTTAGTTTCTCTACAGATGGCATGCATTGGTTTCTATACTGTTAATATGCATCGGTTTTCATATAGTTAGCTTGCAATGCATATAGTAGATGGTCTCTGTTCTTTTGCTCTAATAACCAGTTCTAAATGCTCATAGAAACTGTTTCTAATGTTAAGCATTCTTTACCTCTAGATAGCAACAGAGACTTGGATTCTTCTACTTTCCTTCTATATACTCAGTATACTGATTACAGAAATCTGAATCTTGTGAATAATTCGTACCTGGTCTACCAGCTACAGGAGTTAACGCTCCAGAAGTTCTCCTGCATTTTACATTATTCATTATTGCTCTTATCCACCCAACCTTGAGATCCATCAGTACGTTGGATTCTCCCCCCGAGCTTTCTTGCAGGCCTGCAACCCTCAACAAGACTCTAGCACCTGCGTGCTTGGGTTATCTGGTCCTCACCAGACTTAACCCTTCTGTTCTTTCTTTTCCTTCCTTGGAATTTCTCCTTTTAACTTAACCCTTTTGTTCTTTCTTTTCCTTCCTTGGAATTTCTCCTTTTATCTCCAGGTTCTCGTTCCGCCCTCCTCATACTGCAATGGCTTTCTTTAATTTGCATGCTCCCGCATCCCACGGTACCAGGCGATCACAAATACAATTAACTGAATTGTTTTCTTGCTGCCACCTATTCCTAAAACCTCGTAGTCCTTTTTGCGGTGTCCCCATACCCAAGAGATCAGCTATATCTTTATTGAAGGGTGCGGTCATTGGAGGGTAAGCTATCCGAGGCTTCTTCCATTATCTAAGCTTTTACGCAAATCAAGAATCAGTTTTTGTAATCGATATGTAACTTTTATTTATTTATTTACCATGAGTCATTTTAGGGATGTTACATACTCCCCCGCTTAACAGGAACACCGTCCTCGGTGTTCATCTTTCGTCGGAACTTGATATTTTACTCGTGGTATTACCATCTAAACCACACAAAATGTGATCCTTTCTCTTTGAAATCAACGATTTCATTCCAAGAAAAGACGAAAAACAAAATAGTAATGATATAGTCATAAGAAATATCATTAGTTATAAGCATCAATAGTCATAAGCATTTGTAATTGCAAAAATATGCAACTTCTAATCGCCACCACTTGGCCCTTATTCATTCATAATAAACAATTCTCTGTGTCAACTTACCATTACTTACCATCTACTCTTGAAAATCATGAATACCTTCATGTAAACATTTTAATAGTGGTTGGACAGCTCTTCCACCTTCCATGGTAAGTAATTCCTGTAATATATGACTAACAATTCAATCACATTAGTCACTATATTTTGAGTCAAATGAAATACTTTTGGCTAGCAATCAATTGTGCAATGTTTAGATGCTTTCTAAATCACAGTACTTTTACAAGTACTTAAAGAGCACTAATACTAATCATCAAATAATAAATCATTGTTCCACATGCATACTGAACGAATTCTCACTAAAGACATCCGCAAAGTACTTCGAGAAGTACCAAAAGAGCACCTAGCTCTCTAATCATCAAAACAGTCAATCACTGCATCAAGCAAAAACTGTCTTAGCTCCCACTAAGATGTTCACAACATTAATAATACAATAAAGGAATTAAGATTTCCAATTACTCCTTATTCAGCACTAAGCTCGTTTCTTGTTAAATGTGCATAACATATTTCACACAACTATATATAGAATTTATTTTCAACATATCATATAGCTGATTCATTCATTTCTTTAGCTATGAGCACCAATTAGGCTAAAGAATTCCCAACCCATGGGAACTGGTTTCCATAACCAAACCGAGTCATTTTCACATCCAGACAGTTTCTTCGATAGGGACCTTACCAGGTCTAACATAGAATTCCACTGGCCAACCAGCTCAAGAATTCTAGGGAGAGGAAATCTGGGCAGGCAAGTACCATCAACCCCTCCAGGAAAGTAGCTGCCATCAACCCAACTCCGGGCAGACAAGTACCATCAACCCTCCAGGCAGGTAACTGTCATCAACCCAACTATCTGCAACTGTCTGGCATGCTAAATTTCTCTTTTATTACTCTTTCTCAAAGTAATTACACAATGAACCATATAATCATTATCATTACAAAATAAACATGCATGTACACCATGCATTTACACTTATCCCTCATCATGGGTCTACAACATCAAGGTTGATGGGAAACATATCCATCACACACGTTGTATGCATGCAAATTTTCCAAATAACATAGTTCATGCATATCATATAACATCATTCTTTCTCATTTATAATTGCATTTCACATTGCAGCAATTCATGTGATGAGTTTTCTTGTTGCCGTTAAGCTACCACTACTTAATCCCATAAGCAACGTTAGTTATAAATATGCATCAGTTAACACGTATTCCATTTCCAAGAATGTTCATGCATACAATATTGTCATGTATAAAAGCATATGAAAATACTCATTAATGTATAAATGTCAACAACAGTTGAGTTAATACTCTTAGCATTCCCAATTTTGCCATAGTCTGTTGTTCCAATTCAAATCATCATTAATGGAGTATTATCTTACGTTTACTATGGCTAGCTTGGGTCATGCATTGTTAATGTAACTAAGCATAATCTCTCTAATATACAAAGATCATAACTCTATAGCATAATGACTAGTCTTTGTGCATACCACTGCTTATCATATAAGCCTTTCTTTATTGTATGCAACCCACATTCCTTTCACTAGAATACTACCAGCATTTCATACAACAAACCACATACCTCTTTCCTAAAGGAAGTCATTTTAATCCTCATTTCTCTATCTTCCGATGTGAGGGTTTCTCAAGATCCCCTTCCAAGAAATTATTAAAGATATCTATCTTTAGGCATAAAAATCAAGATACAAAAACAAGGTTTTACTTATCCTTTGTGTATCAAAATCAAGCAATCAACACAGCTCATCCAACAAGACAATCTCTCGAAGAGATTATTATTTTCAAGGAAGCTAGCATGACCACTTTCTCTAAGTACACACCGACTTACAATTCCAAAGTCACAATAGCTACCAATATGCAACATGTGTTCTCCTAACACAATTACCTTACTTCAGTACACATAGTTCTTTTTATGAAACAAGTAAGGATTTTGGTTCTTGTATGAACACTATTCTAATGTGTCTTTAAGGAAAGAACCTCTATTTTTTTTTTATTTTCAAGAAAATTCTCATAAAATCCTGCATCTTCATTCATGAAGTATGCATACTCTTAGGGTGAGACTATATTTATGTATATATGTAATATACTCTTTCCTCAAGAAGTTAGAAATGAATATCTATGTGCCTAGAAGCACGTCCTTAGCTATCTTTTATCATGCATGTAATGCATAATCATTTCCAAGAAGCTTTTATCAAATAAAGATGCATATTTTAATTCAAGAAAACTTGGCCACCTGCCTTGCTATGTCCTCAGGACATTTATATGCCTCATCCCCTTTTCTCAAGAAGATACTTTGGCCATATTTAGCAAGGATTTTATAGACAAAGACAAGCATTTCACACACAAGACTCACGTGGAGTCTTCCTAATAGGAACTACCTATTTTCTTTATTAAGAAAGTATATAAAATAATCAATCTTTAACTGCATGCCTTAACACATTTCCTTTACCAAGAAAATCTATAAAAGAACTATTCTTTTATTGCATGCATTCAAATACTTTCTCTACTAAGAAATCATATAGAACATTCATATATGTTCTTCAAGAAAGTGAGCAATACACTTATCTTATCCTTGGATCAACATGCATAACTAATAAGTTAAACCGCCCTTACCGGAAGCAATTACTCTACTTATGCAATTAGAAGCATAATTTCCTAAGTGTCGCACATGCACCAAAGTTACCACTTGATGCTAGATGCAACTACTATCATAACACTACTATGTGACCTTTTCAGAATAATGACTTCAAGGAGACATTACGAAAATCATTAACATTAATACACTATAGTTATCATTTCCAACTCCTTAAGCATGGTCAAGGGAATACTCACATGCACATCGAGCGCTTATCTAGTCGTCCCCAGACTTAGAGTCTTCTGCAAGATTCTGATACTCAAAAATTGCTCTATCTGGTCATCACCAGACTTAGCGATTTCTTTTTCCTATCTCCGTCTGTCCCTATAGCACGGTCTTCTTCCTCCTCCTTGCTTCCTTTTCCTTGCTTCCTTTTCCTTTGGAAGCGTCTATAGTTGGGGAAGGTAGTTAGAGTTTACTGACAACTGTATTAACATAGGTAATCTATTTATGTATAATTATCACATGTAATTATACTATGAATGGGTCCTAGAAATGTTACCCACCGAACATGCCTCTCCAATTAGGTTCACACTGGAATGCAACATGCATAAAAATCCATCATTCCCATAGTAGAGATAAATTCAACCATCATTTAATTGAGGCTCCAATGGTTTTTATCTCTCAACAAGTAATGAAAAACACATACCATGCTAATGGATTTCACTTAATTAGAGGGTAATCATCATTAAATCTATTAAGACATAAGCATATACTATTCATCATGCATTCTCATGGTGAATAAAATTAAGAACTCTTCTCATGCACAACTGGACTATAGCACAGAGAGAGTAAAAATCTTCATACACACATTCCATGCATGCGACATCAATCAACCTTCACTTGTTTACGAATTGTAACAATCTTAGTCCAATTGAATTAATGCATATAAGTTCTATGGGTTAGTCATACAAGACTAACCAATCTCAACTACCAATCGTCTTCATGCATCCATGACAAGACTGAATCAAGTCTCGCTGCTTGACTCATTGCATGTTTTCAATATCTAAAGGGGTTCTTCTAATGTCCTTTTTAAAACAATTTTTCATCCTATTCAAGGATGTTCCCCTAATCATGAATTGGCTCATTAAGTTTTGTTCATTGTAACTTCAGTTTTGTTCATTAAATACATCATTGTTATTGCCATATTTGCAAATCAAACTTGGTAGTTGATTGTCACTTCCCTCAATGAGTGTTCAATATTGTTCATGAATGTAATGAGTACTCAATATTGTTCTTAGGTGTGACAAAAGTTTCATTGTCTTTTATCATCATCAAGAATTTAACGTTATGAACGTAGTTATGCAACAACTTACTACTTACTACTTAAAGCAATTATAAACATGAATCACACCTATCATGCCAAAGGTAGTGTACTACATAAATGAATATGTGAATGATTAAACTCGTACTTGAGTTAATCCCTACTGATGGCATACCTCAATATCCTTTCTGCTTACCAATTCCCAAAGGCGCCAGTACTGCAACCTTTAGCTCTGATACCACATTGTCACGACCCATTGACAGCTATACAAAAAATTTAAATAAATATCGCAGAACTTAATACTTTTATTATTCATCCATCCGATCATGAAATAAATATGATGCAGAGCATCGTTCTCCAAAGTATAAAGGTGTTGCTGTAATTACACATATGCACACCTAACTCTGATATACTAAGGTTTCTCCCTTGATTAATGTTCATGACCCAATGGGCAACTTTTACGAAATTGAAGGCTAAGTTAATGGTTGTTAAAGTTACCGGTTGCTGCTCCGGTCAGCTCCGGAGCCAGAGGGTGAGCGGGATCTTAACTCACCTCACCCACCATCGCCAGGTGGCTAAAGCCGTGCTGAATCCACGTGATTCCTTGGTTGAAGCGTTAGAGTTTACGCGCCAAGCTCCCAATCGATTGAACGGTGTGGATTACAAGTTAAGATCTAAGGGTCTGAATGAGCCCAAGGGTTTAGTGGTGGTTTATATACCACTGAGCTACTTCTTTTGGTTCATTTGCACATGTTTCGGGAGGCTGGGTACTGCTTAGCTCGGCGGTGACCTCCTCGCATCAACTACCAGATCTGCAACGCTAATTCCAGGTATTCTCAATGACCATAGCCCGCCGATTACAGTTTCTTCCTCAGCTATTTGGATTTATAAATATATGCACAGTACTTTTGTTTACTGCCGGTTCATTAGTTCTGTATACCTCTGTTTGAACTAATCTCAATGCTTTTACTGTGTTAGGGTTTATACTACGAATCTTCAGCCATTCAAGCAGATAATAAGCGACCGTGGCACCTCCAGGTATTTACCCCATCGTAACTTGATGCAGAGCTTGCGTTTCCGTTTGATGGGTGAGGGTTTATTCTTGTGCAATGTTATAGGTTGATTCTTTTAGCCTGAGGAGTTCCTCATGGCGGTTTTCCTTTAATGCCTCAGGGTTTATACACTCGGACAAACCCTGGACTCGAAACGCGGTCGGCCATTTCATGCCGGTGCCTGCGTTCTCTTTGATTTCTACAATCTTATATTACGAATCTGTTTGGGCAATATGCCAAGGTTGTATGCATGTTTATTTAAGAGTCCACGGCCTCCTAGCCGGAACCGAATCGACTCAAAGAACTCAGGATATTTACTCCCTTCTGTTTTCTCATATTGTCGAGAATGTTGAATATTAAATCACAGGTTTTTTTTTTGTCTGTATTTATGGAGGTATGAGAGTCCTCTTCGACTCTCTGGACACTTGGGTCATTCTACTATTTTATACCCATCAGGGTTTCTATTTATCATAAGGTTAATATACATATTCCTTGAAGACGATGTATAAATTTGTTCATCTGATACCGTTGGTACTAGACCTGTTTTGCTTATACGCATATAATATTGATTCAGAGATATGTTTGAGTTCGTTCTGTATTAAAGGTTATCGTATCTCCTTTGGTTCACAGAGTTACGTTTGTTTTTTTAAGGGTTTATAGTAACAGTCACATATTTGCTTATAATACGGCGGTTGCGTGGCCGTTTACCACAGCGGGGTTCTATTACCCGGGGACATCATCTCGCCTTTATGGATAATGGTATCAACCCCTGCACTCTGAGCCGAATGAGTTTTGGCGAGTGATAACACAGTGGTGATTTTATATTTGTTTTCGAATATATATATGAAATGTAAACCCTTGGTACAGGGTTTGACTAAATCTCTGGTTACGGCTTCATTATATGTTATAAACAACAGTACTGTCTCAGTATGTTATTCTTGTTTGCTCTAGAGTCGTAATGATTCTCTTGGCTGTTCTGATTTTTCAATAAATCATTCTGCTATTGTAGTTATCAGTGAATCTTTCCGCTGTTATACAGTTTAAGGCATTCTTTATCATGCACTTCACTATCCTGCATACAGTTATGATCTTTCAGGACTTGTACGATTTTTATGTAAATAGCATGTTTCAGTTTCTATACAGATGGCATGCATTGGTTTCTATACTGTTAATATGCATCGGTTTTCATACATTTAACTTGCAATGCTTACAGCAGATAGTCTCTGTTCTTTTGCTTTAATAACCAGTTCTAGAATGCTCATAGTACTGTTTCTAATATTAAACATTCTTTTACCTCTAGTTAGCAACAGAGACTTGGATTCATCTACTTTCCTTCTATATACCCAGTATACTGATTAAGGAAATCTGAATCTTGTGAATAATTCGTACCTGGTCTACCAGCTACAGGAGTTAACGCTCCAGAAGTTCTCCTGCATTTTACATTATTCATTATTGCTCTTATCCACCCAACCTTGAGATCCATCAGTACGTTGGATTCTCCCCCCGAGCTGTCTTGCAGGCCTGCAGCCCTCAACAAAACTCTAGCACCTGCGTGCTTGGGTTATCTGGTCCTCACCAGACTTAACCCTTCTGTTCTTTCTTCTCCTTCCTTGGAATTTTTCCTTTTAACTTAACCCTTCTGTTCTTTCTTTTCCTTCCTTGGAATTTCTCCTTTTATCTCCAGGTTCTCGTTCCGCCCTCCTCATACTGCAATGGCTTTCTTTAATTTGCATGCTCCCGCATCCCACGGTACCAGACGATCACAAATACAATTAACTGAATTGTTTTCTTGCTGCCACCTATTCCTAAAACCTCGCAGTTCTTTTTGCGGTGTCCCCATACCCAAGAGATCAGCTATATCTTTATTGAAGGGTGCGGTCGTTGGAGGGTAAGCTATCCGAGGCTTCTTCCATTATCTAAGCTTTTACGCAAATCAAGAATCAGTTTTTGTAACTGATATGTAACTTTTATTTATTTATTTACCATGAGTCATTTTAGGGATGTTACATTTTTCAAGACAATTAAATGAGCCATATTAATTGATTAAAAATAAATTTAAATTTAAATTATTTATGTAATGGATCCATAAACAAATCTTTGAGGTTTTTTTAATTTCTTTGAATACACAAACAATTTCATTTTGAAATTTTTATTTTTAAATATAATTATAAATAAACACAGAATGCATTTCATTTTGAAATTCCTACCTTTTAATCATAATTATAATTGCAACACAAGATACATTTTACATAGGATAAGTAATGACAGAGCAGAAATAATGAAATATTTGTACAGACAATACCTATTTTTTATCAGTTTGCAATCATAGTCAAAAGACCCCAAACGTAAAAAAAATAAACTAGAAATGGCTTTAGCCATTAGGGTAGAGCAGACCATAATGATAATGAAACCAGTTTACCAGCAACACTCCACTAACTTCACCAGTGAAACAAATCTGATTTAGCTTGACCATGGCCAGCTCAAAATATAAAAATCTAAGACAGGCAACCCGTGTTTTCTAATTGAAAAGGTGGGAGTAGTCTCTAGACAAGTTTATATGAACTATAGCATCCATTAATATTATTTTCTCATTGTGCAAAGCATTCAGACTTAGATGGCAATACCAAGAGGAGTAATTATATTACTACATTTTGCATGTGTCCATCTGTGAGAGCAGAATCTCCTCTCCAACTGATCCTGTTCCTACTAGACAGTTTTCCTGAACGTTGAGCTTCCAGAAACAGAATAGATTTATGCAGAGCATCGTTGTAATCAAACTCACCCAACACAAATTGATGATCAGCTGACAGCACTGTAGCAAGAATTATGCCGACAAACCTTCCAACAGTGAGCCTGTAACCCATTGCTGCTGCAACTGATTGCTAAACCCCAAAAAACATAAAGGACAAGGTGCAGACAAAGCTGCCAAAATTGGTGGGTATATATATTTACTTCTCCACGTTGGTGTAATGATGCATAGAACTGATTTGGACTCAATGAATAAAGTGAAAAAGCAGTGGAATGTTTTACGTGGGGTATCTGCAATTTGGAAGGACAAGATATTGGCTCATTTCAAGGACTAAAGGAAGTTTGTGAGTGTCGGTTGCCTGAGATGGGTAGCACGTGGAGGAAGAAAATCCTCTCAAAAACATAAACCAAATACCAAATAGTGACACTGTCGGCTGCCTCCAAGGACATCATAATCACAATTTCTTTAAAACCTTAAAAGAAGCACAAGGTAGGGTCATTAACACTTAATTTTAAAAATACCAAATGTTACTACAAAGTTTGTGCACTAATGAAAATGTAGTCAAATTTTTACAACATTAATAATAAGAAACTTGGATTTCCCTTTATATAATAATAAAGAATCTATTCATAAAAGCATTATTTATTTAGAAATTTACTAACTTCACTCATAATAATTATTATTATTATAAAGTATATTAATTTTTCATTATCTTACTTACATAATTAATTATAATTATTTAAATATTCTAGTGTAATTATCATTTTTTTTTCCTTCATTCCATATGAGAGTGTCCAGAATTAAAATGCCTATCATTCCATATGAGAGTGTCCAGAATTAAAATGGCTATCATTTAATCATGTAGATTATTCGTAATATGTTTTTTTTTTTTCTATATTAATATAATTGAAACTATATCATTAATATATTTATATTTTATTGATGTTGGAGTATCTCTTTAAGAGTCCACCAGACTTAAGGGGTCTTACCAAATTTACTAAAAAATTAAGTGGATTTCTTTAATTTAATTTAAGATATGATTAACGGATTTGTTTTTCATAATTAAGATGTAATAATGATTGATTTGAGAAGAGGAGGATTAATTTACCATCTACATAATATTCACTATTTGAAGTAATTTATTGGAGTTAGAGATTTTAGGCATAGATTGGATATTTCTATGTACGGATAATTTGATCCATATTTAGTGAATCTCAACAAAATTGGCATCTTGTATATAATAGAGTCTTGAAAACAAGGGTAGAGAGTGAGATAGATAGAGAGAAGAGAAGAATAATATAGAGAGTGGGTGTAAGAAAAGGTTTGAGAGACCAAGAAGGGAGATTATAGCAATATTTAACAACCCTCAATATAACAATTGATTAAAATTGATGATTTGATTTTGAATGTTATTCACAAGATTGTATGGATATTTGCGTCTCATCTCTTGTGGGAAGGTCTCTTCAAATATTATTGAATATCAATGTTGGTCATGTTAATAAATGTTGAGCAAGAATACTACGAGATGGTGTGTTGAATTTGCAGTGGAGTCTCTCTCACACAATCTCTATGTCATGTTTTATATGAATGCTTGGGTTTTTACATTCACTATGTAATGTCTAGATTGGCGAGAATGTGAGAATTGTGAATGTAAAACGAGATCATTTTTAGCCTTGTTGAAAGGAAAAATTGATATTTCATAATGAATGATCAAGAATTGCTAGCATCAGCTCTAATTCGAAGTTACATAGTAAATTGTGGTTATATCACAATTTGGGGTTGTCAGTCCAGATTGGAGTCAAGTGTTATAACATTACCTTTTCGCAAGTCCAAATTCATTTTATAAATAGTTCGTTAGATGGAAAAAATAAAGAATTATTTTGTCAACAATCTTTGTCATCCAGACTAGTTTGCAACATAGTATCCAAGTCAAGGAGCATCTAAGCTTCATAATTGTTGGTAATGTAGATTTCACTTGAGTCTGGATTGAAACCACATCCCAAACTTGAGTATCTAGAGTGTACCCCACAACAAGGCTTTGAGGTTCATGCCATAAAGAAATATGGTTCAAGCCTCATCCAAGCCTTCCCAAAGTGTGTCACATGAAACTGATCTAGATTCCTAGATTTTCAGATTGAGAAGTTATATTCAAATTAAAGTGAAGGCATCTCAGTTGAAGCAATAAATATGGGCTAGGACAAAGATATTTGCATCAAGGTTATATTTGAATTGGAAGGAGATTATTTGGGTCACAACATATCTGGATTAAAGAAAATGAATTATGTTCAGGGCATATATCTAGGTTAAATAAAGTATCCAGCTCATTAGAAAAAAATCAGGTGTGGACCCTGTAGATTTTGGGAAGTGCACCAAAATGTTATTTGGGTTGAGACATATCTAGGTCTAAAGAAATCTAGGTCATTGGCAAGGAACTTACTAACAAATTATCCCAAATACAAGTGGAACTTTGGAAAAATGCTAAGTCTTAGTGCTTGGTTATGTGGATAGTGCATATTACGCCATCGGAGATTAGGGCTTAGAAATTCAATGCTTTAATTTAATATAAATTTCAGGATTACACTAAGAAATTTGGAATGAAGAAAGGGTAAATTTGGGAGATAGATGCATTGGCATCAATTAGATAGATAATAAGTATTTTCAATAAAAATAAAAATAAATATTATAAAAATATATCATTGATATTTATATAGTATAATATTATTTGTATGAGGTGAATTTGATGAAAGAAGGACAAGGGGTGGGGTGGGATGACGAAGTCCTGCAAATCTAGGTCATGCATTGTCTTCTACCAACCCATGACATGTAATACTAGGTATTAATGGGATGACGAAAGTCCGCAAAGCTAGGTCATGCATCATCCTTTGCCCAAATCATGACATGCAGTACTAGGTATGTTATGAAACCAGCTCAAGAAAATATAGAAAAGATAGATCAACGCCTTAGAATTCAGCCTCTTCGAGGGGGAAACCTCCTTTACATTACATAAATGAACAATTCTTCAATGATACAAATGAAAATACCTCCTTTCTATATATAGGAGTCTAAGGGGTCATAACATAATCAAAGCCAACATAACAATAATAATGTAAGGGCACAATAATAACAATAGTGGGCTTCTATGGGGCACAATAGTAACAATATGGGCACTACATGGGTACATCAATATAATAAGTGGGTTATACTAATAACAATAAGGGGTTACACTAGTAGTATAGGAGCCTAACATGCCCCTCTCCTTCAAAAAGTGTTGTCCTCAACGCTTGAGTACTTCTTGATACTTTGTATAAAATTCTTGTCCTCCCATGCGGAATATTCAGCGGGTAAGTTCTTCCACTTGATGAGATACTCTGAAATTGATCGATTTCGTAGCTGTCGAGTTCTTGTTTCTGTGACTGCTCCAGGTTCCAATATGATTTTTCCTTCCTCTTTAATTTCTGGCAATATTGTTTGAATTGGGATCTTTTGAAAGTTTTGAATAAGTGGCCATACTTCTTCGTCCTTCTTCCATTCATCCCGTGCTTCGTTTATCCAATCTGGTTAGATAATATAAATAGCACAAAACAATGCTTCCACATCCTCATCCTTGAAGAGTCTTCCCATTCGGTAAGGTCACCATTTTTTAAGTGCCTGTTATCTCGTTTGATTTTGCACCGAAGTGGCATTATCATTTAAAAGTTGGAGAACTTGTTGTTGATGCTCGATGTGATCTTTCACTGCTTGAACCTTTTTCTTCTTGATATGTCCTTTTATCTCTAGAGTTTGAGGAGTGGTAATTTCTTCCAATCCTTTACAAGATATGGTCAGATTTATTTCTTGATGCTCGATGTGATCTTTCACTTCTTGAACATTTTTCTTCTTTATATGTCCTTCTATCTTGATAGTTTGAGGAGTGGTAATTTCGAACAATGAATTACAAGATATGGTTGGATTCATTTCTTCTTTCTTGATGTGATCTTTCACTTCTTGCACCTTTTACTTCTTGATATGTCCTTCTATCTTGAGAGTTTGAGGAGTGGTAATTCTTGCCAATGCTTTACAAGATATGGTCTGATTCATTTCTTCTTTCTCTGGGGTGGGGTCCTAGCGTATATCTTCTTCTTTTGTTGTTTCTTGATCCTTTTCTTCCTCCTCTTCATATTCTATGTAAAATAATTTCTTCTCAGCACACTTATGACCTTTAGTGCATTTGCTATCACAGTTGTAACAAAGCCCTTTTTCTCTTTTTTCTTCTAATTATTGTGGTGTAACCCTTGTAGGTTGTGGAAGGCTAGGAGAAACAACACTTCCATCTTTATAGTTGTGAGGGGTACACTTCCTAGTTTCCATAATTTTTCTTTCCACTATGTCACAAAGCCCTTTTACTCTTTCCAATTGTTGTGGTGTTGCTCTAAAGAAGGTGTTGCTCTTTGTATCCTCATAATGTGCTATCATTTCCTCCGCGAAAATTGACCACGTAACAAGTTGTTTACGAGAACAAAGCCCTTGGTACCATAAAAATTGATCTGGTTCTAAATATTAAGATGCAATACATACCTTTTGTAACTGTTGTACACCATGTATATCAAAATATTGCTCCATCTGAAGTATACAATTTACCGGATCCTTGCCATCAAACTTCCTCATCTTGCTTTTTCTTGATTTTAGGAGCTCTACCTTAAAACGACTGGAACTCTGTACTTTTAGATCTTTAAGTTCTAAAATTGTGACCTGTAGTAGCCCTCTATGTACTCTTTCTAATGCCACAAGTTTGATCCAAATTGGATTCTCCAAGAAAGAGTTATGCACAATCTCCCAAGATGACCTAATTATAGACTAGTCCAGTAGAGTGAACTTGTACGACGTGCCACGAGTCACTATTTCAACCTTTGGATCTAAAAAATGCATACAAGAAACTACAGTCTGTCCTCTTTCTGTACCTTCTTATGAAATTTCAATCCTATCCCCAGAGAGAAAGTTATGACGATTTTCCCCAGGTCACCTGTTTTGAATGTTATTCAGGAGTCTGGAAAAAGACCAACTTCCTCAGATCATATCTCCGCAAATATCACCCGAAAAGCTCTAAAATTTGGACCCAAGGTTCAGCGCAATTTCTTCTCAAATGGGTGTTTTTTGCGACTTCTGAAACGTCACAGAAAAAAAGTTATAGCGAAAAATCCACGATGACCTGTTTGGAGCAGCGAAACCCTAGAATCCAAAGCTCTGATACCAAATGTTATGAAACCAGCTCAAGAAAAGATAGAAAAGATAGATCAACGCCTTAGAATTCAGCCTCTTCGGGGGGCAACCTCCTTTACATTACATAAATGAATAATTCTTCAATGATACAAATGAAAATACCTCCTTTCTATATATAGGAGTCTAAGGGGTCATAACATAATCAAAGCCGACATAACAATAATAATGTAAGGGCACAATAATAACAATAGTGGGCTTCTATGGGGCGCAATAGTAACAATATGGGCACTACATGGGTACATCAATATAATAAGTGGGTTATACTAATAACAATAAGGGGTTACACTAGTAGTATAGGAGCCTAACAAGGTATTAATGGTAACTTTCTAGTCCTATATCATGGTTCCTCCATTGTAGCAATGTCATGTCCATTTATCGATTAACATGGGTTTCAAGATAATTATATAAGGCAGTGATACAACGATGTGTTTAATCAATTGGTTTTGGATGTGGGGAATGTTTATTACAATAGGATCGACCCTTCCATGCTCTAAAATATGGCTCTTCTCTCTCTACTGCAAGTTGATATGTCATCTCCTCTTAATTTAATTTAATTTCAAAGGTATTTTCCCTTTTCCAATTTCTCCTTAACCTAGCTACAAAGGGAATTTCAACCAGAGAACTTGCTGAGGATTTTTTCAGCTTTGCCTCACCTACAACAAGAAATGTGATAATGTAACAAGAAGTTGAGGTTAAAATTAAGCAAGAAGTGGTGAACTATGAAGAGGTAATGAATGAAGCTACAGATATTGTACCATATATGGGAACCAGCCACACTGGTGACATGAAGCGCCATAGAGTATTGCATCTATACTAGCATACCAAAACATTGATTTCTTATGCCCTCACCAAATAGAGCACAAATACTTGCGAGCATGAATAGGCAGAGTAAAGAAGCAAGGGTGTCTTCTTCTGGCTCTAAAAGTGGAAGGAAAATAAGTAGTGAGGATTCCTTATCTATGAGACTAATCTAGTTTCTAGGGTAAATCCTATTTACATCCCTAAGGATGCTTCGACAACCATAGCTTACAACCAAGTTTAATTTTACTATATATAATTTTATTTTTGTTTTATGTATTTATAGGTTTGATCAACTCATAAAGATTTTTTATTTTTAGAAATGTTAATATCTCTTATCAAATTTTGGAAATTTTTTATATATGGTAGTGATGACCTTGTCCAATTTTGATGATGCCTAGTTTCTTTATGGGTAGGCTTAAAATAGTAGGTCACACGTTAGGGCCATCTAGTGTTATGGTCTTATCCATTAGCTACTAGCATTGGCTTTGTAAATGTGGTATAGGAATTTTCTATATATATATAATTTAAATTTTGAGTGCAATGGTATATTGCAATATCTATAATTTGGGTAGTTGGGAAGATTGCTTTCTCTCATTTGGGTCAGAGCTCAATTTTTGGAAGTGACATATTAGCATGTTGTGATAAGGATAGAGAGTTAGACACCCTAAAATACTAATCACTTTAGTGCTCCTTAATTTTGATTAAGTCAGATTATTAATATATCTAACCTCAAACTATTATATAAAATTTTGAATTATAATGATATTCATATATTGCTTTATAACTTGATCTAAATCATTTCAATAAATTAATCATTTTAATGATTAAAACCATTATTAAAAATATACATACTTACTTTTATTTTTTAAAATAATTTTAAAATATATAACATATGCGTGTGTGTAAAATCCAATGAGAACACTTTGTCGTGTGAAATAGTGCAAAATTTTCAAAATAAACAATGTGATTCTTTAAAGTAATGTTTTTTTTAATTTAAATAAATTTTAAATTATGAAATGGTTTTATTAAATATTAATATTATTAATTAGTTAATAAATTTTAAATTTTTAGAAGAGATTTTTTCTTTTTGAAGAGATCACATCGAATAATTTTTTGGAATTAAAGTTTTGAATCCTCTAGTGTGGTTTATTGTAAGAGAAAAAGTGGAGTATATGATCTAACATTAACAATATATATAGGTGTAGATGTTTCAGAGAAAACAAATTCATCTATTAGAAAGTAAAAGAAAATCAAAAAACAAATTTTTTTATTTTTTTTATACGTTAAAAAATTAAAGTCAAATGAAATCAAACGTTCAAAACAATCCTCATGTATTGAAAAAATAATAATAATAAATAAATAAAAAATATATACAAAGATGAAATGCTAAAATTATGGAGAAAATAAAGGAAGTCAAAAGAAAGATCAATACAGATGATTAAAAACAGGATGAGTGAAAAAAAAATTAAATAAATAAAAAATTATAAATAAAAATAAATTATAATAATAAAAATTAAATGAATAAGTAATAAAATTAAATAAAAAAGAGACTAAAGAAATAGGCAATTTCCAAAAAAAAAAACTAGGAATAGAGAGCAAGGATTAGTTGCTGCTAATTTTCCAACCTTCATCCCTATTCAGATTTTTATCATGCTTCTCAATTCCTAAAGCCTCCTTGAACTTCCTATGATGGAAGTGATCAATTTTGGCTGAAACACAGGAATCTTCAATACATATGTGGTGTTTGGTATTAGACGCATGCTCAGCTAAGGCAGACGAGCGGGATCTATTATGCCTAATATCTACCGCATGCTCTTGGATCCTTTGCTTGATGGAACAACCTATTTCTCCAATATATGGTGTTCCACATGAGCAAGGGACTAAGTAAACACCTTTCATATCTTTGGGGTCACCATGATCCTTGATTGACTTAAGGGAGCTACGGATAGTGCTGAGGGGCTTAAAGGAAGCATGCACCTTATTCTTACACAAAATGTGTGCGATCTTGTCATTGGTTCCCCTTATGAAAGGAAGTTGCACGTAGTTTGCAAAACCAAGGGGATCCTTTTTTGGTTTAGGTGCGAGGCTAGATTTTCAAAAAGCTTTGAGACCTAGGTGTCTATTATAGCCATTATCATAAAAAAAAATTATATATATATATATATATTAAAATGTTTTTATTAAATTAAATTAATTTTATATTACATTTTATTTAGTAAATTAAATTACTTAAAATTATCTATATTTATAAATTTTAGATAATATTTTATTTAATATTCCTTGATGAGGTGTTTAGGGCTGAAGGTGAAGTGTCAGTAAGAATTCGGGCTAGGGTTCAAGGCCTCTCCCCCTCCTAACATGATAACTAATTAGTGAGTACAATAAACTCAGTCTTGGTATTGATGCCTCCCTCCTTGCAAGATATATTGCATTAAACTCACTCATGTCAATGTCTCCACACACTTCGTGAAGGGTGTTATCTCCAAGCTCGCTAAAATGATTTCCATTTTAATTTTTTCCAATTCCTCCCAATTGTTTCCACCTCCCAACATGACTCTTCCTTGCAACTCCTCTTTCCTTGGTTCTCCTTTTGATAGCTTCTCTCTAACTTTCATCGTGCCCTCATTAACACTAATGGATGATGGAGGACATGCATAGGTGATCATAGACGTAGCCTTTTTCCTCAAGGAAAGTATTAATCTCTTCTTCGGCCTACACTTCGTTCATCATCCGATTTTTAGTCTCCTTTGACTCACTCAGTTCTTTCTTCCCTTAGCCACTATGATGTGACAATCTACATGTATCTGACAAGGTGCTATAGGTTGTGGGAGTGTTAGAGGCTCACAGGCTCATTTTTGAGCTAATACTTTTGCCCGCCACTATAAAGATCACACTCCCTTAAAATCTACTCAAAAATTTACACAGTTGAGGATGAAGGCATACTATACTCTGAGGTTATGGACAATATTGTGGATTGGGATCTGGACATTGGAAAAACCAAAGACCATCAAAATCATTCATTTCTTATTTTTATTAGCACATTAAACTACTTCTACATAAAGCTATGGTTAATATACGGGATGCTCGAGACAACCTCACACACAAGTTGGAGGAGTTAAAGTTGTTGTTGATGGATTTGGCGGGCCATATTGCTCGCCTTGAAATGGGCTTGCCTCCAGGTTTGAGAGTGATACCACATTGCAACGATTCAGACCACCCAATTGAATTAGACACCTCCTTATCTTCATGACTCAAATTTTTCTTAATTTTTGTTCTATTCATTTTGTCCAAATTTTTTGGATTCTTTGGTTGTAGTGTTCAGGGTTGGTCTCCCCACTTATGGGACAATTTATTTTATTTTTAGATCAATTCTATTAGTTCTTTGCATACAATCTCAAAATTCGGTCTATAATTTTGTTTTTCTTTCAGCTAGTTTTCCCCTCAAAGGGATAGGCAAATTGTACGTTTTTTGGGTGCTCTTTTCCTCATGGTGGTCTGCACAGACGGACGAGAGGAGTTGAGAATTGATTCAAAGCAATAAACAATTGGCATTGACGATTATGGTGACTTTGAGATTGGCCACCTCATTTTGAATCTCACTAGTTAAATCCCGTCCCCCTCCCCAAGTCTTCAATTTTGCTCATATTCTTTCTCTTTTCTAGAATGTTAACTTTTGTGACGGAACGGTTATTCGGCTTGGGATAGTCGTGGCTGAGTTTATGGTTGTTGGGGATAGGTCCCTCCTGGTCTCTATCTTACTCCTTTGTTGGTGTTCATTACTCGAGGTCAATTGGGGAGGTAATGGTGTTTTTTATGGGGTTTCCCTTCCTTTTTTTTTGGGCCTATGAGTCAATTATTGTTCCAGGTATGGTTATTGTCTAAAATTTTTGTGTCAACCCCTCTCTAGTGCATAATTTTGTAAATCTTCTTAGTCTCCTTGTCTCAGGGTGTGGATGACAATTTCTTTGAGCATAGGGTGTGGGATTGGTGGCCTTCAATTGAAATTCCATAGCCATGCAACACCAGTGAGTTCATGTTTGCAAATGCATAGGGCCTCACGACTAGGGAGAAGACCATTAGGCATAAATTCGAGACTTTTGGGAGGAGGTAGACCAATAACCACCTCCATCTCCTGGTGGAATTGATCTCCCAACTCCATTTGATTCACTGGAAAACTAAATTCAACTGGTAACCACCATTCTGGAGCAATTCACACGCAACTGGCATGATGACTAAAATGAAATCATTACTTTCATGAATTACCTTCAACATAACCAATGGCGCATGATGGATACACTATTATCCTTGCATTGTGGGCAGCAAAGGATCTAGGCGAGGTTGGATGGATTAGAGAGCAGATTGGCACATTTGGAAGCGCACATTCATGAGGGTCTTCACCCTCCTCTACCTCCCGAAAATGGACCAAACATTCCAGGTGTTGGGTAATCTTATTGATTGGGGATAAATATTGGATGCATTTTGGTTCTTGGGGCCCTTTATAGTTTTTGGGTGATCAACATATGATCTCTGTGTTTATTATTGTTATTGTCAAACTATTTTTGTCATTATCTTATGATCAATAAGTTCAGTAAAAATGAAATTAGCAATAGACTAATAACAAACTTCTCATAATATATTCTTATATAAATTAATAAAAATCTCGATTTCAAAACAAAAAAATAACATTATATCTATCTTACTATACACTAAATTATTATTATATAAATTTTTCCTCTTTTAATTTTACTATATAAAATAAAAATAAAAATAAATAAATTATGTTCACTTTAAACTTCAAAATTCTTTAACAACAACAAAAATAAAAATTATATCTATCTTATTATAAACCAAATTATTGTTATATAATTTTTTCCTATTTTAATTTTACTATATAAAATAAAAATAAAATAAGTTAGGTTAACTTTAAACTTCAAAACTCTTTAACAACCATAAAAAAATAAAAATTATTAAATTAAATTAAATTATATTTTTACGAATCTATCACATGACACAATGCAATAATCACGAAATTAACTATTACTTTTTATAGTTTAAATAAATTTTTTAATTTAAAAATATATGCAATATCGCATTTTTAATTATATCACACCAATCATTGTACTCTTATAAATCTATCACATAAGTAAATCGCGAAATCACATGATTACTAAACAATTATTTCCATTTCCTTGCTTTTGCCCTTTTTGAAATCTGAACTCACCACAAGTCATTATTAATATTTCATCTTTTTAAAAGTAAGTATAAAGTACGGAAATAATTGCTATAGGAAATCTTCTTGATCTTAAATTTCTTAGTAAAGTTTAGAATTATTTTAGTGTTGATAATTGGGTCATTTTTAATCTTTTCGTTTATCCTCTTTAAAAATAAGATACCTAAGTCCCTCTTAGGAACAAAAATATTTTGGTGGGTATGAATTTTATCCATTTTTTTATTGTTAGGTCATTGATTAACTATAGAGCAATCACGCTTAAAAATATTCAAATTCTTTTATGCATTTCCTAGATTAAATTTTGGTTTCAGATCATTTGTATAATAAATTTGGCTGGGGTATTTTTCGCAGCCACTACCAAGGCGGTTGAGGAATACATCAATATGTTGTTTTCTTTCTCTTCAAGCTGACATTATTGAAATGAACATTATTTTTAAGCGGGAACAATAAGAGGGGAATTTATTTTAGTGGGTATGTTTTCTAGTTATTTTTAGAGAGAATAAATAAAATGGGAATTTACTTTAATTTTATTTATGTTAATTTTTTTATAAAATAATTAACACATTCATATAAGTTAAATGGTTGATAAGGTATCAAAACACTTATTTTAGGATTAATCTCACATTATTTTCAAAACAAATTATCAAAATTAAGTAAATTATATTATTATTATTATTATTATTATTATTAACAAATTAATTTATGAGTTAAATATATATACACTTAAAAAGCATGTAACAAGGTTATTAATCACCGAGATTCATTCCTACTTTACTATTGAAGTTCTTAACCTATAAATAAGCTTTGTTACAATACCATAGCTTAATAATATCACATGTCCAAGAAACCATAACTCTTGTTCATATGACATTTTTTTAATTAATCATTTTAACTAAACGGTTAGAAAAAAATAAGTAATTTTGAAATAAATCAAAGCCTTTGATATGTGACAACTACTAAATTATTCTAGAATATCCCATTGAGGTTAAATTGCTTCCACCCACCTAATAATTACTAATAGTTAAATTAAAATTCTAAAATTCATATTCCAAAATATACATGCATATTAGCATAACAAATTAATTTTTAAGTGTCTTTCTTATTGTTTCAATGTATATGGCTATGGAGGAATCATATTCTAAAGTGAGTGATTATATTATTATGCACCCTTTTATCATATAGGTTTATACTTTTGTTTTTGAATATTTTATCTTATGGTGATCTGTATTAGATCATTATAATGTTTATCATCCATTTTGATGCTTTTATAGTGGAATTAGTGGAGGAATCAGCGCACAGAACCATTTTTACTAGCAGGACCTGGTTTGGCAAATTGGGGTCTGAAACCTTCAGGGAGTAGTTTGAGGCATAAATTGATATTTTTTTGGAGTAAAAATTTGTTTCTTAAGCACCTCATCTGCTTTTATTATTTTACACACATAAACCTTTTCAACGATGCGAGAATTGCCTCAATCAGAGTTTGTATGCAAAAGCTATGTCACTTTCGGAAGTTGGCTTTCTTGTTTTAACCACCATAAGTCATGTCAGAACCCATTATTCATGGAAAATGGGCTAGTCACATGATCATGACGAAGAATTTTCTAGAAGAGTCAATGTTGTAACACTAATTAAGATTTGGGGAATCAAATTTAACAGCTAATAGGCTATCAAGTTGTGTTATAGTTGGGTCGCTGGGAGGAAAAGGGGTTCCATCATATTCCAGTGCATTTTTTCATAGATGAGTAGAGTAGCTAAGAGAGGATAGGAAAGAGAAAACAAAGAGGATTTGTGCATTGCAATATCCCATGGACCACACACCTCAATTCTTTGTACTTGTATCCATTTTCCATTCAAGGAAAGAGAGAAAAGCAACCACACCTTCTAGTTAAATTGTCTCAAAAGATTTCCCAAGCTATATCTTGTGTTAATTTGTGGTTTGTGAGTTTTATTTCATTGTTCTCTATTTTCTACATAATTATAATTTCCATGCATATGCAATAAATAGTAATTTATCGATCCATAAATCTAAAGAAAAATAAATCTTCAAATATAGATTTTGGACTTTAAACGTAATATTGTCGAATTTATTTTAATACATTAGACTTATTATAATACATTGTTCAATAAAATATTCATAACACTTTACCAATCATATAAAAATAATTTTCTAAACACTTAAAAGTTTTATTCCCAAAGTAAAAAAGCACTCTTGTGATACATTGTTCACAACCTAAAACAAATAAATAAAATAATTTGACATGTTTCAACTATTAATTTTCAGATGTTGTAATGAGATGAAATGCAACAAACATATATATATAGAGGGAGCTAGCTTTTGTTTTAAAAAATACTATAAAACTTAATGAAACTTTAGCTTTTTCTAACCATGGAATGTCTAACTTTATCATGTAAATGATGGTATTTTTCTATTAAAAAATGTGCTAATATAAAGGACCATTCATATTAGTATAATAGCATTTTTGAATTTTTTTAATAATAAACCCTAATGGAAAGCATGGGAGGTGAGGTGAGCTGAGGTCATTCTTGAATCCGAAGGAAACATGGAATCTTGTTTTGGATTCTTGAGAAAAAATCCTTTAAATAATATGAACATTGTCATATTGGTGTAGGGAAACATGTAAAAGGAAATTTCTCTTCAATACCGGAACTTAAAGTAGTCTATGAAAAAGACAAAGAAGTTACAGAACAATTTTTTTTTTTTGCACCAAAAATACATTGGTAGTCATGAGCATCAAGTATGTCTCAATACACTACACAACAATTTAATTCTTATTATTCAAACCAACAATACCCCCAACAAAATTGGATTCATCCTATGCCTTGGGAAACATGGTCACCACGCAAACTCCAAAATGAACTTGGAAACAAGGATGGTGAGGGTTTGCCTATGGGAAAATGCCAAATTGTCCATATTTTCCATAGCAATATCCACAATATCTTCTACAAACCAAACATCCCCAGCAAGTTCAAGAATCCTATGGTACCTAATCTCAATAGCCACAAATTCATAATCACAATAATTACAATTACCATCAAACCAAATTCCTCCATGACCTACCGAGTTACTTGCATAACTTGTTCCAAACCCCAACAATAAAATAGCTCAACCTGCTTACAATGTTGAGCTACAAAATTTTCCAACGTATATAATTACCCCTCTTGATTTAAAGGATATTCATCTTATATTAAGCAAAGCAATTCATAAATATTATCTCATTATTGAAGAACAAATTGAGAAGGAAAGTGTTAATCAATCCAATGATAATAATAGTTCTATTGCATCACCTCGATAAAGAAAGAGTGTTGAAATTCGCCTAGAGCCTAAGGGTATTGACTAACAATCAGGCAGTGTATTTTGCACTATGGAAAAGATTGGAATCAATCTTTGCCAACAGAATTCGACAATTGAAGGTGTTTGGGGACTCCAACAGGTTATCGATAAAGAAAGAGTGTTGAAATTCGCCAGCCAAAGGGTATTGACTAACAATCAGGCAGTGTATTTTGCACTATGGAAAAGATTGGAATCAATCTTTGCCAACAGAATTTGACAATTGAAGGTGTTTGGGGACTCCAACAGGTTATCAAGTGTCGTGAGAAAGATGACCCATTTATCCCTGCTCTCTTGCAGTGGATCAAACTATTAATAGAGAAATTTGACATATAGATTTTTATCATATTAAAATGAACCTGAATGAGGAAGCCGACTGCATGGAAAATTATGTAGTGCTATTAAAAACCTGGGAATTAAAGGTAGACGATGAGAAAATAATATTTAAGCCACTGCCTTAATGTCGAGCAAGCAGTTAGAAATAATTGGGCTTACGATGCACATTAATCTTAGGATCAGGCATCAAATTTCATTATTAATACAGGACCTCTCGAATCAAGCTCCATATTAATTAAGACCCAAAAAGGTGTCATATTAACTTGGAGAATCATGCTTTCATGGCCACATGGAGCAGTGATGTAAGCTTGGAGTCGGCACCAGACAAATGGATTAGCAAAGATTTGATTAATGGGGAAATTCAAATGTGTGAAACCATAATCTCTACACCATAGTACATGTTTGGCCATGGACAGTTCTTTGAAATTCAGAGGTTTTGTGCTCAATCCTTAATGGACCCGATGCAAGTGGCTTTGATGAATGCATCACGCTTCAATGCAGCAGGTTTCCGGAATGAGGGAAGTATCAACGCTATATATGGAGAACGTGGGAGCTTATGTTATCAATGAGAAGGTAGTTCAATTCCTCATCACATTGATTCATCAATTTCGAGGATTACAAGCTGAAATGGAAAGAATTGAGGGCGAAGTCGGTGAGGAGCTCGACGTTCACATGTTAAGGATAGCAAGGGAATTAGATTTCCTGATCGCACTAATCTCTTGTAATGTAGAGATGCAATTGATAGAAACTAGAGCAATCAATGAGTTGCTCTCCCATAGCTCGAGTTGCTGAAGAAAAATTTGGATCGTCTGCACTTGGTCGTCGAAACGCCAGAGTTTTAGGTCAACAATTTAGGGAGGAGAGTGGAAGAGAATGGCATGCCACGCAAATAGGAGAACAACAAAAATCAGGAGTTAGCTATGAATACGGAGCAGATAGAGGAGGATATCACGAGCGATGATATTCCACGAGAGAGCCACGAGCATCCCATCGAGGATGATGACGGAGTCCAAGTCACTCCAGCTAGGGAGGACTTGTAATGTCTTTTAAATTTTAATTTGGTTATATGTTTTGTCATTATGTAGTGCTTAATGGAGTATTTTGGAGAGTTTATGGGAGTAATGTTTTCAGTACAATAGTATGTAGTCTAAAAAAATCTTTGATGTAATGTGGTAGGAATTGTGGAAAACAATTGAAAATATCATGGCACATGTTGTAAAAGGTCTCGGCCTTCAAACCAAATTATTATAATGCAAAATATAGATTTTCCTTTAAAAAAATAGTTCTATAATTTGCAATAAAACAAACTTCTTCTCATGCAAATATCCTCTTTTTCTAGAAATGTTGAATTTTAATAAGAATATAAAACAATTTGAATATGATTTATTGGGTGAATTAAAAAATCTTTGTATTAAAACTCATTTAATACAAGAAATAAGAGATATTCCAATCCATGCTAAATAGTTAGGAAATCATGCCTATGAAAACCAAGAAGAACAAAAAATACCCACAAATAATATAAGGAATTGGCAAATTAAAAGATATAATGTCGAGTAAAACCTTTATATAAAAATGTGTTGATCCTTGTAGCCTTATTATTAAGATTCACAACAATAACATTCTAATTGCAAACATGTTAATCAATCTAGAGTTGCAACTAATGTCATCACAAAGGAACTATGAATTAGTTACAGTTATCTAATCTTCATCACATACTTGCAGTTTTACAATTAGCATATATATGTACAATGAAACTTGAAGGAACAATAGAAGATGTTATAGTCTCTTTAAATTATTTCAAATATCCTATGTATTTTAAATCTAATTTGGGTTGTCATCATTTATCTTAGGAAGACCATGGTTAACTATAGCTGAGGCGTTAATAAATATGAGACATGAAATTTTCATATGGAGATTTAGATAAGAAATTTATTTTGTATTCACTTAAAAAATCATTAACTGAATTAGAAAATACACAATAGCTTGATGACGCAAATAGTGATGAAGAAATAGTACAACCAATCTTAACAATTAACCAAGCTATGAATTTAAAAGAGGATCTTGAAAAACTTCTAATCACAAATTTTACTAATAATTTTGTGATTTAATTCAATATATTGGGGGAAGTTTCTTTTTATCATATCTTGGATAAGAAATTTTAGGAAAATTGTACTATATATACTCTATCAACACTAATCGGTTATACGTCTTTTATTAATTCAATATTAAAATCTTATAGTACCCCTCTTGAGATTAAACAAGGAAAAACTTTAAACATAAATTCTAAATTTGAGGAATCTCATAAAGAAAGCTATTTCAAAAACTACAAAAACATTTTGGTGCATTTGAATGGGAGTATAATGATATGAATGGAATCTGTCCTAACACATTTATATTTAGGAAATTTCTCAACCAATCAAGCAACCCCAAATATGTATGAATCCACTTCTAAAAAACTTTTAATGGAATTAACGGCCATATATTATAATTTTTTATAATCAATGGGTTTTACCTTTAGTAATTGTTCCTAAAAATAATGGTGAGTGGTGAGTTTGCATAGGTTGTTGTGAATTAAATAAAGCACCTTAAAATACCATTTTCCTCTTCCATTTATAGATCAAGTTTTAGATACCTTATCAAGAAAAAAGAAAAACAAAACAAAACTTTTATTGATGGATTTAGTGGTTATAATCAAATTCAAATCACTCTAGAAGATCAAGATTATACCACATTTACATGTGCATGGGGGATATATTCTTATAGAGTATTACCCTTTGGGTTATGCAATGCTCTTACTACTTTTCAACTTGTTTTAGATATTTTTTCTCACTTGACTCATAATTTTGTGGAGGTTTATAGGGATGATTTTACTGTTTATGGTAATTTTTTTGACAAAGAATTGGAAAATATTGAAAAAAATGATTAGGCATCAAGAAACTAATCTTTCATTAAGTAATTAAAAAATCCATATGTTACTTGCTAAAGGAATTGTTTTTGGTCATTCTATATTGTCTACAGGAATCAAGGTTGGTCCAACAAAGATAGAAGTCATTTCTAAACTTCCAGTTCCAAAGACTAAAAAATATGGAAGGATTTTCTTAGGACATGCGGGTTATTATAGGAAATTCATAGAAAATTTCACAAAAATAGCATCACCATTGTTTAAATTGCTCATTAAATATAATGACTTTTTTAGAATATATCTTGTTGCACTACTTTTGAATTATGGAGAGAAAAACTTTCCACAACACCTATTTTAAGAGGGAGAAATTGGTCTCTCCATTTTCACATATCGATTAGTGCCTCGGATACAACTCTAGGATCAATATTCGGACAAAAAGAAAGCCAAATTTCTGATGCCATTATTTTATTAGCAAAAAATAAACACATGATAAATTAAACTATACATTATTAGGAAAAATATTTATCGTAGTTGTACAAGCCATAAATAAGGTTAGACATTATCATTGTTTATGGGACGTTTATTCGGAACGACCATTCAGCTACTTGATATTAATGAATAATCCAATTATAAATGGTAGAATAACTAGGTGGCTTATATTGCTATAGAAATTTAAAATCACTATTTTAGATAAACCTTGAAGAGAAACGACAATTGCATATTTTCTTTCTAAATTCATAATGAAGGTGAAATAATTCTTGTAGATTGTGATTTTCCTTTCAACACTTATTTGCAATGTCTACTAAATCTCCTTGGTTTGCATATATTTCTAACTACTTGGCCATAAGAAAGTTACCGTTACACCCTTGACCTAGAGAAAAGAACAATATTTTCAAAGTAGGATATTCGTGGATTTGACGTGATCTTTTTCGTATAGGACTAGGTTTGATTATCCGACAATGTCTATGAAAATATCAAGTGTTTGAAATATTAAAATCATTCCACAATGAACCATGTGGAGGTCATTTTGTCAATAAAAGATCTTATTACAAAGTCCTCCACCTGCGATATTATTGGTCTACTCATTTTGGAGATGCTAAGAAGTATGTAAGGAGTTGTTATCACTCTCAAAACATGGGCCACCTAGTGCAAATGGTGAAATTCCATTACAACCTTATGTACTTATAGATCATTTTTAATATGGTTTTAGATTTCATGGGATCCATCACTCCAACCTTAAGGAAAAAGAGATATATTTTGGTGTGGACAGATTTTGTTAGTAAATCGATAGAATTTAAAACACTCCTCCGACCTCTTAAATAGATAATTGTAGATTTCTTATTTGAATACATATTCACTCACTTCCTAGGGAAATTGTTTCAAATTAAGATTCCAAATTTTACTTCAAAGGTTGTACAAACTATACTATGGAAGTATTGAATCAAACATCAAAAATCTTCTCCAAACTACACACAAGCTAATGGGTTGGTGGAATCCACCAATAAAGTTCTAGAAGCTTGTAAGCAGAAATTTCATTCATATGGTCAAGGTTGAAGACCACAATAGAGTAGACTAAAATAGAATTAACGCAATCAAAAAGCCACAAGAATTCTTAATGAATTGTGAAGTGGGGCAAGAAGACTTACCTAGGAGAATGAAGGTTTGTTAATATCTATTAAGCAGACCTTCTCCTCCAAACCCACACTTGAAATTTTATATATAGCCAGCAAACAAGCAAAATATAGAAATATACTCAAAGAAAAATGGAATGCTTAAAATGGAGTAAATGATCAAAACAAGTTAGAAAAACATATACTAAATTATAGTAACACCAAATTGGAACAAGAGGAAAGAGTTTCTTAATGATCAAATATAATAGTAATATATAGGTAAAGGTATCACCTAGTTCTCACACAAGGGACTAATTAGAACTGTCATTACAGTCCCTCTACCCTATGTCATTTAAGGTCTCTTCATTGAATATTCTATGTGTTAATCAAATAGATAAAAAGGCTCCTCTCAGGGATTGAAAGAAATAATAAGGTTTGAAAGCAAGATTTTCCTTATCGGAAAAAGGGACTTAAAAGGCAAGGGAATTGTAGATGGTTTGTGGAGAAATCCCAAACATAAGAATTATTGATCAATACTTGTGATCTCCTCTTCCCATGGCATGAAAAGAAACCCTAAAAAAGTGGTTATATTTGTTGTCATATGGGTTATAGGTGGGTTTTATTCAAACCAATGAACCCTACACATTTAGTCAAACCCATAAACCCTACTCCTGAAAGCGCAATAATGTGCATATTTTATTTTTTTTAGTGGATTTTGAAGATGTTGGTTTCTTTGAGGAGACTATTATATATACATACTTTTTCCTTTTGGGAAGTCATGTGCATATGCATTATGTCAAAACAAGAAGTGTGTATGTGAACTTACATAGTGCTTTTTAGAGATTTCTTTTGTAAAAAATATCTGCAATGGGGTTAGGGATAATTAAATCAGGCCAATATGAGCATCTCCATGAAAATGTGGGAAAATATGCTATAAAAATGCCCCCCAATGTGTGAGGTCAGAAGGGTATTTGATGGTCGATATACATTATACAAAATTGAGAGGAAGCTATCATATTCACCCAAAAGGATTTCTCTAGACAACAGACAAAACAATACCTACAAAAAGAAACTAAGTTAAGACAACCCATTTCCCAAGTTGGGCATACCCACACTCAAAGACAAAAAAACATGGCCACCAAATAAAGTACATTGTGGATCCATGAATATATATGAGAAATGATGATCATGGACATGAAGCGAATACAAAATGGATCCATGTCAATAAATCATAGCCATGAAAAACACACAATGGAGATATATCTCAGTGTAAAAAGCATGAGGATATATCTAGCAATTTAAATACCAAAAGCATGTGAATAGAAATGGTATTGTCCAACAACTTGAATGTAAACATGAAAGACACCATTGAAGTGGAGAGAAACATAACCAGTAGAGTGTCAGTGATAGAAACTAGTGATGTTGTCAGTCGAATAAATATGGTAACATAACTTGAGGTCTTCATATCAATTGTCTAAGGTACAAAATACACCATGTAAATAGAAGAGTTGGGTTCAAACATGGGAGAAAAAATTTGATTGTTTGTTATTGATGTATATTATTCACAAATGCAAGAAAAAACCACCATTGATGATAATGGGTGTCAAGGTACCTAGTACATTCTAGCAAATGTGAATAGATGTGTTGAAGTAGAACGCCTATAAAATCTATTGATAAGTGGATATTGATATATTCCCCCTGTCAATATTAATGGAATCTGCGATTGATGACTTCAAAGCCCAAGTTACTAAATGAGACTTTTTTATTTATTTTTTGGTCAAGGAAAAAGTAAAGCTTCTAGGGTGTTGTTCAAGTTCCCTCAAAATTTTTATAGAGGTGTTACTCCTCTTATAATTCACTAAGATATTGAAAATAAATCAAAGCACAGAATATGATCATTAGCACATTCACTTATGAGTGGACTAGGCGTTTTAAAAGGATAATAAAATAATAATATCATAAATAGATAAGATTGGTAATTCATTCCATGGTATACATTCATCCATACATTATGAGGAAAACATATTTCAAGAAAATCAATAGATAGAAAGTAGAAAAATGGTCAGAATATTCGGATAATTATAAAATGATTTCATTCATTTAAATATCATAAAGAGCCATAAGAGAATATTCATGAGATTTCAGTGTTCATTTAGAAGTTTCAAAACCACAAATGACTTTGTAACACCCCGCCCACATTTACCTGCTTTAACTTTCTCACTAGGATAAACATGAGATGAGAGTTACTATGCATGACTCGACTTCCAAGATGCACTTATGAAAAATGGAGTCCACGTGTCCAAAACTAACTGCAACACCTCGTGACACATGATCACACTATTATCAGCCTAACTTGACCCAACACGATTTCCTTTCAGTTTCATTTCCATAAATTTAACACAAATTTCTATTTTTGGCAGTTTTTCGGGTCCCAAACTTTCGAGGTCATTTTGAGGGCCTAAACGACATTTTCAGGAAAAATACAGAGACTAGAAAAGTGCTATAATTTGTATTATAGATTCATTTTTTTGCCTCATCATGGATATCTTCAAAACGAGCTATTATCATAATCAAACGGACATCGTATGCCAAAGTTACGACCCCAGGAAGTTGGCAGTCCAAATTATTCATTTATACAAACACTTTGTGACTATGGTACTTGTAGGTCATGAATGCATATATGTTCACTGTTTTAATAGTTCATCAGAGAATCACTAGGAAGGCTCACTAACCTCTCTTACTAGTTGTAACAAACACATATTAGCTCATGCATTCATATAAAATAACCAGGAGCTTGTTAAACCATGGAATAAAACCATAAGAAGAGAACATTATATAATGATAAATGTGCCATGCATGTAACTAGCATTTAATTAGAATAAAACCATGAAAAAACATTCATAAAATCATACAGTAAATCATAACTTATGCTCATTGATCTCAATAAAGAATAACACATAATAACTTATGCATAATGCCAACAAAGTTAGGGACTTCCATGTACCACCCAACCATAGATTGGGACTGAACCAAATCTTTCTTCCAACCCAATCACCCTTGTGCCACATTTCAAGCTTGAATGTGGTATCACATGGGATAAACCCAAAACATAACCAAACAGGGAATCTAGAGGTTAAACTACCTCCAACCTCAAACACATTGATTTCACCTAAATTGGTCCAGAAATCACCAAAACTAACACAAGCTTGGATGCCTCATACTTTCTTCACCATACCCATAGGAATTTTCTATATCCACCCACTTTTCAAGGGCTTCCCGAGAAAACCATCTCCACCCCCAACCCTTGGTATTTTCTTGAGACCACCTCAACCAGATCTAAAATGTAATAGCCATGGGTTAAAAATCCATGATATAAAGTTAATAAAGGAAAAATAAGACCAAAGTCAAGGGACACGTATTCCAGGCTGAATGTTGGGAAAAACATCCTAGTGGGTGTTAATTTGGTTTAGTATGGATAAGGGGAAATTGAAAAATGCAATGGCAAAGGCTTTGGAAAGGCAAGAGGCATTAATTGACATTTTATTGATGGAAATAATGGAAAGTAGGAGAAAAAGAAGATGAAAGGTCATAGGTTGCATGTGAGGAGGAAAATGAAGGAAAATAATGGAAATTGAAGAAATTAAAGACCTCATTAATAAAAAGGCTTCTGAGGATCAGTTCACAACTTTTTGTCAGTTCAGTTTTGGAGCTCTCTCTCTATTCTCTCTACTCTCCCATACTATTGCACACTTAGAGTATTCTTGCAGCACTCTAGAATTGGAGAAAGGAACGCAAAGGAAGGACAAGGAAGGAAAGGGAAGCAAAAGATCAGCCAAGAAAGAGTTGGATCAAGCGGCTACAACAGGATTAGTGCAGGTATCGAGTTGCATGTGTGATTTCCTTGTTAGATTTAGCATGCATGGTACATGCATGTGTGTATTTGGTTCTCTTTTTGTCATTGGCATGGGTTTTTCCAGGTGTGACAGTGGTTTTCAGCCTTGCCTTTCCATTTCTGGATAGCCATGGTGTGATGGGGTTTCTCTTACTTGGTTGATTTGGATTGCCAGATGTTTTTGAAACTAAGTGAGGTGGTCTCAGGAAAAATCACAAGGCCTAGGAATCCCTGGACTGGTAAAGGTGGGATTGTGGTAAATTCCTGGTTTTGCATACCGTCATTCGGCCTAGGAATCCTCAACCGGTAAATAGCAGGATATATGGTAAAGCTTAGAGGGTGAAGAGGAACAAATTCCTCACAATTTAGGTGGAGAGATCTAGAGGCATCCATGCTTGTATAGACCTAGTGATACCTAGACCAGTGTATGGTGGGATTTGTAAAAAAGTTTGAATCTAACAAAACAAAAACCCCTACTGCAATATCTGGTTTACTATATCCTACATGTTCTTTACATTAACAAGTTATTTAATAATATAAACATCGAAGTAAACACAATTGCAGCCTTCACAAATATACAGATCAAGAATTGAAATAAACTAAGACAACACAAGCGACACCATTATTTTTGGACAACTGTCCCCAGAAAAACCCAATGTGGGGAAATCTATGTAGCATATATGAGGGTTTTATTAATAAGCATATTTCTGAATACAACTAGGCTGCCAGAAATGGCTCACCCTTAAGAGAATTTCCTTGGCAGTAGTACCTCTCTCCCGAGAAAGATATTCCGGCAAATCAGAAACTGGATGATCAACCCAACAGTGACTCTGACTGGTCCTTGTGCTAGACAGTGAAAGCTGCTCCAAGCACTCCTCTAGAACTACATCACCCTCTCTATAACTGCGTCACCCTCTCCTGGCTAATCTGCTCTCAGTCTGCCCCACAGAACCTCCTCAGTGCAACCTTTTCAGCACAACATCAGCCTCTACAGCTATCTATGTTGTCTGTGTTAGCCTCTATGGCTTTCTACATCAGCCTCTGCATCCTATGTGTCTACCTCTACGTCCTCTACGCTGGCCTCCTTAGCCTCTGCATCAGCCCTCCTAGGCTCTGCGCTGCCTTTTTTGGCACTTTGTTGCCTCTCTGATATGTATTATTTAGCCTTGGATCAAAATCCCTTGCTAAACTTCCCCTCACTGCAATTGATCTCTAACTCGATTTCCTCAGTAAACCCAATCCCGAAAAATCAAATTCGTGATCTCCATTGATGTGTCTCCAACTGACCCTCAAGCCTCCTCTTATAATTTTCCTGTTGACAAATCAATGACCGAAATTAAGTCCCTAATCAACAACTAATATTAGATCTAGCTTGATGCTCATCTCTTAGAACTTTCTCATCCATTTTATATTAATACACATTAATATCTTAATTTTCCTAAGTTTAGACTTAGGAACCCCATTAAAAATATTAATTATTTGAATATCTCTTCATCCGGGTGGAATTTCTCTGAACTATTTCTGGGTCATGGATATCTCATGTGCCTTAGCCTCTCCACCAATTTTCATGGATAGAGCACATCCGATGCTACCAAAACTAAATTATCCCTCTTAGCGAGGAATGGGCTCTAGCAACGCTTCACCACAAAAGCCTTACTAAATGCTCCCTCTTAGCAAGGAATGTGTGTCAACCTTCCTATGCTCTATGTTGCCTCTTCCAGTACGTTGTTGCCTATTTGATATGTATTCTTCAGCCTTGGATCTAAATCCATTGTTGAATTTCCCCTCACTACAACTAATATCTAACTCGATTTCCTCAGCAAACCCAACCCCAGAAAATCGAATTCTTGATCTCTCTTCGTGTGTCTCTAATTGACCCTCAAGCCTCCTGTTATACTTTTCATATTGACGAATCAACAGCCAAGATTAAGTCCCTAATCAACTGCTAATAATAGATATGGCTTGATCCTTGTCTCTTAGAACTTTCTCACCCATTTTATATTAATACACATTAATATTTTAATTTTCCTAAGTTTAAACTTAGGAATCCCATTAAAAATATTAATTATTTTAATATCTCTTCATCCGAGTTGAATTTCTCCAAACCATTTATGGGTCTTGGAGATATCATGTGCCTTAGCCTCTCCACCAATTTTCATGTCTATAGAACATCCTATGCTGCCAAAAATTAATAGTATTGTTTTAAATCCTAATAGTGTATGTTTTTTGTTTGGGCATAGGAATCCCTTGGTGGCATATAAGGTAGAGCCTGGTTGTATTGGTTCTTGAATTAGGCCTATAAATCCTTGAATCGTTTGGTGGATATGTGGTAAAGCCTGAGAAGCATGGTTGGTTTTGTTGTGAGTCCCACACTCATGCTTGGAATATGGCACGGGGGTGATTGGCTGAAATAAATATTTGGTTCAGCCCAATCTATAGTTGGGTGGTACGTGGAAGTACCTGACTTGGTTGGATTTTCATATGTTAATAAGAGTTATTCTCTTCTTGTGTATTATGTAAAAATGTACTTGTTGTTATGTGTCTTCAATGGTTGTTCTATCATTGTTATTTTGTTTGTTATATGTTGGTTATAAGCATGGTTTATGATAGACTTGAGTTATGTCTCTCATCGTGTTTTGATTAGTAAATGAAATTTCAATGAATGTATGACCTAATAGATGATAATGAAGCTATTGTGAGATGGAATCATACCTTCTTGACGAAAATCAGATAAGTATGAGGTCCCTATCTTCATATGTGTTTTTATGACATGTACATTACATGTTCATGATGTGTTTGACGAAATACCTATCATCGTTACGATGAGTCTAGTAATTACCTTGTTCAAGTTTTACATTAGAGGCCGTTTCTTCTTGTTATTTTTCATTCCTGAGAGTTTCATCAAGTTATGGGTAGAGGCCTAAGTCCTATCCCTGAAAAAGTGGCTCGGATCTCAGGGTGACTGGCACAAAACTGCTTGAAAAAGATTGCAATTGCATGGAGGCCTTGCTATGGGAGTGAATGAAGGGTTTCTATCCCATGGAGGTCTACTCATGGGAGTGAATGAGGGTTTTAGTCGCATGGAGGGATTTTTATGGGAGCGACTAGGGGGTCTAGTTCAGTTAAAAAGCAAGTTAACTCAAGGTTTGGGCACCTGGAGTGCTTAGATAGCCCCTGGGGTCCTAAAGCTCTTGAGGAAGGTCATTTTGGATTTTGTTTGTTGATTCCACTTTCTTAAATGTACTTGGGGAGTTGAATCATATCATAGTAACTCTTCATCACATATTTACCCTGGTGGACCAATTAGCTTGGGTAAGTGTGGGAGGAGGGTGTTACCGAGTTATCAGAGCATGGTTCACCCCTTGGATTGGATGGGAAAAATGTGTTTGTCATGTATGCATGTAGGTTGTATATGTGCTTGATATGTATGCATGGTGATGGTCATTGTTGTGGTGGTGTGGTCATGTCGAAGTTGAAGGTGTTGTTGTTAGGATGTGTTGTCATGAATGCATGTCGGTTGTATATGCATTTGTTAGATCTTAGACTTTTGTGATCCATATTGATAATAAGTTTTTATTTCGGATTAATCACATTTGTTATGCATGTCAGTGTTTATATGTTGTTATGCATGCATCATGTCTAGTTGATGTTTTAATCTGTGACATCATGCATGGTAAATGGATGATGATTGAGATGATGTCCATATACTATTACAATTATGATTATACATGTATTGTGCTAATCAGCTTGATCTTGCAGATGATATATCCTCCCCTGAATTATATTGAGGTGTGTTTATTATGCTTATATTTGGTTTAGTTGGCATGGTATGCTTGTAAGAAGAAGAAGAATAAGATCAAATATGACTAGAAAAATGGTGGATTATAGTTCACAAGGTTCTCCCTATAGATCAAATGAGCAGCATGGTGATGGGTACTCTCCTAACATAGCAGACACTTTGAGAAGTTTGAAGGAATAAATAAGAAGTCGCAAAGTAGATAATGACAAAATCATTCAAGCACAGGAGAAACAAGCAAAGGTTAATGCAGTTATCCTTCAGAGTTTGTTAGACTTGTAGAGACAAGGATCACTTAGGATCATTCAAGCATAGGAGAAACAAGCAAAGGTTAATGCAGTTATCCTTCAGAGTTTGTTAGAGTTGTAGAGACAAGGATCACTTAAGATCATTCATGGACATGAGGAAAGGAATAATGGGGCATATGGCAGAAGGTATCATGGTGGGCACAGGTTGGATAGGGATGACACGATTAGAGATGGAAGGTTATTGGATACGCCAGATAGGAGAGGTGATGGACACAGGTTCTATTCTAGTTTTGGTTCTGACGAGTACCATGGTCATCATCATTATCACCCTTATAGGAAGAATGGCGCAGCATATTTTCTAGATGAGTTCAAGAACGCCAATCCACCTACCTTTGATGGAGATTTGAAGAATATGGAAGATGCAGAGGCATGGTTACTTGGGATGAAGAAATTCTTTGAGTTACATAATTACGTAGAAAACATGAAGGCCATAATAGATATCTTTAGCCTCAAAGGGAAAGTAGACATCTGGCGGGAAGATGTGAAGTGGGTTGGAGACATCATAATAGAGGATTTGAGTTGGCATGAATTCAAGAGACTTTTTAGGAAAAATTACTTGTTATAAAGGAACTATGGAAATAAATCCAAGGAATTATATGAGCTAAAGATGGGTTCAATGACATATGAGGCGTATACGACCAAGTTCTTGGAATTGTTGAGGCATGTACCATATCTTAAGGATGAGAAAGCCAAATTTTAGATATTTTTAATTGGATTATCGTTAGCATTTAAAGATCATATTGAGTATGATGAGCCTCAATCACTTGAAGACATCATTGGGAAGTTGAAGCATTGTTATGAAAAATCAAGGCGTAAGACAGAATCTCAACAAGGATGGAAAGGGAAAGACAAGAATAAAGGTAAATGGTAGTTGAAAAGGACAAGACCTCAAGGTGCAGGTGAGAAAGAGAATGTTATACCTTACAAGAATTTTAATGGACCTTAGCCTAGAGAACAACAAAATAGGGTGACGGTACAAGACAGTTGCAGTGTCAGACATGTGGTAAGGAGCATCTTAAGAAAGACTGTCCACAGAATTAGGGTGGCAGGCCTCAAATCTACAGTGCACAAGAAGCAAAAATAGTTGGGGATATTGGGCAGAGCATTCCTCGAATATATGCAGCACTGGATAACAGGTAGGCAGACCACCAGGCATTTATTATTGAGATGGATGGTAAGCTTCGTGATCAAGTTGTTTCTATTTTGATTGACCCTAGATCTAATTATAGTTATGTAATCCTAACTTGGTCGATAAGTGTGGTTTGAATAAAGAAGTACATGCAGAGTCTTGGTTAGTGTAGTTGGCTGTAGGTGCAAAGAAAAGAGTTCATCATTGGGTAAGAGCCTGTGCATTTGAATTGAATGGTATGGTTGTATCAACGCATCTGAATGTAATTTTGTTTGGATTATATAGTATGCTTCTCGGTATGGATTTGTTGTACCTTAACATGACCAAAGTATATTTTAATCACAAGGCTATTGAATGCTTGGATGATAATGGAGAACAAAGAATCCTGTAGGGTAAGAAGAAGAATACATCAGTTAGAATGGTTATAGCTATGTAGACAAAGCACAACTGTAGGAAAGGGTGTGTGTTATTTGTAGTACATATTTCCAGTGATAAAAGTAAGGATGTTGAGAATGCGGAAGTCTTGAATATGAACCCAGTTCTTTAGCAGTTTCGAGATGTGTTCTCAACAGTGATTTCAGATTTTTTGCCTCACAGGGAAGTGGACTTTCAATTGAGTTGGTACTAAGGGCAGCACTAGCATCAAATGCACCTTACAAGGTGAGAACTCCATAGCTAGTGGAATTGAAGTTGCAGTTCAAGGAAATGCTTGACAAGGGATACATTAGGCCAAGTGTATTGCCTTGGGGTACACCAGTTTTGTTTGTGAAGTAGGATGGTACTCTCAGGTTATGCATTGATTACAAGTAGTTGAACAAGGTGGCGATTAAGAATAGGTATATGCTGTTGAGAATTGAAGATTTTTTTGCCCAGTTGAAGTGAGTAGTAATGTTCTCAAAAATTTATCTAAGATTGGGATACTATTAGGTACGCATCAAAGAAGAGGAAATCTTCAAGACTACTTTTCAGACTAAGTACGAGCATTATGAGTTTGTTGTAGTTCCATTTGGTTTGACTAATGCTCTTGCTAATTTTATGTGCTTGATGAACAGTGTGTTGTGTCCTTATCTGGACAAATTTTTTATTATGTTCATTGATGATATATTGATATATTCTAAGAATGAGGAAGATCGTGTCGAACACTTAGAATCACTATTGAAATTTCTAAGAGAGCATCAATTGTATGCCAATCTTAGTAAATCCACTTTATTTTAGACAAAGGTACATTACATTCGGGATGTTGTTTCCAAGGAAGGCATAACAGTGGATCTGAAAAAGATAAGAGATATCATGGAATGGGAATCTCCTAGGAATGTGGATGAGGTAAGGTCATTTATGTTATTATCATGTTACTACAGGAGGTTCATCAAGAAATTCTTGCAAATTTCATATCCCATCACATCATTACAGATAAAAGGGAAGAAATTTGAATGGAAAGAGGAATGTGCCGCAAGTTTTGAGCAATTGAGATAGTTGTTGACAAATGCTCTAGTTCTAAAGGTTGAAGATTCAGATAAAGAGTTTGTGGTGTGTACAGATGCTTGCAAAAGAGAACTTGGTGGATTCTTGATGTAGGAGAGAGAGTTTTGTGTTATGAATCAAGGAAATGGATTGAGAATGAGCAGAATTATGTTACGCATGGTCTTGAGTTGGCAGTGATCATCCATGCTTTGAAGATGTGAAGAGACTATCTTCTTGGCAGGAAATTCATATTGATGAGTGATCAAAATGGTTTAAGGTACCTATTTAACCAACTGAATCAGAATGCCAAGCAAGGTAGATGGTTGGCCACAATCAATGAGTTTGACTTCGAGATCAGGTACATTAAAGGGAAAAAGGACAAGGCTGAATATGCTTTTAGCAGAAGAGTACAAGTAAATCACATAGCAGCTATGAACTCATACGGGACAGATTTATAGGATCAAATATGACAGGTAGGATAGCAGTATGATAGGTATAGATAGCTTAGGCACAGGTTACAGCAACAGAGTATAGGTGATCAGGATGTGGACTATAGTCTCATAGTAGATGGTTTGATCATATTTAGGGATAGGATCTATGTGTCAGATAACAATGAGCTCAAGAATCTTATCTTGAGGGAATTTCATGCTAAGTCGTATTCAGGTCATTCGAGATATCAGAAGACTCTAACAGTGGCGAAGAAGTTCTACTATTGGATGAATATGAAAAAGGAAGTGGCAGAGTTTGTGGCTAGATGTTTGGATTGTCAATAGGTAAAAGCATGGTGTAAGCATCCAGGTGGTTTACTACAGTCGATTCCAAATCCAAAATTGAAATGGGAGGTCATTTCCATGGAATTCATCACAGGTTTTTCGAGGACATAAATACAGCATGATTCCATCATGGCTATGGTGGAGAGGCTGACAAAGGTAGGTATCGCACTTCATTCCAATGAAGTCTATGTATTTAGCTAGTGACGTAGCATAGGTCTTCATAAAAAATATAGTGAGGTTGCATGGTGTTCTAATGTATATTATGTCAAACAGGGATGCTATATTCACTTCCAAGTTCGGAAAGGATTTATTTGTAGGTTTGCATACAGAGTTGGCCTTTAGTATAGCTTATCATCCGCAGACAAATGGATAGACAGAGAGGGTCAACAACATTTTGGAGGACATGTTGAGAATGCATGTTATGCATCAGCAACGAAAGTGGGAAGAGTATCTACATCTGGTTGAGTTTTATTACAACAATGGTTATTAGGACTCACTAAGGATGAGTCTGTTTGAGGCACTCTATGAGTAGAGTTGCAATACTCCCAATAGTTGGAGTGATCCAGTGAACAGGGTATTGATAGGGTCAGACATATTGGAAAACATGGAACAGGAAATGTATGTTATCAAACAGAATCTAAAGGAAACACAAGATACACAAAAGAGTTATGCATATCAACATAGAGCATTTAAGGAGTTCCAGGTTGGGTAACATGTATACTTGCACATCAAGCCCAAGAAGAGCTCCTTGAGGATTGTGTCATGTGTGAAGCTAGCACCTCGATATTGCAAGCCTATTGAGATCCTTGAGAGGATTGGACCAATTTCCTATCGACTTACACTGTCTTTGACAATGAAAGTCCATGATGTTTTACATGTTTGATTGCATAAAAGATATGTGAAGGATGTTGATCATGTTATTGATTGGTTTGTATTGTAGGTGGAACCAGAACGATAATTCCAGGTGGAACCTCAGTACGTTTTTTAGATAAATATTCTCATGCTTTGGAATGAAGCAATTGTGTAGGTTAAAGTGCACAGGAAGCACTTTGGACTCGATGAAGCTAAATGGGAGATGTTTAATCAAATTAGGGCTATGTATCCTTCATTATTTGTCGGTTGAGGCAAAGAAATTTTGGTATATGTATATATGTAAATGGATGTAAATATCGCAATAAGCTATGTTATAAATCTCCAATAAGCAGTATGGTTGTTATGATGTTAGGTTTGTCATGTTGGTATTTCTTTTCAATGGGTTGTTCATTGTAAATACTTAGTCAAGCTAAGTTATAAAGCTCCATGGGTAGTATGTTTTGGTCTTCAGCTGTTTTGTTGTTGTAGGTGTCATTGAACACTGAGGATAGTGTTCCCCTAAGGGGGATGGGTTTGTAACAACCTCAGGTTAAAAATCCATGTAATAACATTTATAAAGGAAAAATAAGACCAAAGTCATGGGACACATATTCCAAGTTGAATATTGGGAAAAGCATCCTAGTAATTGCACCACATGTTGCGAATGAAACTCAACAAAGAGCAGTAGAGAAAAAATAAGTAAATTTTTATGATTGCCATTTACCATGAACAAAATTAAGACCCTACCAATGGGTCAATTGTGCATACATAAATCCATTCTTCCATAGTACGAGTTTTCTCACCACATAGAATTCTTTATTAAAGAATGGTGTCGAGATCTCAATTGCTCCATGAGTTTATGAGGCATATAGCAAAACAAACTATATTGAAATATTGAAATGTGAGATAGCTCAGAGATCCAAGCTTTACCCAAAAACAAACTCATCTTCCATCAACATGCGCAGTAGGAATTAGTGCCACTTATTCATATAGATGAGCTACAATTGACCCATCACTTGACCCATCACTGATCATTCTTTTGCCTTGGAACTTTCCATCTCCCTAACAATCAGTATAGTTGATCAATTCATCTGATAGTAAATTATGGAAATGATTACTAGAGGACCAACATGGATGTACACAAAATCCAAACTTTGGCCAGGAGAGAGAGACTTCAACCATTTAGGAAATAAATACAAGTTGTTGGCATTGGAGACACCCCATACAGGACCATACAAATTCTAGAAAGAGAGTTGGAGAGATGTAATTTTCTTGTGGGGAGATTTATTAGCGATGGACACAACATATCTATAATACATCTTTCTTTCTATTATTCCAAGAACTTATCTACCTCTTCCAAATGGCCAAAATATTATTCTCTACAAAATGTGAGAAATAAATCATAATCAATATTTTCTTTTGTTGTTTGGCCAAAATTGAGTTTGTTCATTCTATGTCACACTGAAAAATTGAAGTTTTAACAACATTGTGGTAGGCAAAATTTAATCTTGGGAAATCTTACCTTGTGGGGAAGTTGCTACTTGAGAGCTCTTTTTGGGTGTAGGAGAGGGCTTTGGCTTAGGATTTCTCTTCTGAGTTAGATCATGAGTTGGATCAGGGGATCATGAACCTGATCCAGGCTTAGGAATAACAACTAGAATAAAAAGCCATTAGAACACCACCCCTACCTTGCATTCTATGTCACACACACAAAAATTACAATTTTAATAACATTTTTGGACTATTTTTATGGGTTTTTTTGTCTATTTCAATTAACTCCTAATGGTTAACCCTACTTATCAATTTTGAAAAGTAAACCATTTATGGAAAAATGTATTGTCCATGGATTATATTATTCATACAGTAATTACACAAAACACAAATTCATGTTGAAGACAACTATCAATCAAATGAGGTGAAAACAATGAAGCCATATGGGTACATGCTTTTTGGCTAGTGAATCTTAAGAGATCCAATCATTGCAAAGAATACACAGTAGAAATTGTTTGATCATGCAGTTTAATCAAAACTAATCATGTTACAACACCAATAAGAAAAAGTTCACTTGGAGTGGCCATATCAAAAAATATATAATATGGTTTCAAAAGTTGAAATTGTCTAGCTAAATGGACATCTCTAGAAAAAATTGAATATTTAAAAAAGCTCTAAAAATGGGCTTCAAATATGAAGGTTATGTCATTAAAAAAAGGCAATAATGATAAAAAATAACCAAATGGTAAGTAGAAGTTCACGTGTATGGTTGTAGATGATGTGAAAATTTAATATAAAAAAACCCTCACTAACTTTACCTATAAGCTCACTTATACAAATACATTACTTTATGAGGTCACCTACTTTTATAAAACAAGTGATAAACACTTTTACAATGAAGTTACTTTATAAATGAAAGTTGCATGTAATATATATATATATATATATATATATATATATATATATATATATATATATATATATATATATATATATATATATATATATATATATATATATATATATATATATATATATATATATATATATATATATATAAGCAAAATGTGTTTGATCATGCAGTTTAATCAAAACTAATCATGTTACAACACTAGTAAGGAAAAGTTCACTTGGAGTGGCCATATCAAAATATATATATTATGGTTTCAAAAGTTGAAATTGACTAGCTAAATGGACATCTCTAGAAAAAATTGAATATTTAAAAAAGCTCTAAAAATGGGCTTCAAATATGAAGGTTATGTCAATAAAAAAAGACAATAATGATAACAAATAACCAAATGGTAAGTAGAAGTTCACGTGTATGGTTATAGATGATGTGAAAATTTAATAATAAAAAAACCCTCACTAACTTTGCCTATAAGCTCACTTATACAAATACATTACTTTATGAAGTCACCTAGTTTTATAAAACAAGTGATAAACACTTTTACAATGAAGTTACTTTATAAATGAAAGTTGCATGTAATATATATATATATATATATATATATATATATATATATATATATATATATATATATATATATATATCTCTATATATATATATATATCTCTATATATATATATATATATATATATATAAGAAAAATGCACGTTACAATAAAGTTATAAAATAACTTACAAGAATTGTAAAATGTAACATAAAAATAGATTTGAACTCAAGACCTCTTACTATATAAAGTAACTTTTAACCAAGTGAGATAGTGCAAAACACAAACTAATGGTAGTGGAGGATAGGATTGTTGGTGTTAAATATCAATTAACTTGCCTAAAAAATGCAAGTTTTCCCTTTATTTTTTAATTTTTTGAGATCACATAGAGCACACTACAAAGAGAATATGTAGTTAAGAAAAATATTTTCAACACTGCTTCTAATTTGCCAAGATCTTATAGAGTGCGGGGAAAAGGGAAAATGTAAATTATAAAGAATATCAAACTAAGAATATAAACAGAAAAATGGAAATCAGACTCTATAATTATTATTTTTAAGTGTAATTAAATTGTATATCTCATGACATAATGAAAAAAAAAATTATCTTGGGAAAATAGACACCTTTTTTTATGAAAGGAAAGGTGTTATTAACTAAAACCAATTCTCTAGACATAATGGAACAGATTGTTTAGGAAAAAAATGTATGGAAATAATCAATATTATAAATGGCAACACAAGCTCAAGATATCGATCAAAAAAAAGAGTAGCTCTTTGAACATGCTATGATACATGTTCAGGATGATAATTCATTCCATATAAGACAAACACCTTCAATAACTACTCACACAACTAGATCAAATATCATAGCTCTAGTATGTTTATGTGGTTGAAACCCTCAAAGAGGGAAATACTGCACATCCCCAGTCAGTGTGGCCACTAGAGGACATTTAACTGATGAAAAAGGAAAAACTTTACATAAGATATTTCTCATGAAATCATTATTAACAGAGACCTCCCATTCTCTTTAAATCAACATCATGGACCGATTGGGTGTTAAGTCATGGATCAATAGTCATTAGTATTAAGGAGAATGTAAGCCATTAGATTACTTTATGTCTAGAATACATCATGGCCATCAAATTATGATGCAAATAATGCATACTAAAGAAACATGATTCTACCTAATAGACACATTAGACCAAGTTGAGCATAAATAACTCCTAAGTGTCTAAATATCTTAACATAAATTTCTGATTAGAACCTTTAACTTAATAACTAGGTGAACTTGTGAAGTTCACTTGAAACATTTTCATGTTCCAGCAAGTGTCAGAATCTTATAAAAGTAGTGTGTTATGTATTTTGGTTACACGTTGTTGATTTGGTTACAATGATATTGCAGATCATTTAGGCCCAAAATGTCCCTCTATTATTTGACTTGCTAATTCACATTCATAATACCATTTAAAGGAAATTTATGGTATGATCAATAGGAAGAAATCAATAAATATTGGATATTTGACTAAAATTTACCACTAAATAACAACTTCCAAATATTTTTAAATAGCTATGAACCTTATTTAAGGCATCCTAAGTAACGATGGACCCATATTAAGGGTTTGTGCCCTCAAATGGTTTAGTGAACTTAGGAAATGCACCAAAAAAATGACCGAATGGAAAAAAATGAGGCAAACTAGCAACCAAGGGTATGATACCAATGGGGTAACAAGGAATCAAAGAACTCACCATAATGTTAAACATCCCAATGGCGTCCCATGTCTATACCAGGGCGAAACTAGCTCTTGGAAGGTGATGTATAATTTGAGAGCTACCATATAATCATAAGGTGGGTCAACCATGGGTGAATAGTTCCAGGAACCTTCTAGGTTATAATCATATGTGAGTACCAAAGTTCAAATTCCATACTATACACGATTATTTTTGGTGAGTGAATTTAATGAAAGTCACTAAACACCCAAGTTAACTTTCTTCCCTTTGATAGAGTATAAATGATGTACAAATGATATAACATGAAGCATCTCTTTCTTAACCTAAGAAATGGAGAATAGAAACTTGGACTATGGGTAATTATTATACCAACATTATTTTAGGTTTACCCAATCTCATATCATATCTTAATGCTTCCTTTAGTTTAAATTATATGTTAGGTGGGTATTATTAGGCCCACTTTGTTTTCCATTGGTACTCAAACTTATCTCATTTTAATATGCAATATCATTTTTTTTTCTATGTTTCATTAAAATAAAGCATATCATAAGAAACACATCACAAAAATGAACTAACTAAATTTAGTAATGAATAGCACAGAAGTACAATATTAATTATATTTTTTCATTAATATAGTACAACAAGTAAACTATTTGCGAGCTTGGATATGTAAGAAACACAAATAAATGGGTAAAACATGTTTATATCCAATTGTGATTGAAAATGATAAAAATAATATTGAATTATATAATTTAATATATTATAAATACATAGTTTTAAATATGAATATGCAATCTTGGGGTTCATTAGTCACCCACAAAGGGTCCAAAGGTAATCTATCCCAAGTGCATGTTATGGATCAACACTATCTATTTTGAATCTTTCATGATGAAGGAATAATGACTTTAATGGAATTTTTAGCTCTAATATTGTATGCTGAGTTGAATTAAAATTCAATTAAAGAAGTTGGCATGAGAAGATACAAGCAATAAATTAACTAAAGTCTACGAGATGAAACTATTTATATATAAACATTGGCACACATAATTGAAATTATGACCATACTCATGATACAAAAACTAATTTGAAAAGAATAAATGCATGTGTAATTTCCCTCAAAATGTTTTTCTATAAAGATATATTTGCTACACAAAAAATCTAGTTGAATCTAAAATGAATTAATTGGCATGGCAATGCCAGAAAGAGTCTTCTACATTCAATATGACTTATAAAAATGACCATCATGAGGTTTTTTATATTCATATTCTAAACTTCGTTCTAAGTACATATAATGGATTTTGATGTCTTAAGGCATGATACTCTATTTTGACTAAATGCAAGAGGAATTTGTGATCTAAGATGGTATTACACCTAGATGGACTCAATAGGAGTTTCTAATGCTTCCTTCTAAATTTCTACCTCTAAAACATTTTGTTTTTATAGATAAAGTTTAAATGAAAAGGTTGTGTGAAGTAATAAATTCGGTATAGCATTTGTTCTTTGTTGGGAATGATTGAGTGTAGTTTCCTATGATTCATAGAAGAGTTCAAAATTTGTTCCCACAGATCAATTATATTCACTAGAATTTAAAACAACTAATGTTCATGTCCAAGCCTTTCGGGGTTGATCTGCCCAAATTTTTCCAAGGGAAAAAAAATAATGTTCATGTCCAAGGCATTGATAATATGGCTATTCATTCCATCACAACCATGATAATATATTATTATTATTCAAAAACACAATTAGTAAAGGATTATGCTCTCCATATTTCATTTTTCCAGCAAGAGTAAAAAGGTGCACTTTAAACATGGTATAGGAGAGATGTGTAGTGTATTATAATCCTTTTAATTCAATTGAAAAATAAAGTTCATAAAATTTGATTTTTTTCATCATCCATAATAGTCATAAGAAAATAAACTCACATAAATCCATCTAAATCTCAATCTTTTATTCACAAATAAATTGGTGTTGCAATTGACCTTTATTCCACTTAGTGATTAATAGATGTAAGATGGATCTACATTAGCATTACTAACATACAATCATACATAATCACTTAATTTGTTTGAGTATTTCTATAATATTTGTATTTTTGTTATATATATATATCTATATCTATATCTATATATATATATATATATATATATATATATATATATATATATATATATATATATATATATATATATATATATTAACAATTCTACTCTCAATAAAAAGTAGCTTGAATAACATGCAATAACTTTGAAATGTATATGCAAATTCATCTTAACTTTATTCAATAACTTTGAAATGTATATGCAAATTCATCTTAACTTTATTCAATAACTTTGAAATGTATATGTGAATTCATCTTAACTTTAGATTTATAGTTGATTATTTTATGATAACATCATCTTAAACAATATCCTTATGGTTCAAATTAGCATGTTAATTGTTGGAAAAAGAAATTCCAGCAACAACAAGCTAGAATCATTTAATGGCAAGTCCCCATTGGACTTGCTCTCATTTGGTATAATTTCCACCTAAAATGTTGGAATAAATTTAATATCAATTAAATTAGAAAAATAGTGTTAAAATTTCTAAAATCTAATTATTGTATATGTTAGAAATATTATGTCTAATTACCTATCCTAACTGGGAACATGTGCATTGAGATAAAACACAAGAGAACAAATTAATTACAAAATTAAATTAAATAATTAATAAAATCAATAAAATATTGAGCACAAAAAAATATATTAATATTTTAAAAATATATTTTTATTTAAAAAATCACATACATATTCTTCCATCCAATATGAAATATTAATTAAAAAATAAACTTATTGTGAAATATAAGAATATGGAAATCTTAAACCTTGATAGAAATAGAAAATATATAACAACATATTGGCATAGAAGTCTTCTCCAAAGATATATGGCATTTCAATTTATCATTAAGAAATTTGTCAATAAGAGTTGATAAAATTATACAAGCTTCTGGAATCTAAATTTTCGATCTCTTTGTTTCTCAAATGAACATCCTCTTAAATGGCATACTTAATAAAGTACATTTATTAAGAATTGATAAAATTATACAAACTTTGGAATCTAAATTTTCATTCTCTTTGTTTCTCAAAAGAACTTCCTCTTAAATGACATAATTCATAAAGTACATTCAATTTATCTCGTTTTTGTTGCAACAAATTCCACTTTCCAAGTCTAATTTTAATATTTCTTATGAAAAATGTTGGATAAAAGCATACGATTATTCCTTTCAAACAATGATGTTGATATAATTTTCCATTTTTCAAATTCTTATGGTTAGTAACAAATTTTAATTTGTTATATAGATATTTGTATTTGATTTAAGATTTTGAATATGTAGTATTGTTTATTTGTATGCAAGTAGGTTTTTTTCTCCTTATTTTTCTATTATTCATTGTATTCTCTTATTCTTTCTATTTTCTTTATCATTCAGATTATTTCGGTCTCAAAAAGATTTTCCAAATGTACAAAAAGTAATAGCTAGTATGTTAATAGTTAAATAATTTTATATTTACGCAAGTAATCATAAAAAAATAATAGATTCAAATATTAATTCTATATTCATTGGGTGAAATGGTTACAAAGATTTTATAAGTTATCCTTCACCTAACATAATTCATTTGCACAATATTATGCAATATGGGCTACAATGTATTCTTTTAATCTTAATCATATACTAGACTAGTATACAAAAATTTGGGATCTGAAAATATTTAATGGATAAAAATACTATGATAGATGACACATCAGCAAAAGCATGCCAGTGTCTAGTAGATTCCATACATGATTATCTCTAATAATCCATTGGTTAGCCCACAAATAGCTGAGTAGTTTTATCTAACATGGAGAAGAACTTCACAGGTAACATGGACTAAACAAAACAATTTGAATGTGAAAATCAAAGCAGATACCTCGGTATCCATAAGACTTGTATAAGGCCTATTAAATTTAATCCATATATGGATTGTCAATATCCAAATACTTACATAAAATCCTTGATCTGGGCACTTAAAGTGGAAATGAATAATATTGAATTAGGAAGAATGAAGTGAGAAAATAAATGATCGGGATCCATATACAAATAGTACATATGAAAAAATTCAAAAAAATTTCCTAGTTCTATATAGTTAAATAGAAAATAAAAACTAGAATGCATAACACCACAATAAATTCCATTAAATCATTTATTATCCAGATACAATGAATTCATGAAATCTGAATACTTTTAACACCTATCTCAAAACTACCATGTCAATGTATATGTCATCATACCAAGTCATTAGTATGCTTAACAAATTAAATCAGTCACGGCCATATGGGATGACATGTAATATGACATGTCAACATGGCATGTCATAATACATGTCATCATAAATGCACTCAAAATTTGGTTAGATTCATTTCATTGTCCACCATGTTATTTCAAATCTATGAAATATTAGGTGAAAGAAAGCTTTGGATTTGGATATCCAGTATTAGGGATTTGAAAATTTCAAATAATAATATATTAGGTTTGATCCAAATCTTAATATATATGATCTAAGTTATGAAAGTTTTTTTTAGACATAATTTACCTTATCGAGATCCAAATATAAATAATCTATCAACAATTCCTCTAGATCTATATTTAAGGAATTGAGAGCTCGTAAAATTATATTAGCAATGTCTATACATGATCCAGATTCAAATTACTTGCATCTGAATTTAATCAAAATCTTTAAAAACACCCATTTGATCAACGCTTTGAACTCTTTGATTTGGATCTCTTTACCAAGAATTTTTCAATAATTGTTTTGGCACTTTTATGAAATAATAGGAAACAAATTAGATCAAATGATATGAAAAATAAATAAATTTTGAATGGAAATAATTGTCATCAAATTAATTGGAAACTTTGCAAAATTGTAAAAATTCATTATATACAATCAAATAAAACAAAATAAAAGATAAAAACATTTACAAACTATATTAAATCAATAATACATCATATCATAGAGAAAACAAAGGGAAATCTATAGGAGGGTGTGGCCATATAGAGGAGTTGTCTAGTTTAGTTCTATTGTCTCTATTAGGAAGTTCGTTAACACTAGGAGCAAGACATGTGTTGGTTGGAAACACTTGAACGGACCATATTGGTTGTATAATATAGGAAGTGCAAGAAGTTGAATGAACCATGTACATGAAGGGACATCCTAATGAACCAAAGTACAATGGTTGGGTACCCATGAAATCTAGTGGATGGTTGTTTCACTATCTAGGTGTCATTTTAGCAATGTCTACATGATGGAGTTACAAAGTAAAAGCGTTGGTTTTGACTTGTGTGTAATTAATTAGTATATGCTCCCCCATGTTAACAATGTCTATCTATTTATCACATACATATAATTTTATACACAGTGGTGATATCAATATACATTCTTTAAAAAACATAATCTAAACACAAACCAAAGTCTATATTTCATAATGCTCATATAGTCTAATGTTTGTTATATGATATCTATGAATTCCCAACCTATATTCAAGTGGTCCATCTCTCCCTACTTATATTTTGTACTTGAACCCTATTCTTGAAATTTCTATATCAGTACTAAATCTCTATTCTCCCATTTAACAAAGTATATTTCTTTATCACAATATCTATTTCTTTGTCACAATATATATACTTTTATACAACATCTATATCACTAGCATATTTTGTAAACTAAACACAAATCAAAATCTATATTCCGTAATGCTCATATACTCCAATATTTGTTGTAGGATATTTATAAATTTCCAACATATATTCAAATTATCCATCCTCCGTACCTGTATTTTAAAGTTAAACACCATTAAAAGAAATTATAATATATTCATATTATTTAAAACAAATATACATTATAACCAAGTGAAAATTTCTGGCTCGTGCAAATCCAAGAGCAATCTATACATTAATAAACAAATAAATCCTATGATTACACATTCCTAAATGCTCATTTATAACATCATGGAACAAAAATCCTATGATCACACATTCACTATATGCTCACATATATAACAAGATGGCACAGGATCTTCTGAGACTCTCATACACCATGTTCTTCTAAGCAAATATCATTACTATTTAAAGAAGAATTTTCAATCTGCATATGGGATCTAAGATGTAAAAACAAGTCTTCAATCTGATTATAGGATTGAACAAGATGAAATGAAACAAAACAATTCTAGAGCCTAGAGGTACCAAAATTCATATATATTTCCATCAACTCAGATTTTCATATAGAATATAGACTTAGTAAAAGATATTACTAGCATAACTTTTTGAACTTATGTCCGTGATTCCATGTTGATGCTATGGATCTTAGCTAGGACTCCGACAAGAGGATCATTGATATAAGTTGTGGGCTCAATCTTGCACGAATCAGCCCTGTTATGTCGATTATTCCATGATGTTGCTATGGAGCTTAGGCAGGACTCCCACGAGAGGAGAATTGATATACGTCGTGGGCTCAATCTTGGTGGAATCAGCCCTGCTATCCTCAAACCCATCATAGAGATCAGGCCCTCCCACAATTGCGCCTGTTAATTCATCTAGGTTTGGTGCTTCTTTGTTGAACCATAAAGTGAAAACTTCGGTACATGATATATCGAAACTATGGAGGACCCTCTACGGTGAGTTTGTTGTGGATATTTGTCACCAAAACCCACCATGAAAAACATACCAGCAGGATTCTTGGCCAAAATTTAATCCACCTGCAATTTACATATACAAAGTGGATTTGTTAGCTACTACTTTGCTGGTTTTTTCAAATTATGATATGAAAAAACAAATCAAATTTATTTAACTTTGAATCTCTTATACTCTGAGAAAGCTGGAATGGATATACAAGTGTGCTCAATTCTTCTCCTCATTAATTAAATATTTTTCAACACTTAAAAAATTATTATATGTATATGTACTTGTTGTTTGGCAAATGCAATAAGAATGCTTGGTTCATATGTTTGATCACCACATTGCAGGTATTGCTTATATCGTGACAGTAAGTCATTGTAAACTTATATAAGGAATGATGTGGATGTAGCATATTGTGTATTTGCACCATCTCTGACAAACAACAAACCTCCTGTACAAGAGCAACAGATACAAACATTGTTAATGAGCTTAATTTTGAAACTCAACAGATACAAACACTATTAATGAGCTTAATTTTGAAACTCAGCATGACAGGGAGAAACTTCCATTTACTTCGTGTGATGGAATTTTTGAATTGAGGACTACCTGGTGTGATGGAATTTTTGAATTGAGGACTTTGTGGAAGAACTGAGCAGAGGAACACGTCTACTTGGCCTCTAAAAACTTCCAGGTTGGTTTCTCTGGAGAAATACAGCTGCCAGGTTTATTAATTTTATGAAGATGTGGTCAGTTGAAGGTCAAGTGGCCAGTCTTAAACTTTTTCTCAATTGAACATTTGGTGATTCATATGTTTATGTGAATATGGACTTGCACTAGACAGGTGGATTTGAACTCCTGCACATTTGAGATCCCAATTGAACTCATACTCATTGGAAGTACAAAAATTCTGGTGGAATATGTATTTGGTATAATATGGCAATCTAGTTGCTCTATATAGCCACATGGCTGCCCATGCAAACTCGTCCTATAAGTTAGTTAGTAGAGGAATAATAAGAAGACTTCAAGAAGTTACTCACTCTGTATTTTAAATAAATAGTAGTGTGAAGTGAAAAAGGAAGTAAAATTTATAATGTTAAGGAAAGATACATCATAGCCTAAGACAGAGCAATAGAAAGGGCATTCTCCATGATATGTTCCGCGGTACTGGTCAGCAAAATGAAAGAGCTGTACTAAATGACATATTCAATTACATGTGTATCATAAAAAGTTGGAGAAGAAAATTCAGTAAATTAATTTTCAATTTTGAATCTAACACATGAACGAAAGAGCTGTACTAAATTAATATTCCATTATATGAGTATTTTAAAATGTTGGAGAAGACAATTCATTAAATTAATTTTCAATTTTGAATCTAAGACATGAATTTTATACACCTTTTAAAAATGGGCATTTTTAAAATATTTTTGGAATATTTTTGAATCATAAGAAACGTAGGCAACCTCAAATAAGTAATCTCACCCATGTTGGTCTGATCCCAAAATATTCCAAAAATGGAGACATTAAATTAAATTTGAAATAAAAGTTATAAAAAAACATTCATCCACAAACAAATATCACCTATCATATGTTTTAATTACTAAAGTTATCTAGATTGTAAATTCTAAGAATAGAATAGAACACTGAAAAGAAATTGTTTCCTATCATATGTTTGTTTTAATTACTTAAGTAATCTAGATTGTAAATTCTAAGAATAGAATATAATATTGAAAAGAAATTAAACCATTAACCTTTCTCCTAACAGTAGGATTCTAAAATATCTCAATAAAATATCTGAATATCTCTCAAAGTATAAGTAATTTTAGAATACGCATAATCTTATACCGAAGTAGCTCTTTGGAGTAGGAGAATGGAATAAGGTTTGTCAATGGCTGCAAAGACGACGGAGGAAGCGGCCAATGCTGCAGCAATCTCTACTGCAATTTCTATCCCGTGAGTGGATGTATCTATTCTGTACAAAGTCCTTGGTGTGTCCATCCCTTCTGGGTTCTCCCAACAGTCTGCAGTTGGATCTCCCGCCTAAAAATAGAACCACAACTAAATTCATAATTTCTATTTGTTGTGATCCTTAGTAAATTTTGTTGTCATCCATGAGTAAATTTAGTTGGGATGGTAATTAATTCACCTGAACCCACAGCTGGTTTTTGGTGGTGCTTTCTTTGATGAAATAATCAGTTCCCCACTTAATGGCATCTCTAATGGTCTCCAACTCTCTGCAAGTTCATCTCTGTACTGAAGGGCTCCCCATGCCAAAATGGTAACGGTGAATGCCATCGGAAACTCATACTTCACATTATCCCCAGCGTCGTAGTAATTGCCCACCAAAGCCACCTACATAAATACACAGTAAAAGGCATGTTGAACATCATTGTATCTTTCCAGACTTCTTGAAGATCTGCACCAAATAATCAATTCCTAATTTATATGGACAAAGAATGTTGATAGAAATCAAGTTGTGGCAAACTCATAACTCATAATATGTTGAAATATTAATTTCAAACTATTGTACTGCGCACATTTAATTCAGCAAAACCACCAGTCTCCCATCGGACCGCATTTACTGAGGTAGTGGTTTTCCTTCGAGGGGCTCCGCTACTGTAAACTTTTCTACGCGTGTCCCCTGTACGTTTTGCAAAACAGATTTTTATCAGGACGCAACATTCGTTTTGTTTGGGCAAGCGATATCCGTTGGATTGGAATGAAGGCTATCCACCGTTGATCAAAGTCAACGCTGCATACAGGCCTGCAGCAAACACATTGTGTGAAGTTTTTTGGTTGACCGCTGTTTATCTCAGTGAAGTAATTAATGAAATTTAACGTGGTTCGTAAAATATAGGTAAAGGCTTCAATTTTAATGTTCTTTTATATGCACGGAAGTATGGGAAATTAAAAGATAGATATGGTCATTGTTTTTGATAAAAAATATACGCAATGTAATATGTAAAAAAAAAAAAAAAAAAAAAGGCTCGTGTGTCATTTTTTTTTGTTATTGTTGTTTGGTGAAAAACAACAGGGGAATGCACAGCAGTGTTTGGAATTTTTTTTAGTTGATTCAATGAAATGAAATGTAATGCAAAGAAGTGCGAATGTGTGTTTTTGGGTTGAATATGCAATGTAATGAAATGAGAGCAACAACTGCTCACGAATGTAAAAAAATTTCACACAGCAGTGAATGAGATTTTTACACAGCAGTGTAAAAATATTTGCAGCAGAGCATATGTAAGGGATTTCTTTTATAGTAGTAAATCCATGTAATTTTTTATTTACAGTAGTAAACGTAAAAGAAATTTTTACACACAGTAGTGTAAAATTTCTAAAAGAGACAATAATTTTTTTTGAAGTTCTTGGTGAATCCCTCTGTTAAGAGGATGAAGTTTGTATTAGGCAGATTATTAATGAATAGAAAGTTTTATGTGTGTTGCTGAAACTCTAATCTATGGAGAATTTTTTTTTGCTTCCCTGTGTTAAAGATCCTGTGGAGAAAACAGAGCATTGTTCTCTGTTCAGTTTATTTGTTTTGGAATTTACCAGAAAATTCCCAACAGTGGTATCAGAGCTTGTCCAGGCTCTTTGAAGGTGTCAAAGAAGCTGAAGGAAGGATTTTTTTTGTTGCAGTAGCTTCTCCGCAGAGTGAAGACTCATTCAAGAAAGGATCCAGGTATTTCTCAAAGTTTTTGTGTAGTTGTTGAAGACAATCAGTGTTTTTTTTAAATACACAGTCAAATATTTGAAGCACAGCTGAGAGTGCAAGGAATGGCTGGCTCCAGAACCAGCACTAGCATGGGTATTTTTAATACTCAGCTCCCACAGTTTAATGGGAAAAACTATGACTATTGGGAAATAACCATGAGAGCCCTGTTTGCCTCACAAGATTTATGGGAACTTGTTGAATATGGGTTTGAAGAACCAGGAGATGAAGATGAGTTTAATAGATTAACTCAGGCAGAGAAAGATCTATTGAAGAGCAATAAGAAGAAGGATTCAAAAGCCCTCGTATTTTTGTATCAAGCAGTGCATGAGAGTGTGTTTCCAAGGATAGCAGCAGCCAAGACATCCAAAGAAGCATGGAAAACTCTCAAGACAGCCTATCAAGGCATGGAGAAAGTGAAGACAGCAAAACTATAGTTGCTGAGGAGAGATTTTGAGAACCTGTGCATTTTGAGATTTTGGTTTGGTCACACAGATAAGGACTCATGCAGAAACTCTTGAAAAAAGGAGGATTGTGGAGAAACTGTTGAGGGTCCTACCCTCAAAGTTCAATATGATTGTCACCACCATAGAAGAGACAAAGGATCTCACAAACGTTTCAGTTGATGAACTTCATGCATCACTGATAATACATGAGCAGAGGTTGAGTAGAAATGAAAACTCATCTCTAGAGCAAGCCTTCAAGACCCAGATGTCCTTTGGAAGAGGAAGAGGTCAAGGCAGAGGAAACAAAAGAGGAAGAGGCAGAAGCCAAAACAGAGGTGGAAGGAACAGTCCAGCAAATGCTCAAGGAAGAGGCAGCAATCCAAATTAGAACCAAGGCCAAGGTAGTAGTCAACAAAGTGGACAACATCATGCTCAAGGACAAAGGTATGAAAAATCAAATGTTCAATGTTATTATTGTAAAAAATATGGGCATTATGCAAATGAATGTAGGAAGAAGCAGCATGATATGAGTAATAGATCAAGTGCAAATATCACTAGAGAAAATATCAGCCAAGATAATGTGATGTTAGCTTGTAATATGGTTGAAACAAACAGTGATGATATATGGTTTCTAGATTTCGGTTGTCGTAACTATATGATAGGAAACATAGCCGTGTTTTCTGCTTTAGATCAAAATGTGAAATCACAAGTCACACTTGGGACTAATAGTAAAATTTCTGTTATGGGAAAATGAGAAGTAAAAATATTTACAAAGAAAGGTGAAAAGAAAACCATAGCAGATGTCTATTATGTTCCTAGAATGAAGTGTAACCTCTTAAGTATTGGACAACTTGTTCAAAAGGGTTACAATGTTTTCTTTGAGAATGATGTATACACCATCATGGATAGAGCACCCAGCAAAAGATGTATTGTTGAAGTGAAGAAGACAAGGAACAGGATGTTCCCTCTCAGAGTAAGGGCAGATTTGTAAAATAAAGAAGTAATAGCACCAGTGACATAAGAGGCTTTCCAAAGCGTACCAAATGATGAAAATTGGTTGTGGCACTTGAGATTTGGACATCTCAACTTTGGAGGTCTTGACTTGTTGAGTAGAAAAGGAATTGTAAGAGGATTACCATTGATAGAGAAACCAGACAGCCTTTGTGAAGGTTGCATCTTGGGGAAACAACACAGAGAAAGTTTTCCATCAAGGAAAAGCATCAGGGCAAAAGCACCCTTAGAAATTGTCCACTCAGATTTATGTGGACCAGTGCAAACTCCATCACTAGCAGGCAGCCAATATTTTCTAACTTTGATGATTTTACTAGAAAAACTTGGGTTTACTTTCTAAAGAACAAAAGTGAAGTGTTTGAAAAATTTCACAATTTCAAAGCACTTATAGAAAACCAAAGCGGGCTGCATATCAAAGTTTTGAGAACTGATAGAGGAGGTGAATATATCTCCAAGGAATTCCTACAGTTTTGTAGAGAAAATGGAATACAAAAACAGTTTACCACAAGGTACACTCCACAGCAAAATGAAGTAGTTGAAAGAAAGAATAGGACCATCATGGACATGGTGAGAAGTATGTTAAAGGCAAAACATTTTCCAAATGATTATTGGGCTGAAGCTGTACACTGTGCAGTCTATATTTTGAATAGATGCCCAACAAAAGCAGTCATGTATAGAGTGTTGGAAGAAGCATGGAGTGGGAGAAAGAAAGGAGTCACTCACATGAAAGTTTTTGGATGTGTGGCTTATGCACACATTCCAGATCAGCTAAGGAAGAAGTTGGACAGCAAAGGGGAGAAATGTATTTTCATTGGATATAGTGAGGAATCCAAAGCTTACAGGTTGTATATCCCATCTACCAAGAAGTTTTTTCTGAGCAGAGATGTTCAATTCATTAAGGAGGAAGCTTGGGATGGAAGCATAGAGAAAACAGTGAATGTTAAAAACTGTTTGTCTCATGATGAAGATGATGAGGAGATGGCTGAAATACATCCCCAAATAGCAACGCCAACACAAGGACAGCAAGGGACACCCTTGAGGAGAAATGAAAGTGCTTTTCCAAGCACACCACAAGGAGGAAATTTAAGTGCGTCTTCAATCACTTGTACACCAAATGAAAGAGGTAAGAAATTCAGAAATTTAAGTGACATTTATGATGAAGGTATGAATTTCTTGTTTGCTTTATATTGTCATGTTCACGACCCTATTCATTTCGAAGAGGCAATTAAGGATAAGAAATGGATAGAAGCTATGGATGAGGAGATCAATGCCATAAAGAGAAACAAGACATGGGATTTGGTTGAACTACCAAAAGGTAAAGAAGTCATTGGAGTTAAATAGATCTATAAGACCAAGAACAATGCTGAAGGAAAAATAGAATGACACAAGGCAAGACTTGTTGTCAAAGGGTATAAGCAGCAGTATGGGAGAGATTATGAAGAAACTTTTGCACCGGTTGCTAGAATGGAAACCGTGAGAGCAGTGTTGTCCATAGCAGCACAAAACAAGTGGAAAGCTTATCAAATGAACGTGAAGTCAACATTCCTAAATGGAGTGTTAATGGAAGAGGTTTACATTGAACAACCTCTAGGCTATGGAAAGAAAGGCCAAGAGCACAAAGTGTGCAGATTGAAGAAATCTCTTTATGGGCTGAAGCAAGCACCAAGAGCATGGTACAGTAGGATAGATTCCTATCTACTGAAAAATGGATTTGAGAAGTGTGAGGAAGAACCCACCCTCTACATCAAAGAGAATGACGGTAAAATACTAATTGTTGTGTTATATGTTGATGTTGTTATTTTCACAGGCAATGATAAATATCTCATTGAAAATTTCAAAGCAGTCATGAAAGAGGAATTTGAAATGACTGACATGGGTTTGCTGAGATACTTCTCAAGAATAGAAGTAGATCAAAATGAAAATGGAATTTTTATTTCACAAGCAAAATATGTTAATGAAGTATTGGAGAGATTCAATATGCAGGACAGCAAGGCAGTAATCACTCCCACAGTGATGGGATTAAAACTCAGCAAAGAGGACAGCAGCAAGGATTTTGATCCTAGTTTGTACAAGAGCATAGTTGGCAGCCTCATGTATTTGACTGCAACTAGGCCAGATATAATGTTTGCTGTTAGTTTAATTTCCAAATTCATGGAGAGGCCAAAAGAAGCACATTGGCAGGCAGCAAAAAGAATTCTGAGGTATGTTAAAGGTACTAAAAGGTTTGGCATTTTATATACTATCTCAGAATGTTCAGATTTAATTGAATACACTGATAGTGATTGGGCTAGAAGTGTAGATGATCAGAAAAGCACTTCCGGTTATGTCTTTCACGTGAGTTCAGGAGCCATTTCATGGGCTTCTAAGAAATAGCCTATTGTAGCATTGTCTACAGCAGAGGCAGAATATGTGGCAGCTACAGTAGCAGCATGTCAAGCAGTTTGGATGAGAAGAATGTTAAGGAGCTTAGGCCAAGAGCAGGCAAAAGGAACGATGATTTTTTGTGACAATAGCTCAGCTATTGCATTATCCAAGAATTCGGTGTTTCATAAGAGAACGAAACACATTGACACAAGGTTGCATTACATAAGGGAATTGGTAAGCAATGGAGAAATTGTTTTAAAACATTGCAGGACTCAAGAGCAGATTGCAGACATTTTGACAAAGTCATTGGACCAAAAAAGCTTTGAATTTTTGAGGAAATGTTTGGGTATGACTGATGACCCAGCAGTTGAAATTAAAGGGGAGTGTTGAAATATTAATTTCAAACTACTGTACTGCGCACATTTAATTCAGCAAAACCACCAGTCTCCCATCGAACCGCTTTTGCTGAGGAAGTGGTTTTCCTCCGAGGGGCTCCGCTACTGTACACCTTTCGACGCGTGTCCCCTGTATGTTTTGCAAAACAACTTTTTATCGGGACGTAACATTCGTTTTGTTTGGGCAAGCGATATCCGTTGGATTGGAATGAAGGCTATCCACCTTTGATCAAAGTCAAAGCTGCGTACAGGCCTGCAGCAAACACATTGCGTGAAGTTTTTTGGTTGACCGCCATTTATCTCAGTAAAGTAATTAATGAAATTTAATGTGGTTCGTAGAATATAGGTAAAGGCTTCAATTTTAATGTTTTTTTATATGCACTGAAGTATGGAAAATTAAAAGATAGGTATGGTCATTGTTTTTGTTAAAAAATGTACGCAATGTAATACGTTAAAAAATAAAAAATAAAAAGCTCGTGTGTCATTTTTTATTATTATTGTTGTTTGGTGAAAAACAACAAGGGAATGCACAACAGTGTGTGGGAATTTTTTTAGTTGATTCAGTGAAATGAAATGTAACGCACAGCAGTGCGAATGTGTGTTTTTGGGTTGAATATGCAATGTAATGAAATGAGAGCAACAGCAGCTCGCGAATGTAAAAGTTTTTCACACAGCAGTGAACGAGATTTTTACACAGTAGCAGAGCATATGTAAGGGATTTTTTTTACATCAGTAAATCCATGTATAAGGGATTTCTTTTACAGCAGTAAATCCATGTAATTTTTTTTTTAGTTTTTGGTGAATCCCTCTGTTAAGAGGATGAAGTTTGTATCACGCAGATTATTAATGAATAGAAAGTTTTATGTCTGGAGAAATTTTTTTTGCTTCCCTGTGTTAAAGATCCTATGGAGAAAATAGAGCATTGTTCTCTGTTCAGTTTATTTGTTTTGGAATTTACGAGAAAATTCCCAACATAATATTGGAATAAGAAGTCACATTGTAGGTGGTTTGCCGAAATCTTTATCTTAATAACTTAATTGTATATTTCCAGAATATCCTGAAATCTGATAGTGCTGAGAAATCAATTCCGAGAGATCAATTGTTTGATCTAAATAAGTAGTGGGTGGAGTATCAATTGTTTTCGCCAAAATAGATACCCTCGTTATTTTCGCATTGATAAGATTAGCGTCGTTATTTTGCCATTTTGGGTATGATTAACAACACTTCTAAAACAACGTTTCTAAAACAATCCGGAACAGATGGCGATACCAAAATGAGAAAATATTGTTATTACATTTTGGATTTGTCCGTCCGTTATAGCAGAATCTCCTCTCCAGCTTATCCAGTATCTAAAACAATCCGGAACAGATGGCGATACCAAAATGAGAAAATATTGTTATTACATTTTGGATTTGTCCGTCCGTTATAGCAGAATCTCCTCTCCAGCTTATCCTGTTGCTACTGCTGGACAGTTTTCCTGAACGTTGAGCCTCCAGAGACAGAATAAATTTATGCAGAGCATCTTTGTAGTCAAACTCAGCCAACACAAACTGATGATGAACAGACAGCACAGTAGCAAGAATTATACACACAAACCTTTCCACGGTAACCTGTAACCCATTTCTGCTGCAAGATCATTAAATGGCTACCAAAATAAATATTTGCAAAAGTTGATGCGTATATATATTCTTACGCAACCAACGTGTAATGAGGAATAGAAACGTAAAAGGGATTCGGTCTCTTTGTTTGCATGCATGTTTGATGTGGGGATTGTAGAGGTTTTGCAAGACAAAGAAGTCTTGCATGCAGGTTTGATGCGGTGCTTATTTTGAAGTGTAGAGAAGTCTTGTGGGTGTCAGTTGAACATGAAACGAGGGAAATTCCAGGAAAATATTAACTGAATGGTAAGTCAGTGTATAAGGTTGCTTCACCATTTCCTCACAATAACTCAGTGTATAAGGTTGTCTCATCACCATTTCCTCACAGTACTATTAACGAGTAAATGTTAAATTTTCAAGAAACACAAGGAAGATAACGAAGTTACTTTTTCTACACAAACGTGAATATTTAATTTTTCCACACAAACGGAATATAAACTAACTACCGTTGCCTATAAGATCGGCACTATGGGCGTTTCTATTAATATACAAAATATTACGTATTTCAAAACCCGTAAAATTAAAGAACAAATTTAAATGTTTGTAATTAAAGTTATAATTTTGTAAACCAAAAAAATAACAAATTTAATTTTAAAATTCTAATTGATTTAATTAATATATATATATATATATATATATATATATATATGAATGAATGAAAAGATTAGTGATAAAGTTTAATTATTAAAATTTAAAGTTTTAATATACATTCTATTAGTCTTATAAAGTTATAGAGAATAGGTTTAAAGTTTAATTTCAAAACTGGAAGCTTTTATATACATTCTATTAGTTTTGCAAATCTGATAGAAAATGCAGGTACCATGTAATATCTCATTCCATATTTTGTTTAATGTATTTTTACAAATTTTTATTTAATAAATTTTATAATTAAATCATTTTTAGGTTTGTGTTTTAAGTAATAAATTGGAAGATATTTAATAAACACGGGAATGGATTCCAAACACCAAAACTCTTAAAATTCTTGGCATATTCATATAATTGTAAAAACAAGATGAATAACATAAAGTTTAATAACATATTATAGAAATAATTTCACTCAAAAAGAAGTAAGTAAAGCTTAACATTTGAATTTGAGTTTTTGTTTAATAATTAAAAGAAAAGAATATAACAAGTTATTATAGGTTTATAGAGATGTATTTTTTTAGACATACCATAATCTGATATGATACAAGGATTATAAACAAGTAATTGCACCACATGTTGCAAATTAGACTTAGCAAAGGAAAGAATAGTAGAGAAAAAATAAGTAAAATTTTTATGATTGTCATTTACCATGAACAAAATTAAGACCCTACCAATGGGTCAATTGTGAATACATAAATCCATTCTTCCATGGTATGATTTTTCTCACCACATAGAATTCTTTAATAAAGAATGGTGTTGAGAGCTTAATTGCTCCATGAGTTTATGAGGCATATACCGAAACAAACTATATTTAAATATTGAAATGTGAGACAGCTCAGAGATCCAAGCTTTACCCAACCATAAACTCATCTTCCATTAACATGTGTAGTAGGAATTAGTGCCACTTATTCATATAGATGAGCTACACTTGACCCATCACTGGTCATTCTTTTGCCTTGGAACTTTCCATCTCCCTAACAATCAATATAGTTGATCAATTAATCTGATAGTAAACTATGGAAATGATTGCTAGAGGACCAACATGGATTTACACAAAATCCAAACTTCAGCCAAGAGAGAGAGACTTCAACCATTTAGGAAATAAATACAAGTTGTTGGCATTTGGTTTGAAGAGACCCCATACAGGACCATACAAATTTCTAGAAAGAGAGTTGGAGAGATGTAATTGTCTTGTGGGGAGATTTATTAGTGATGGACATAGCATATCTATAATACATTTTTCTTTCTATTATTCCAAGAACTTGTCTGCCTCTTCCAAATGGCCAAAATATTATTCTCTAAAAAATGTGAGAAATAAATCATAATCAATATTTTCTTTTGTTGTTTGGCGAAAATTGAGTTTGTTCATTCTATGTCACACTGAAAAATCGAAGTTTTAAGAACGTTGTGGTAGCCAAAATTTAATCTTGGGAAATCTTACCTTGTGGGGAAGTTGCTACTCGAGAGCTCTTTTTGGGTGTAGGAGAGGGCTTTCGCTTAGGATTTCTCTTCTGAGTTAGATTATGAGTTGGATCAGGGGATCATGAACCTGATCTAGGCTTAGGAATAAGAACTAGAATAAGAAACCATTAGAACACCACCCCTACCTTGCATTCTATGTCACAAACACAAAAATTAAAGTTTTAATAGCATTGTTGGACTATTTTTATGGATTTTTTTTGTCTATTTCAGTTAACTCCTAATGATAAACCCTACTTATTAGTTTTGAAAAGTAAACCATTTATGGAAAAAGGTGTTTTCCATGGATTATATTATTCATACAGTAATTACACAAAATACAAATTCATGCCGAAGATGACTATCAATCAAATGAGGTGAAAACAATGAAGTCATATGGATACATGTTTTTTGGCTAGTGAATCTTAAGAGATTCAATCATTCCAGACAATACACATGAGAAATTGTTTGATCATGCAATTTGATCAAAACTAATCATGTTACAACACCAGTAAGAAAAAGTTCACTTGGAGTGGCCATATCAAAATATATATATAATATGGTTTCAAAAGTTGAAATTGACTAGCTAAATGGACATCTCTCTAAAAAATTGAATATTTAAAAAAGCTCTAAAAATGGGCTTCAAATATGAAGGTTATGTCATTAAAAAAAAGGCAATAATGATAACAAATAACCAAATGGTAAGTAGAAGTTCAAGTGTAGGTTGTAGATGATGTGAAAATTTAATAATAAAAAAATCCTCACTGACTTTATCTATAAGCTCACTTATGCAAATACATTACTTTATGAAGTCACCTACTTTTATAAAACAAGTGATAAAAACTTTTACAATGAAGCTACTTTATAAATGAAAGTTACATGTAATATATATATATATATGAGCAAAATGCATTTGATCATGCAATTTAATCAAAACTAATAATGTTACAACACTAAGGAAAAGTTCACTTGGAGTGGCCATATCAAAATATATATAATATGGTTTCAAAAGTTGAAATTGACTAGCTAAATGGACATCTATAGAAAAATTGAATATTTAAAAAAGATCTAAAAATAGGCTTCAAATATGAAGGTTATGTCATTAAAAAAAAAAGGCAATAATGATAACAAATAACCAATGGTAAGTAGAAGTTCACATGTATGGTTATAGATGATGTGAAAATGCACGTTACAATAAAGTTATAAAATAACTTAAGCTTACAAGAATTGTAAAAAAAAAAAAAAAAAGGCAATAATGACAACAAATAACCAAATGGTAAGTAGAAGTTCACATGTATGGTTATAGATGATGTGAATATGCACGTTACAATAAAGTTATAAAGTAAATTAAGATTACAAGAATTGTAAAATAAAAAATAAAAAAAAGGCAATAATGATAACAAATAACCAAATGGTAAGTAGAAGTTCACATGTATGGTTATAGATGATGTGAAAATGCATGTCACAATAAAGTTATGAAATAACTTAAGCTTACAAGAATTGTAAAATGTAACTTAAAAAGAGATGTGAGCTCAAGACCTCTTACTATATAAAGTAACTTTTAACCAAGTGAGATAGTGCAAAACACATACTAATGGTAGTGGAGGATAGGATTGTTGGTGTTGGTGTTGTTGGAACTTTGCGTCAAAGTGCATGCTTACAGAAAAAAATACTTATCCAAAATCAAACATTTTTTTGTTAAAAACAAATAAAGAAATCTAATTCTCAACAACAATGGGGTTAAATATCAATTAACTTGCCTAAAAAATACAATTTTTCCCTTTATTTTCTTATTTTTTGAGATCACATAGAGCACACTACAAAGAGAATATGTAGTTAAGAAAAATATTTTCAACACTGCTTCTAATTTGCCAAGATTTTATAGAGTCCGAAGAAAAGGGAAAATGTAAATTATAAAGAGTATCAAACTAAGAATATGTAAATTATAAAGAGTATCAAATTAAGAATATAAACATAAAAAAGGAAAACGGACTCTATAATTATTATTTTTAAGTGTAATTAAATTGTATATCTCATGACATAGTGAAAAAAAATTGTATCTTGGGAAAATAGACACCTTTTTTTATGAAAGGAAAGGTGTTATTAACTAAAACCAATTCTCTAGACATAATGGAATAAATTGTTTAGGAAAAAAAATGTATGGAAATAATTAATATTAGAAATGGCAACACAAGCTCAAGATATCAATCAACAAAAAGAGTAGCTCTTTTAACAGGCTATGATACATGTTCAAGATGATAATTCATTCCATATAAGACAAACACATTCAATAACTACTCACACAACTAGATCAAATATCATAGCTCTAGTATTTTTATGTGGTGAAACCCTCAAAGAGGGAAATACTCCACATCCCCAGTCAGTGTGGCCACTAGAGGAAATTTAACTAATGAAAAAGGAAAGAACTTTACATAAGATATTTCTCATGAAATCATATTAACAGAGACCCCCCATGCTCTTTAAATTGACATTATGGACTAATTGGGTGTTAAGTCATGGATCAATAGTCATTTATATCGAGGAGAATGTAAGCCATTAGATTACTTTATGTCTAGAATACATCATGGCCATCAAATTGTCATGCAAATAATGCATACTAAAGAAACATGATTCTACCTAATAGACACATTAGACCAAGTTGAGCATAACGAACTCCTAAGTGTCTAAATATCCTAACATAAATTTCTAATTATAACATGTAACTTAATAACTAGGTGAACTTGTGAAGTTCACTTGAAACATTTTCATGCTCCAATAAGTGTCAGAATCCTATAAAGGTAGTGTGTCATGTATTTTGGTTACACGTTGTCGATTTGGTTACAATGATATTGTAGATCATTTAGGCCCAAAATGTCCCTCTATTATCTGACTTGCTAATTCACATTCATGATACCATTTAAAGGAAATTTATGGTATGATCAATAGGAAGAAATCAATAAATATTGGATTATTTGACTAAAATTTACCACTAAATAACAACTTCCAAATAGATTTAAATAGATACAAACCTTATCTAAGGCATCCTAAGTAACGATGGACCCATATTAAGGGTTTTAACCCTCAAATGGTTTAGTGAACTTAGGAAATACACCAAAAAATTGACTGAATGGAAAAAAATGAGGAAAACTGGCAACCAAGGGTATGATACCAATGGGGTAACAAGGAATCAAAGAACTCACCATAATGTTAAGCATCCCAATGGTGTCCCATGTCTATACCAAGGCAAAACTAGCTATTGGAAGGTGATTTATAATTTGAGAGCTACCATATAATCATAAGGTGGGTCAAGCATGGGTGAATAGTTCCAGGAACCTTCTAGGGTATAATCATATGTGAGTACCAAAGTTCAAATTCCATACCATACACGATTATTTTTGGTGAGTGAATTTAATGAAAGTCACTAAACACCCAAGTTAATTTTCTTCCCTTTGATAGAGTATAAATGGTGTACAAATGATTTAACATGAAGCATCTCTTTATTAACCTAAGAAATGGAGAATAGAAACTTGGACTATGGGTATTTATTATACCAACATTATTTTAGGTTTACCCAATCTCATATCATATCGTAATGCTTTTTTTAGTTTAAATTATATGCTAGGTGGATATTATTAGGGCCACTTTGTTTTCCATTGGCACTCAAACTTATCTCATTTTAATATACAATATCATTTTTTTTTCTATGTTTCATTAAAATAAAGCATATCATAAGAAACACATCATAAAAATGAACTAACTAAATTTAGTAATGAATAACATAGAAGAACAATATTAATTAGATTTTTGCATTAATATAGTACAACGACTAAACTATTTTCGAGCTTGGATATGTAAGAAACACAAATAAATGGGTAAAACATGTTTATATCCAATTGTGATTGAAAACGATAAAAATAATATTGAATTATATAATTTAATATATTATAAATACATAGTTATAAATATAAATATGCAATCTTGGGGTTCATTAGTCACCCACAAAGGGTCCAAAGGGAATCTATCCCAAGTGCATGTTATGGATCAACACTATCTATTTTGAATCTTTCATGATGAAGGCATAATGACTTTAATGGAATTGTTTAGCTCTAATATTGTATGCTGAGTTGAATTAAAATTGAATTAAAGAAGTTGGCATGAGAGGATAGAAGCTATAAATTAATTAAAGTCTACGAGATGAAACTATTTATATAGAAACATTAGCACACATAATTGAAATTAAGGCCATACTCATGATACAAAAACTAATTTGAAAATAATAAATGCATGTGTAATTTCCCTCAAAATGTTTTTCTATAAAGATATATTTGCTACACAAAAAATCTAGTTGAATCTAAAATGAATTAATTGGCATGGCAAAGCCAGAAAGAGTCTTCTACATTCAATATGACTTATAAAAATAACCATCATGAGGTTTTTTATATTCATATTATAAACTTCTTTCTAAGTACATATAATGGATTTTGATGTCTTAAGGGATGATACTCTACTTTGACTAAATGAAAGAGGAATTTGTGATCTAAGATGGTAGTACAACTAGATGGACTCAATAGGAGTTTCTAATGCCTCCTTCTAAATTTCTACCTCTAAAACATTTTGTTTTTATAGATAAAGTTTAAATCTAAAGGTTGCGTGAAGTAATAAATTCGGTATAGCATTTGTTCTTTGTTGGGAATGATTGAGTGTAGTTTCCTATGATTCATAGAAGAGATCAAAATTTGTTCCCATGGATCAATTATATTCACTAGAATTGAAAACAACTAATGTTCATGTCCAAGACCCAAGGGTTAGCTAAAATATTTGAGTCCCCATTTTTAAGTACCTCCCCGATCGGGAGGTCACACAAACAATTCTCCTCGACGCCCTTGGGGTTAGGCCCTGCTAGTCTCGCTGACGGGCTTTAAAAGATTCTCTTCGGGGTTGATCTACCCAAATTTTTCCAAGGGAAAAAAATAATGTTCATGTTCAAGGCATTGATAATATGGTTATTCATTCCATTACAACCATGATAATATATTACTATTATTCAAAAACACAATTAGTAAAGGGTTATGCACTCCATATTTTTCCAAGGGAAAAAAACTAATGTTCATGTCCAAGGCATTGATAATATGGCTATTCATTCCATCACAACCATGATAATATATTATTATTATTCAAAAACACAATTAATAAAGGATTATGCTCTCCATATTTCATTCACCCAGCAAGAGTAAAAAGGTGCACTTTAAACATGGTATAGGAGAGATGTGTAGTGTATTTTTATCCTTATAAATTCAATTGAAAAATAAAGTTCATAAAATTTGATTTTTTCATCATCCATAATAGTCGTAAGAAAATAAAATCACATAAATCCATCTAAATCTCAATCTTTTAGTCACAAATAAATTGGTGTTGCAATTGACCTTTATTCCACTTAGTGATTAATACATGTAAGATGGATCTACATTAGTATTAATAACATACAATCATACATAATCACTTAATTTGTTTGAATATTTATATAATATTTTTATTTTTATTATCTATATCTATATATATATTAAAAATTCTACTCTCTATAAAAAGTAGCTTGAATAACATGCAATAACTTTGAAATGTATATGCAAATTCATCTTAACTTTATTCAATAACTTTGAAATGTATATGCAAATTCATCTTAACTTTATTCAATAACTTTGAAATTTATATGTGAATTCATCTTAACTTTAAATTTCTAGTTGATTATTTTATGATAACATCACCTTAAACAATATCCTTATGGTTCAAATTAGCATGTTAATTGTTGGGAAAAAAACTTCCAGCAACAACAAGCTAGAATCATTTAATGGAAAGTCCCCATTGGACTTGCTCTCATTTGGTATAGTTTCCACCTAAAATGTTGGAATAAATTTAATATCAATTAAATTAGAAAAATAGCATTAAAATTTCCAAAAACTAACTATCTGTATATGTTAGACATATTATGTCTAATTACCTATCCTAACTGGGAACATGTGCATTGAGATAAAACACAAGAAAACAAATTAATAACAAAATTAAATTAAATAATTAATAAAATCAATAAAAGATTGAGCACAAAAAATATATTAATATTTTAAAAATATATTTTTATTTAAAAAATCACATACATATTCTTGTATCCAATATGAAATATTAATTGAAAAATAAACTTATTGTGAAATATAAGAATATGGAAATCTTAAACCTTGATAGAAATACAAAATATATACAACACATGGGCATAGAAGTCTTCTCCAGAGATATATGACGTTTCAATTTATCATTAAGAAATTTAATCAGTAAGAGTTGATAAAATTATACAACCTTCTGGAATCTAAATTTTCGATCCTTTTGTTTCTCAAAAGAACATCCTCTTAAATTGCATACTTAATAAAGTAAATTTATTAAGAATTGATAAAATTATAAAAACTTTGGAATCTAAATTTTCATTCTCTTTGTTTCTCAAAAGAACTTCCTCTTAAATGACATAATTCATAAAGTACATTCAATTTATCTTCTTTTTTTTACAACAAATTCCACTTTCCAAGTCTAATTTTAATATTTCTTATGAAAAATGTTGGATAAAAGCATACGATTATTCCTTTCAAACAATGATGTTGATATAATTTTCCATTTTCAAATTCTTATGGTTAGTAACAAATTGTAATTTGTTATACAGATACTTGTATTTGATTCAAGATTTTGAATATGTAGTAGTGTTTATTTGTATGCAAGTAGGTTTTTTCTCCTTATTTTTCTATTATTTATTGTATTCTCTTATTCTTTCTATTTTCTTTATCATTTAGATTATTTTGGTCTCAAAACGAATTGCCAAATGTACAAAAAGTAATAGCTAGTATGTTAATAGTTAAATAATTTTATATTTAGGCAAGTAATCATAAACAAATAATAGATTAATTCCATATTCATTGAGTGAAATGGTTACAAAGAGTTTATAAGTTATCCCTCACCTAACATAATTCATTTGCACAATATTATTCAATATGGACTACAATGTATTCTTTTAATCTTAATCATATACTAGACTAGTATACAAAAATTTGGGATCCGAAAATATGTAATGGATAGAAATAGTATGGTAGATGACAAATCAGCAAAAGCATTCCAATGTCTAGTAGATTCCATACATGATTATCTCTAATAATCCATTGGTTAGCCCACAAATAGCTGAGTAGTTTTATCTAACATGGAGAAGATCTTCACAGGTAACATGGACTAAACAAAACAATTTGAATGTGAAAAACAAAGCGGATACCTCGATATCCATAAGACTTGTATAAGGCCTATTAAATTTAATCCATATATGGATTGTCAATATCCAAATACTTATATAAAATCCTTGATCTAGGTACTTGAAGTGGAAATGAATAATACGGAATTACGAAGAATGAAGTGAGAAAATAAATGATCATTACTTATCTAGATACAATGAATTCATGAAATCTGAATACTTTTAACACCTATGTCAAAACTACCATGTCAATGTATATGTCATCATACCAAGTCATTAGTATGCTTAATAAATTAAATCAGTCATTGGCCATATGGGATGACATGTCAACATGGCATGTCATATTACATGTCATCATAAATGCACTCAAAATTTGGTTAGATTCATTTCATTGTCCACCATTTTATTTCAAATCTATGAAATATTAGGTGAAAGAAAGCTTTGGATTTGGATATCCAGTATCGAGGATTTGGAAATTTCAAATAATGATATATTAGGTTTGATCCAAATCCTAATATATATGATCTAAGTTATGAAAGTTTTTTTTAGACATAATTTACCTTATGGAGATCCAAATACAAATAATCTATCAACAATTCCTCTAGATCTAGATTTAAGGAATTGAGAGCTCATAAAATTATATTAGCAATGTGTATACACAATCCAGATTCAAATTACTTGCATCTGAATTTAATCAAAATCTTTAAAAACACCTATATGATCAACGCTTTGAGCTCTTTGATTTGGATCTCATTACCAATAATTTTTCAATAATTTTTTTGGCACTTTTATGAAATAATAGGAAACAAATTAGATCAAATGATATGAAAAATAAATAAATTTCAAATGGAAATAATTGTCATCAAATTAATTGGAAACCATGCAAAATTGTAAAAATTCATTATACACAATCAAATAAAACAAAATAAAAGATAAAAACATTTACAAACTATAATAAATCAATAATAAATCATATCGTAGAGAAAACAAAGGCAAATCTATAGGAGGGTGTGGCCATACAAAGGAGTTGTCTAGTTTAGTTCTATCATCTCTATTAGGAAGTTCGTTAACACTAGGAGTGAGACATGTGTTGGCTGGAAACACTTGAATGGACCATATTGGTTGTATAATATAGGAAGTGCAAGAAGTTGAATGAACCATGTACATGAAGGGACATCCTAATGAACCAAAGTACAATGGTTGGGTACCCATGAAATCTAGTGGATGGTTGTTTCGCTATCTGGATGTCATTTTAGCAATGTCTACATGATGGAGTTACAAAGTAAAAGCGTTGGTTTTGACTTGTGTGTAAGTAATTAGTATATGCTCCCCCATCTTAACAATGTCTACCTATTTATCACATACATATAATTTTATACACAGTGGTGATATCAATATACATTCTTTAAAAAACATAATCTAAACACAAACCAAAGTCTATATTTCATAATGCTCATATAGTCTAATGTTTGTTATATGATATCTATGAATTCCCAACCTATATTCAAGTGGTCCATCTCTCCCTACTTATATTTTGTACTTGAACCCTATTCTTGAAATTTCTATATCAGTACTAAATCTCTATTCTCCCATCTTAACAAAGTATATTTCTTTATTAGAATATCTATTTTTTTTTCACAATACATATACTTTTATACAACATTTATATCACTTTCATATTTTGTAAACTAAACACAAATCAGAATCTATATTCCATAATGCTCATATACTCCAATATTTGTTGTAGGATATCTATAAATTTCCAACCTATATTCAAATTATCCATCCTCCCTACTTGTATTTTAAATTTAAACACCATTAAAAGAAATTATAATATATTCATATTATTTAAAACAAATACATATTATAACCAAGTGAAAATTTCTGGCTCGTGCAAATCCAAGAGCAATCTATACATTAATAAACAAATAAATCCTATGATTACACATTCCTAAATGCTCGTATATCCTATGATTACACATTCCTAAATGCTCATATATAACATTATGGAACAAAAATCCTAAGATCAAATATTCCCTATATGCTCACATATATAACACGATGGCACAGGAACCTATATGCTCACATATATAACACGATGGCACAGGATCTTCCGAGACTCTCATACACCATGTTCTTCTAAGCTAATATCACTATTATTTAAAAATAGAAGAATTTTCAATCTGCATATGGGATCTAAGATGTAAAAACAAGTCTTCAATCTGATTATAGGATTCAACAGGATGAAATGAAACAAAACAATTCTGGAGCGTAGAAGTACCAAAATTCATATATATTTCCATCGACTCAGATTTTCATATAGAATACAGACTTAGTAAAAGATATTACTAGCATATAACTTTTTGAACTTAAGTCCATGATTCCATGTTGATGCTGTGGATTTTAGCCAGGACTCCCACAAGAGGATCATTGATATAAGTTGTGGGCTCAAGCTTGCACGAATCAGCCTTGTTATGTTGATTTTTCCATGATGTTGCTATGGAGCTTAGCCAAGACTCCCACGAGAGGAGCATTGATATATGTCATGGGCTCAAGCTTGGTGGAATCAGCCCTACTATCCTCAAACCCATCATAGCGATCAAGCCCTCCCACAACTACACCTGTTAATTCATTTGGGTTTGGTGCTTCTCTGTTGAACCACAAAGTGAAACCTTCGGTACATGATATCTTTATGGAATCCTCATATATCGAAACTATGCAGGACACTCTGTGGTGAGCTTGCTGTGGATATTTGTCACCAAAACCCACCATGAAAGACATACCACCAGGATTCTTGGCCAAAATGTAATCCACCTACAATTTACATATACAAAGTGGATTTGTTAGCTACTACTTTGCTGGTTTTTTCAAATTATGATATGAAAAAACAAATCAAATTTATTTAACTTTGAATCTCTTATACTCTGAGAAAGCTGGAATGGATATACAAGTGTGCTCAATTTTTCACCTCATTAATTAAATATTTTGCAACACTTGAAAAATTATAATATGTATATGTACTTGTTGTTTGGCAAATGCAATAAGAATGCTTGGTTCATATGTTTGATTGCCACATTGCAGGTATTGATTATATCGTGACAGTAAGTCACTCTAAACTGATACAAGGAATGATGTGCCTGTAGCATATTGTGTATTTGCACCATCTCTGACAAACAACAAACCTCTGGTATAAGTGCACATATACAAACACTGTTAATGAGGTTAATTTTGAAACACAACAGATACAATCACTATTAATGAGCTTAATTTTGAAACTCAGAGCATGACAGGGAGAAACTTCCATTTACCTGGTGTGATGGAATTTTTGAATTGAGGACTTTGTGGAAGAACTAAGCAGAGGAACACTTCTACTTGGCCTCTGAAAACTTCCAGGTTGGTTTCTCCGGAGAAATATAGCTGCCAGGTTTATTAATTTTATGAAGATGTGGTCAGTTGAAGGTCAAGTGGCCAGTCTTAAACTTTTTCTCAATTGAACATTTGGTGATTCATATGTTTATGTGAACATGGACTTACACTAGATAGGTGGATTTGAACTCCTACACATTTGAGATCCCAATTGAACTCATACTCATTGAAAGTACAAAAATTCTGGTGGGGTATGTATTTGGTATAATATGGCAATCCAGTTGCTCTATATAGCCACACGACTGTGAATGCAAACTCGTCCTGTAAGTTAGTTAGTAGAGGAATAATAAAAAGATACAACATAGCCTGAGACAAAGCAATAGAAAGGGCATTCTCCATGATATGTTCCATGGTACTGGTCAGCAAAACGAAAGAGCTGTACTAAATGACATATTCAATTACATGAGTATCAAAAAAAGTTGGAGAAGAAAATTCATTAAATTGATTTTCAATTTTGAATCTAACACATCAACAAAAGAGCTGTACTAAATTATTATTCAATTATATGAATATTTTAAAAAGAAACTACAATTCATTAAATTAATTTTCAATTTTGAATCTAACACATGAATTTTATAGACATGTTAAAAATGGGCATTTTTAAAAGATTTTTGGAATATTTTGGAATCATAAAAAACGTAGGCAACCTCAAATAAGTAATCTCACCCATATTGGTCTGATCCCAAAATATTCCAAAAATAAAGACATTAAATTAAATTTAAAATAAAAATTATAAAAAAACATTCATCCACAAACAAATATGACCTATCATATGTTTTAATTACTAAACTTATCTAGATTGTAAATATTGTAAATTCTAAGAATAGAATAGAATAGAACAGTGAAAAGAAATGGTTTCACATGTTTGTTTTTAGTAATTACTAAAGTTATCTAGATTGTAAATTCTAAGAATAGAATATAATAGTGAAAAGAAATTAAACCATTAATAGGATTCTAAAATATCTCAATATCTCTCAAATCTGCAATCGCTGGTTTAAACCAATAAAACAGTATAAGTGATTTTAGAATGCGCACAATCTTATACCAAAGTAGCTCTTTGGAGTAAAATGGAATAAGGTTTGTCAATGGCGGCAAAGACGACGGAGGAAGCGGCCAATGCTGCAGCAGTCTCTGCTGCAATTTCTGTCCCGTGAGTGGATGTATCTATTCTGTACAAAGTCCTTGGAGTGTCCATCCTCTCTGGGTTCTCCCAACAGTTATGGTCTGCAGTTGGATCTCCCACCTAAAAACAAAACCATAACTAAATTCATAATTGCTATTCGTTGTGATCCTTAGTAAATTTTGTTGTGATCCATGAGTAAATTTAGTTGGGATGGTAATTAATTCACCTGAACCCACAGCTGGTTTTAGGTGGCGCTTGCTTTGATAAAATAATCAGTTCCCCACTTAATGGCATCCCCAAGGTTCTCCAACTCTCCCGCTGCTGCAAGTTCATCTCTGTACTGAAGGGTTCCCATGCCAACATGGTAACGGTAACCCATACTTCACATTATCCCCAGCGTCGTAGTAACCGCCCACCAAATCCACCTATATAAATACACAGTAAAAGCCATGTTGAACATCATTGTATCTTTCCAGACTTCTTGAAGATCTGCACCAAATAATCAATTCCTAATTTATATGGACAGAGAATGTTGATAGAAACCCAGCTGTTGCAAACTCATAACTCATAATATTGGAGTAAGAATTCACATTGTAGGTGGGTTGCGGGCGATCTTTATGTTAATAACTTAATTGTATATTTCCAGAATATCCTGAAATTTGATAGTGCTGAGAAATCAATTCCGAGAGACCAATTGTTTGATCTAAATAAGTTGTGGGTGGAGTATCAATTGTTTTCGCCAAAATAGATACGCTCGTTATTTTTCCGTTTTGGGTATGATTAACAACACTTCTAAAACATTCACGAAACAACTTTTCTAAAACAATCTGGAACAGATGGCAATACCAAATGAGAAAATGTTGTTATTGCATTTTGGATTTGTCCGTCTGTTAGAGCAGAATCTCTTCTCCAGCTTATCCTGTTGCTACTGGACAGTTTTCCAGAACGTTGAGCCTCCAGAAACACAATAGATTTATGCAGAGCATCTTTGTAGTCAAACTCACCCAACACAAACTGATGATGAGCAGACAGCACAGTAGCAAGAATTATACACACAAACCTTTCCACGGTAAGCCTGTAACCCATTTCTGCTGCAATTGATCAGTAAATGGCTACAAAAATAAATATCTGCAAAAGCTGATGCGTATATATATTTGTAGTCTCACGCAACCAACGTCTAATGAGGAATAGAAACATAAAGGGGATTCGGTCTCTTTGTTTGCATGCATGTTTGATGTGGGGATTGTAGAGGTTTTGCAGGACAAAGAAGTCTTGCATGCAGGTTTGATGCGGTGCTTATTTTGAAGGGTAGAGATGCGGTGCTTATTTTGAAGGGTAGAGAAGTCTTGTGGGTGTCAGTTGGACATGAAACGAGGGAAATTCCAGAAAAATATTAACTGAATGGTAAGTCAGTGTATAAAGTTGCGTCATCACCATTCCATTTCCTCACAGTACTATTAACGAGTAAATGTTAAATTTTCAAGAAACACAAGGAAGATAACGAAGTTAGTTTTTCTACACAAACGGAATATAAACTAACTACCGTTGCCTATAAGATCGGCACTATGAGCGCTTCTGTTAATATACAAAATATTACCTTTTTCAAAACCCTTAAAATTAAAGAACAAATTTAAATGTATGTAATTAAAGTTATAATTTTGTAAATTAAAAAAAACAGATTTGATTCTAAAATTTTAATTGATTTTATATATATATATATATATATATATATATAGATATATATATAATATAATATAATATGAAAAGATTAGTGATAAAGTTTAATTTTTAAAATTTAAAGTCTTAATACACATTCTATTAGTCTTATAAAGTTATAGAGAATAGGTCTCAAGTTTAATTTCAAAACCGGAAGCTTTTATATACATTCTACTAGTTTTGCAAATCTTATAGAAAATGCACATATCATGTAATATCTCATTCCATATTTTGTTTAATGTTTTTTTACAAATTTTTATTTAATAAATTTTATAATTAAATCATTTTTAGGCTTGTGTTTTAAGTAAAGTAATAAGTTCGAACATATTTAACAAACATGAGTGGGACCGTTGCAAATGGATTCCAAACACCAAAACTCTTAAAACTCTTGGCATATTCATATAATTGTAAAAACAAGATGAATAACATAAAGTTTAATAACATATTATAGAAATAATTTCACTCAAAAAGAAGTTAGTAAAGCTTAACATTTGAATTTCAGTTCTGATTGTTTAATAACTAAAAGAAGAGAATATAACAAGTTATTATAGGTTTATAGAGAAGTATTCTTTTAGACATACCATAATCTGATATGATACAAGGATTATAAACAAGTAATTGCACCACATGTTGCAAATGAGACTCAGCAAAGGAAAGAATAGTAGAGAAAAAATAAGTAAAATTTCCTTAGAGAAACTCAGAACATGCCCATTATAGGTTAAAGTGTAATGTATGTATCTTATTTGTAGTTTGGCCCATTGGAAAAAACGTCAAGGCCAAGCTTGGGGAACTTGTTTTATTCAATACCAACTTTACCAATTCTTTATAAATTTGAATGGAAAATTTAGTTAAAGTTTCTTCCATGTCTTCTTCACCCTTTCTTTTAATACTTTTCATATTTCTCTTGCGGCTTCCTCCAACTTCCATTTCTCTTTTCCTTGGGATTTTCTATCCTAAATTTGTTAAATTCATGCAAGGCATCTTCCTCTTCTTCATTGTTTTCATCCTCGATCGAGGCCTTCTTGAAAGTTGTGGAAGCTATATTTATTTTCCATTATGACATTGGAGAGCTTCCCTCCATGCATTTTCATTCCCCCACCTTCTCTTTTATTCTCTTTTCCCCCAAATCTTCCTTCTCGATACTATGTCTTTATTCCTTGTCTAAAAAAATCAGTCTTCTATATTTCGTTTCAATTCCAGTTCCTCCTATGGTTGTTTTCCAATCTAGATCAAATCTTCTAGGCCAATAGGAGTTGATCCACATGTATCTTTGTCCCTTGAGTATTTTTTTGTTTCTTTTCCTTATCATCCCTAATTTGTTTAGTGTCTTCCGACCTGAATCCTGCAGGCCAATCACCATAGTGCCACTTAACCCTCTATCTATTGCTTTCACACCTATTAGTTTCTATGGCTTCCACCAAACAAGTCAACATCCCAGGCAGTTTCCCCCCTAAGATCTGGAATTCATGTCCCTACAATCAACCCATATTTAATTAATTTAATTTACAATAAATGGGAATAGTAGCCAGGGCCGTCATAATGACGATGGTGACCCACATGGTGAGGTAGTTGGTCAAATGACACCTTGTTCCAATAGTTTTTGCAATTGCTTCTATAATAGACCACCTATACAACAAAATATTTGATAGTAGAGAGTCAGGAAATAAATGGATCTCATGCTCCACTTCCCTCTTTGGTGGTATTTGTTATCACCTAGATTGAACCTAAGGCTGAAGGAAGGCAATGTTAGGGTAACCACAAACCATGCTTGGCCAAGTAGCTAGCCCTACTAGGCTGGGAGAGGGCTCTCTCTATAAGGATCTCAACCAAGATGACTGGATCAGGAAAAGGATATTAGGCTAGGTATAGTAGGAGAAAGTTTTATTTGATTTTGAAGGGGTTTTGCTGCATCAGGAGGAGCCAGACAGTTAGGGCTAGGGAATTAGGTCAAAATTGCAGGGTGTTCAATGGGGAAAGGTAGGCATAAGGTTTAGCACTCTAGGGCTTCATGGGTGAGGTTTTTTAAGAATGTTGAGAAGCTAGGAAGAGCATGTGATTACCATGGATCCTTCCTAGATTGTAGAAAACATACAATGGTGAATATTTCCCCAAAGCAGAGCAGTTGTTATGAATCATGCCTATCAACTTGAAAACATTCACTTAGAAGTAATGAAATGATTAATGAAGTACACAAAACATTCTCTCATATGATCACAAGAGAATAATACTAAACTAAACTTGATACCACATGGATCCCAAAGAAATAGCGGCAATTTTTATTAATCTCTTGCTAAATTGCTATAAAATGACGTACAATCAAGGCATAAGCATCCAGCTGAGTCCAACCCTTTACAATGAGAAAGAAGAAGAAGATATAGGCATTTATTCAACCTCCTCCCATCCTCAGGGGTCGAATCCCTAAGATGAGGAGCTAATCTAACCAACACTGAACAAGAAACTAGAATCTAGGCATCCTAACAACTTGCCTCTAAAAGTGAGGAAACTATTTCATTTGTGCTCAAAATTACTTTTAATCTAATGAATATACCTTATACTACTAATTATCCATCATATTTACAAGCCAAGTCATCATTTACATTAGTAAAACATCCTCCATGAGAGAAAATCAATGATCACAGTCAAAACACAGTGAAATGGCAATCTTATGCAAAACTTGTCCTACACGCAGCGCCACTTTCAAGTCCTTTTTGGAGGCTTTCCTGGCATCCAAATTGAGTTCATGATAGCTCATTGGAAATATATTCAAGTCTAATTTGCAAAAAATCTAGAATTTCTTCATTTGAAGCTCATTTGACCCCTCAAAAGTTAATTCTCCCAAAACTGCTTCTGTGTGCCCAAAAAGTGGCAGAAAGGTCATTTTTAGGGTGTTTTTTGACCTTTTGGTAGACCTGTTCTACTCCAAACTCTTAGAAAATGCATAGGGTGCATGTACTCATCGCTCTAAATCCAAAAATTCAAGCTATTTTTCCTTTGGGTGTCCTTAGGAAAAGTGCAGTGCCAGTGGCATTGCACGTTGAGCCAGATTTTCTGTGTTTAGAATTTTCAAAATTTGCAAAAGAAAAAACTCCTCCAAAATTGACCAAAATTGGTGAGCAGCACCATCATAAAGTATCCTGATGAGCCAAGGAAGATTCAACAAGAAACCTAAGCCTATCCTCCTCTTTTTTGCCTATTAGAGCCCATCTTAGCCTTGCTTTCATTTATGTGACCCTCATGTTGAAAATTTTGTTCTAGGTCCCGTAGTGGTAGGCCATGTGCCTGAGGATCTAGTTGTCCCTATTTTCCTTTTTCAACATCTTCTCTAAGTGCAATTGACTCTTTCAAGCCAAATCTCTCTATCACCCTCAATTTCTTTCTCAATTGGAGTCAAAGTGACCGATGTCTCTTCCTCTTGCATTGTTGATTTACGCTTGTCACCTTGTCTTTTTATTTTGAGAAGTTCCAGCTCCATGAGGACCTAATTTTCACTCAGCTGCTTGTTCTCTTGTTCCAAATATGTGATGACATACTTGGCTCTCACCAAGTTGTCCATCAATTCTTGGACTTGAGCCTCCTTTTCCTGTATGATGGTGTCTTTTATTGTTGCTTCATCGTGATCCTCCAAGTCAAATGTCTCCATGACATGATGAATATAATGCTGCTCTAACTCATCATGCTCTGTCAAACCAAAGTCTCTTTCTTCCTCCTCATCATCAAGACCTTCCACCTACATCTTTTATTTCCCTTTGTGGAGTTGTTGCATTTGTTCCCTGCTGTGTTGATGAATAAGGAAAAGCCCCTTCCACATCCTGTGGAGCAAGCATTTGCCTATGAGTTGATGAAGAAGGCAAGGTATCTTCCACATCCTGTGCAGAAAACATTTGCCTATCATCTGCAAACAATCTTCTTGTGCCCCTCTGGTATGTCATGTAGGTCCCGAGCACCTCAGTAGCTCTAATCTCTTTGGCCTTCTCATCTATCTTCACCTGAGCACTGCTAGAAGGTCCTCCTGATTCTTGGGACACTGATGGGGGAATTTGAGGACCCCTAAAGATTTCATGAGCAATAAATGTCTCCCAGGAGATGTTGAGGAGGTTAAGATGATGAAGCACAATTATCTTTATTAAGGAATAATGATAAAGACTACTCATCTGCTGAGGGTATGGCTTTTTCTACACAAAGTGGGCCATCTTCTCAATATTCCTGAACAAGAAATAAGGGAGGTTTAACATCCTCACCCTGGTAAAATGCATGAGAAGCCTGATGTGATAGGTGTACAGTCTGGAAAATCTGCCCTCACAAGTGAAATATTTCATGATGATTTTCATCATGGGGGCATACTTGTCTTCAAGGAACCTGAAAGGAAAAAGCCTTTTTGCTTCATTTCTGTACCTAGGTTTGATGTAAGGCTCATAATAGTGTTCATCCAAGTCTTATGCTTTGTACCACTTCTCCCCTACATTTGGAATCCTGGTTGCATCTGCAATAATGGAGGGTGAAACTGTAAATGTCACCCCAGCAAGAGTCACCTTGTTGTCCTGAAGATTGGCTACAAAAAGCCTGGTGAGCTCAAGGTGGTGTTGAACTCTCTCTACCTGCTCACAGAACTCATAGCACCCTAGATGCCTGAAACAAGTGATAGCCAAATGAGAAGCTTGCAACTCTCTGAGGTTTGAATGCTCTTCCCTGATAATTCTGCCTCCCTTGTGTGGTTTTCTCTGATGCCTAGGTCTATATGTTGAATTGTCACTGCCAGTGTTTTCCTCCTCCTCATAGTCTCTGTCTTCTCTGTCCATGTTTGCAAATTTTGAGACTATGCACTCCTAGAAAGGGATGAAGGGAGTGAGCAAGAGTGATTAGGAATAATGGAATAGAAGATGACCTTGTGAGGTATTTGGTGGGCTAGGAAATGAATGGGAGGGTATGAATCATGAAAATGAGGGAGAGGGGCTTGGGTCCTTTTTTGAAGTATAGCTTGTGGGATGAACGACAAAGGAATATAAAATGTTATGAAGTGATATAGGGGAGGGGTTCAGGGCTTTAGTGATAGGTGATGGGAGAAATAATGGGGGTTAGGGTTTCTAGGGTATAATTAAGGAAGAATTTAGGGTTTCAGTTTTTCCATTGTAAATTACCTTTAAAAACTTCAATTGCAAACCAATGATGAAGTATAGTGAGGAAACTTACTTGCTTGAGGGAAGAGAGGGTGATTTTTGATGTTTTTACGTAGCTGGAGGCTTTTTGGCCCTTGCTGGCTCAATGCACAACACCTACTACAGGCGCGCAACGCCGTCCTGAACGCGCAGCGCAGTGGTTTTTTACACTTCCAGAATCGCCCTACGTGCAGCGCTCAGCATGTACATGCAGTGCTCTGACCTGAACGCTCAACGCCACCTCCACTACCCCAAACACGCAGTGCCAACCTACCTAAGCGCAATGCCACTTCTCCTTGGCCCAAAACTTACTCAACTTCTCCTATTTTCTTCACCTTTTGACTCCTTCTTTTCCAAAAGAGAATGATGAGTTTGAAAATAAAATGTGACACCTTATATAGGAGTAGATTTTGATTGTTTTCATTAGAAAAACCCACTTTCTAATGTTTCCCAACCTTTTTCAACTCTTTGTTTTAATGCCTTTTCTTCAATGTTCCTTTTCAGATGGATGATGCTCAATTTGAACTGATTTTTGCATTGGTTCATTATCTTGTAGCAAGGAGAGATGCCTTGGTGCAGCTGGGATCATTTATTACATAAAGTGACTTAAATTACATAAAAATATAAATTAACTCAAAATACTCTATATTCACCTCAAAAGCATATTTTTTGAGGTGAAAATTACATTAGTTAAAAAGATAATTGTACAGTGACTATGACTTACTAGCAATCATTCTTGATTTATTTATCATCCTCATCCCCTTGCTGCCCTTTATTTACACCTTTAAATCATGCCTTTGACCTTGGAAATGAAACCCTAAGACCTAATGAAAACATGCCCTAAGACCTAATGAAAACATGATTGCATTTTGACCATGAAACCATGACTGAATACAACCTGAAGATGGGTCAGCAAGTGTACTTTATGAGGGAGAAATTACATTTTCTGAGGAGAAAACAACCATCAATGAATCAACTTGACATAACTTAATGAAATGATGTAAAAATTTCAGTATGGTACCCCTAAAATGAAAATGCAAAGAGCAAATTTGATCCGTGATGGAATATGCAGATACTGACACTAACAGTATCCCTTTAGGATCTTGGAACACACTGTTAATTGCCTGTATAAACTTCTATATATATATATATATTATATTACTTAGCACCCCTTTAATGATGACTTATCTCTCATGGACTCTTCTACTGACTTTCCTTAAAAATAACAAAACACATTTCTTACTAGAAATGATCAACATTTTGGTCTAATTAGCACTTCTTTGACTTTCATGCATGTTGATGATGAATGATTTTTTGTCTTTCATAAAGTGTTTCTAGTTGGATATTGGCATCAAGATTACATCCCACATGTAAATATAGGGAGTCCCAAATGCAAAACCACATAGATCTAATAGAACTACATCCAATTTTATTTCTTCAATAAATTCAACTAATAACTTTGATTTTGCACTATTTCGTTATCTTTATCTTTGCCTCTTTATTTAACTATCCCAATGGATATGGGCTAGTATGGCCATGAGTCTCCAGTGCTTGTTTCTTGGCTAGATCTACTACTATGATATTTTACTGTGATCTTGAGTGAAACAGAGCATCATTTTTTGTCTTCTTGAGCTGTATCTTTATATAGAAGAGTTTGGTCGTTTCATTCTCTTCATGTTGCTGAAGCCTAATTAGATTCACCTCATTCTATATTGATATACATAAAATATGCTCATCTATGTCCAAGTTGCTTTCCACTTGGTTCCTCGAATCTATGGCCATGATATTTTTGTTCTTAAGTTCCTTTTTTTGTTCTTTAGGTTTAGAATTGGATGAAATTTCCAACACTTCTCCTTTGTATTCCCATTAATGTGATAGTGGTTGCAGTGGTTGCTGTGATATTTTCATTGGTGTTTTGTGAGTGTTGTATTTTTGTCTTTTCCCCCTTTCCAATTATTCTTCCCCTCATTGAAAGCTTCATAGTCTATTATGAAACCAGCTCACAAAAATATAGAAAATATAGATCAATGACTTAAAAATCAGCCTTAGATCAATGACTTAGAAATCAGCCTCTTCGAGGGGTCAACCTCATTACATTACACAAATGAACAATTCTTGGATGATATAAATGACAAGACCTCCTTCCTACATATAGGGGTCTAAGGGGTCCCAATACAATCAGAGCCTACATAACAATAATATTGTAGGGGCACAACATTAACAATAATGGGCTTCTATGGGACATAAAAATAACAACATGGGGACTATATGGGCCCAATAATACAATAAGTGGGTTGCACTAATAACAATAAGGGGTTAGCTAGTAGTATAGGGACCTAACATGCCCCTCACCTTCAAAAAGTGTTTTCCTCAACGCTTGAGTAGTTTTGGATGCTTCTGTATAAAATTCTCATCCTCCAGTGTGGAATTTTCAGCGGGTAAGTTCTTCCACTTGATGAGATATTCTAAAAGTGATCGATTTCGTAGTTGTCGATTTCTTTCTTTCTTGTGACTACTTTTGGTTCCAATATGATTTTTCCTTCCTCTTCAATTTCTGGAAATATTATTTGAATGATATATTCTCACCTATAACCTTCTTTAAGCGTGAAACATGGAAAACTGGGTGCACTCGGGAAGATGCATGAAGCTCCAATTTGTATGCCATAGTACCAATATTTTGTAACACCTTGTATGGACCATAATACTTTGGTGATAATTAATTATCATTCTTAGGTTGCTTGAGGGACATTTGTTTGTATGGTTGTAGTCATAGAAATACCGAGTCGTCTACATCAAAACTTCTTTCACTGCGATGTTGATATGCCTATTGTTTCATTCAATTTTGCACCAAAGTGGGGTTATCCTTTAAAAGTTGGAGAACTTTTTGTTGATGCTCGATATGATCTTTCACTGCTTAAACCTTTTTATTCTTGATATGTCCTTCTATATTGAGAGTTTGAGTGGTAATTCCTGCCAATGCATTACAAGATATGGTCAAATGCATTTCTTGATGCTCGACGTGATCTTTCACTTCTTCAACCTTTTTCTTCTTGATATGTTCTTCTATCTTAAGAGTTTGAGGAGTGGTAATTCTTGCCAATGCTTTACAAGATATGGTCGGATTCATTTCTTCTTTCTTTGGGGTTGGTTCCTGGTGTATATCCTCTTCCTTTGATGTTTCTTGATCCTTTTATTCCTCCTCTTCACAATCTATGTAAAATAATTTCTTCTCGGTACACTTATGACCTTTAGTTTATTTTCTATCACAATCGTAAAAAAACACTTTTTATCTTTTTTCTTCCAAATGTTGTGATGTAAACATTGAAGGTTGTGGAAGGGTAGGAGCAAAAAAACTTCCATATTTATAGTTGTGAGTGGTAGGATTCCTTGTTTCCATAATTCCACTTTCAAATTTTCTTGCCAACCTAAATGCATTCTCCAATGAATCAAGCTCCCAAAGATGAACCTCATGTTGAATGTTATCCTTTAAAGTCCCTATGAAGACATCAATCCTTTTCTTCTCTAGAATATCATTTACCCTTATATTCAATTTTTGGAATTCCTCAATATGCTCTACCATTGAACCTTTTTGTTTGTGATTTATCAATTGGCTAAATAAGGTGTCGCTCTTTGTATCCTCATAACGTGCTATCGTTTCCTCCGTGACAATTGACTAGGTGACAAGTGGTTTATGAGAACAAAGCCCTCTGTACCATACAAACTGATTTTGTTCTAATTATAATGATGCAATATGTACCTTTTGTAACAGTTGTACATCATGTAGATCAAAATATTGCTCCATCTGTAGTATCAAATTTACTGGATCCTTGCCATCAAACTTCCTCATATTGATTTTTATTGATTTTAGGAGCTCGATATTGAAATGACTATAACTTTGTAATTTCTGAACTCCAAGTTCTGAAATTGCGTCCTGTGGTATCTCTTTGAGTCTTCTTTCCAAACCTGTAAGTTTGATCAATATTGGATTCTCCAAGGAAGAGTTATGCTAAATCTCCCACAATGACTCGATTATAGACTGGTTCAGTAGAGCAAACTTGTACAAACGTCCAAGTGTCATTATTTCAACCTTAAGACCTGCAACTAATAGAAAGAAAACTATAGGTCATCCTATTTTTGTTACATTTTACGAAATTTCAATCTGATACTTCGAGAGAAAGTTATGATGAGTTTCCCAAGGTCACATGATTGGAATGTAATTCAGGAGTCTGCACAAACCCTAAATGTCTTGGATCATATCTCCTAAAACATAGAAAAACAATATTTGAAATTTGGGCCTGAGCTTCACCATGAGTTCAGCTTAAATGGGTTTTAATTTCAGAGTCTAAACCTGCATATAAAAACAATTAAAGCGAAAATTCCACGATGACCTGTTTGAGATGGAATTCTGGATCTTGCAAAAACCCTAAATTCCTCAGATCATATCTCCAAAAATATAGAGGGAAAAGATTTGAAATTCAGACCCGAGGTTCAGAACGATTTTGTCTCGAATCGATTTTGTTTTCTAGCTTCTAAAATGTCGTAGAGAAAACGTTATAGTGAAAATTCCATGATGACATGTTTGGAGCAATGAAACCATAGAATCCAAAGCTCTGATACCAAATGTTATGAAACCAGCTTACAAAAAGATAGAAAAGATAGATTAATGACTTAGAAATCAACCTCTTCGAGGGGGGAAACCTCCTTTACATTATAAAAATGAACAATTCTTGGATGATACAAATGAATGACCTCATTTATATAAGGGTCTAAGGGGTCCCAATACAATCAGAGCCTACATAACAATAATATTGTAGGGGCACAACAATAACAATAGTGGGCTTCTATGGGGCATAATAATAACAACATGAGGACTATATGGGAACTATAATGCAATAAGTGGGTTGCACTAATTACAATAAGGAGTTACACTAGTAGTATAGGGACCTAACATAGTCCTTCTTCTACTTTGACCCATTTGATTTCCCTTTCCGATGGATTACATGCTCTAGTCATTGTGCCTATACATAAGCTTCGTCCACCAATTTAGGTTTACACAACATCACTTGATTTCACAAATAGTTTTACACACCCCCAAAAATACTTAAGGATTGCATTTGCGTTCTTTAGCGAGATACATAGTATTATAGCTATCATTTTAAATTATGTGGTGTACTCTTATACACTATGCCCTTGAATTTACCTAAAGTAATTCCACTAGATCCAATGATCCTCTACATATCTAATAGCATAAAACTGTGACTTTATAAGAGCCTTCAAATTCTCCCCCTTAGTCACTAGAGGATATCCTTTCAACCTTAATGTTTCGATGTGGATTTCCCACTAGGTTAGGGCATGGCCCTTTAATTTTAGATGAGAAAATGAAATATTATATTCTTCCTATATACGGCGAAAACTAAAATTAACTTCTAACTATTGCAACTAATGATTTAAATTCAATGGGCCAATGTAATCCCCAATTTTGAATTTTCATCTTAGGAGGTAAGCCGGATCCTTGGGATGGTGCTAATCATAACAAATCTTTTCAATTCGAGCATTGGAGCAAATTTTGATGTGGGAGACATGAGGACTCAGGAGAATAGGAGAAATTACAGCCTTAGTCGGATGTGGGGACAAAAAAAAGGAGGCATTGCAACCCCTAAAGTTAACTCACACGGATGGAGGAAGAGAGAGAAAGAAAGGAGTGCGATTTAGTGGAAAATGGGTCCACCAAGGGAGAGAGGATCAATTTCTATAAATTAGGTAGGGAGGCCACCATTTGGGTACTTTTTTATAAGTTTACAACTGGATGTTCTATTTGCTTGAGCTACTCATCCCAGTTAACACCTTGTTCTTTAACACAAGGAGATTTCTGGGAGAACTCACTCTTTCTTCAGTGGACCATGAGTACCACCATAGGAGAGAAATTGGGAATTTTGGAGCCATTTTGAAGCTGGGATAGGAATTAAATTCTTAGGTTTGCATGTGGCCAAGATGTTGGAGAAATTCACACTAGTGGGAGAGATAAGTTGTGGTGCAATAAAAATTCTAGGTAATTCAAAGAAGGATGAGAAAGTCATTTGCTATAGTTTTTGTGTCGTTTGTAGGTGTTGGGATCAAGATCCCCCAAGGGCAGTTTTTGGGCTAAAAACCCGTGTTTAAGTCAATTTATATAATTGTAAAGACTCCGCATTTTGTGGTCGTGGAGCACAAAGGTGTTATGTGTCAAAAAGGGTAGTCCACCCTTAGTTTTGTAATGTAAAGTTGGTTGTAAGAGATCTACCCATGGTTCACAGACCATGGGATTGTATAAGAAGAGCTAAGCTCTAAGTAGTTTGAGAGACATATCATGACACACGATGGAATAGAGTCATAGTTTTGGAGAAAGAAGTCTAAGTCTTAGGTTGTAGCATAGGTAGAGGCTCTGCAGCTGAGTGTGCGGAGGCCTAGGGTAGAAGTCCATAGTTGAGTGCGCAGACCCATGCACCTGTGTGCATAGGGTGGACAGAGTTTGTAAACACTCAGAAGATATTAATAAAGGGAGATATTCTGCAATTTCTGTGTCCATGTTCTATTGATGCATCTGAATATTTTATGTATGAATTTCCTTTATTATGCTTATCTAATGCGCGAACAAATGCAGTTACATTGAATAATTGAACGCAATTACAAATATCTGTTTAAGCAATTTTAACCTTAAGTATTTAACGAGATAAGAAAATCACTTAGATTAATTGAGGAATCTGCACAGCACATTGCCATAAGCAGCGCGAAAGTACCTAAGTAGCAAGTTAGGGTTGTGCGAAGGTCAATCGTACCCTTTTGCGGAGGTACGGAATGATGGAATAGAAGGCTCGTCTTGCAAGCCCTAGAGTGAAGCGACTTGCGCAAAGGCAGGAATAGAGGGAATCAAACAACATCACAACCATCTTAGGGTGTGGAAACTTGGTTCCAGCATCCCCCCATATGGCTTCGAGTGAGACCTCAGTCCATACTCCGCTGCTGATGCCGAAAGGGCCAGTATTGTAGGGATTTGTTTGGCTAATTAATGCTAAACCTGGGTCAGGCACCATCAAGCCAAAAAATGGTTCTGTTACGGGGACCAGAATTTGCATAAGAGATGTCTGAAGTCATATCACTAGAATCCAACTAAGAAAGAGATTGGAGACTGGTTGGATAGGAAAATCCACGAATTCGCGGTGGAAGAGAACAGAAACCCGTGACTGACAAAGGAATAGTGGTTGGAAAGATACCTATATATAGAGATCCACGAGATATTTTTCTGCTCCTTCCTTATTGAGCTATACGAGTGGATCACGAAGCTAACAGACAGCCAAGGAAGGTGAAAACTTGATGATCCTATTTTTTGGACCCCGGGGCTAATACATAAATTAGAAGCATCTAAGGACAAGATCACCTACGCTGTCGATCATTGGCTCAATTGCACCATAGGAGGATTTGTGACTGAATTCGTAGTCGACACCTTAGTCAGCTACAGCGAGGCGGAGCAACACTTTCTCAAAGGACCACGAGTTAAGTATGTGAAATCTTTGAATACTTGGATTAAAATACTATTGTGCAAAAAACAAGTTATGCAGCTAGCTTTATGTGCATAACTACATGAAGCGGAAAAAATTACAGGAAAAAAGGACAAAAGGGTTTGGAGTATAGTTCATTGTTTTCACCTCTACGAGGTGACGAGGAAGGGATAGCGAAGGTTTCTTCGTGAAGTGATATTCAGTTAATAAGACAAGGATTCTCGCGAATACCACCTCTTCCCACACTATCTCCAACTTCACCACCATCACCGCCAACTTCACCTTACCACCTCCACGTCCATCGCAGTTTATCATGGAAAAAGCAGTGAAGCTACCTTTGTTCAAAGGCTTGGGGAATGAGCACCCAAACTAATTCTAGTTCATTGTGAAAGCTGTGTGGGAAGCTCAAGGTGTTACAAATGATCATATAAAGAAGGTGACATTGGTTAGTGCCCTACAAGATCACGTGCTAACCTGGAATATCAAGTACTCAAATGATAACCCGAATGCCAAAGTGATAGAAATCCAGACAACACTGAATAGAGAGTTCAGTAGGCCTAAATCTGAGGCACAATCGATTGTGGAATTTAAAGAGATCACGATGCAACCAAGTGAGACACCTTAGGAACTAGATCAGAGGTTAAAATGAACAATCCGCGAAGCCAACATGAACTTGATAGATGGATAGCATCGCGAGTGGTTTGTGGCTTCGCTACTGCCACTTTTAAGGGCCGCACTATCGCAGCAAAAGATAACAACTCAGGTGGAGGCCTTGGAGATTTCAATGAGACTGCATGAAACTTTGATGTAAGATCCAAACCTGGGGGTTTAGCAAATCCATGTGTAGTTGAAGAATCTATGCCTTGAGATGCAAAGTCTAAAGTAGGATAGGATGGTTCGACCAGAGGTGCACAAGGAGGTGTGGTGCCTGAAATGCAAGAGTTAGGGTCATGACAAGGACCATTTCCCGGTCTTTTCAAAATATATTGTAGGAGGAAGGCCCATGCCTTTAAAGCCAAAAGCTCAAGTAGGACCTAGAGTGGGTCCTGCACCGTGGTGCACTATCTGTCAGGTCGCAGGAAAACATGCCATAGATAACTATCATATGCTACAAAAGTTTGTATAGACACTGTAATAGCTGTTCTACAACTTTTATAGGTCAGTAGGGCATGATGAGCGTAATTGCAGGAGTTATGAATTGATGATGGATAGAACTCCTGCCTATAGGGTTCAGGCTGAAATGCAGCCCCTTGACCAGAGCGCAGGGATGGCGTGGACAGGATTTCAGGGGTGCGGACGAGGCCGAGGCAGAGGAGGACCTAGCAGATGTCGAGGAAAGTTGATTTTCTACAATTGCAGAGGACCAGGACACTATGCTCATGATTGTACTAATCCAACACGTCCATTGTACAAGTATTGCACGATGTTTGATCATGAAACAAAATATTGTCCTACGCTGATAGTTAGGATACGTGACAAAGGGGTGCTACCACCTCCGCCGAGTCAGAGCCTACAGATGATGAGGTCTAAGCCATGCGAAGAAGATCCAAAAATAAATATAGTGCTCAGGAGTGGAATCATGACAGGAGATGACAAAGAGAAACAACCAGAAGATAGTGCGTGGGTCCGCAAATCTCCCGCAAAGGAAGCGAAGTTTGATTTGGAGCGCACCTGTGAAACTTTCATGGAAGCTAAGAAGAGCTTCATTGAGGCCTCCACCTTAGGAAACAAGGATAAGCTTGATCAGGAGATGGACCCCTCTATGCTCAGAACTTTCCTAGAGACCTGTATGAAGTTACTGCACGATAGTAAAGCCATGAAAGGGAACTTACAAGAGCTCATCAATAGATGCACTAGAACCATGCTAGGTGAGCCGCGTGTAGTACGAAAGATTGGCAAGCATAAAACAAACACAGGATGGGAGATGATACTAACCTCGCAGATAGGAGAGTATGAGATGGATGAGGTCATTTTGAACTTGGGGTCAGATGTGAAAGTCTTACCAAAGCAGACTTGGGAACGGATGGGGAGGCCTGTGCTGAAATGTTATCCGATTCAGTTAAGGATTGCAAATCAGCGGAAGATCATCCCCATGGGACGAATGCAGGGGGTGACTGTGGATATTGAAGGTGCAAGCGAGTTGGCTGAATTTGAAGTAATAGAGATAGTGGACGACAACAATCCCTATCCTGCGCTCCTGGGAATTGAATGGGATACCAATATGAACGGGGTAATCAATCTAAAGAAGCAGAAAATGATCTTCAACAATAAATCGCTGCACGTAATAATACCCCTAGATCCGGCTAAACGATCGGGCTATACTGAACCAGTCCGCGATTATGAGAGTGGTGATGATCTAGACTGTATCTATAAGATAACAGAGAGAGACCAAGATTGGATAAATCCCACCATGGATGGAAAAATTACATGGGATCATGAAAGTTCTAGCACTTTGGACTCTGATGAAGAGATAGAATGCTCGCAGAATCGACTACATGAAGTAACTACGTTGAATTGCAACATGAGGACTCGATCGCTGCACTGTGTGTCCTCAGAGGTAAGAAACCTACCTACTTATGATGTCCTGAATGAGGTAGATATCTTTTTGGATGCAATTGAAAGGGAGGTACCAGAAAAGAAACGCTTCGAGGCATGGGACTGGGCATTGCGCGTTATGCCCACAAGATGGTGGGGTACGCATAAAGGAATCTTTGATGATTGGCGTGAATGTAGGAGGATGATGAGAACATGATTTGGGAAGCCTAAGATGTGAATGATAGACAAGTATGATGAGCAGGATGATCTGCATGTGCATTTGGCCAAATGAACCCAGGCTTGTGGGGAAAGGCCTCAACTGGAGTGGGTACACTTGTTCTCTCACACCCTAGATGTTGTCCCAATGAATTGGTACGTAGAAACAGAGCTCCTCCATGGTACAGGTGAGTGGGATGTTCTGCACAAGGGCTTTCTGATGACATTTAGTTTTGAAGATGAGTTTGACTGTATTGATGAGATGCCACAAGAAGTGAAAGCAGCTATCTTTCAAATACCACAGGATCCTTTGGAACTGGTTCAGCCTGAGTGGGCTACTCATTTAAGTCGCGCGCTGGAATGCTATAGCGTGACTGCTGAAGAAGAATACGAGGATCCATGGAAAATTAACATTCCAGAAATAGAAGGTCACTGCGAGGTTAAAGGACCATAGATTGAGAACCCTGATATAACTACGCCATTGAAAACAAAACAAGTGAACATTGGTGTGGAGGCAGAACCCAAATTCAGAAAGATTGGAGACTACTAGGACAATGCAATGGTAGATAAGGTCGCTGAATTACTCCACGAATATCAAGACTTATTCCCTACCACGTTTACGAATGTAAAAGGGATAATCGGGGACCTAGGAATAATGAAGATTACATTGAAACCCAACAAAAATCTAGTTAAGCAAAGACCTTACCATCTCAATCCAAAAGATAAGGAAAAGGTCCGCTTAGAGATAGAAAAGATGCTCATGACCGATATCATTGAGCCTGTGGAAGAATCTGACTAGGTAAGCCCAATGGTGGTGCAAAAGAAGAAGTAGGAGGATGAAATAAGGATATGCGTGGATCTCAAAAAGTTGAATGATGCTTGTGTGCATGATCCTTTTTCGACTCCGTTCACTGATGAAGTTTTGGACACTGTAGGTGGCGAGAAAGCATATTCCTTCACTGATGGGTTCTCTAGGTACCACGAGATCAAAATCGTGCCGGAGGATAGGAGCAAGACAACCTTCACGGCTGAGTGGGGTTGTTTTTAGTACACTATCATGCCATTTGGATTAAAGAATGCGCTTGCGATCTTCTCACGCGTAGTTGTTGTTGCGTTCAAGGAATTTATTCATAAGTTCCTAGAGGTATATTTTGATGACTGGACTATATTTGGGCTGGTTAAACGCCATGTAGCGAGCTTGCACCTAATGCTGGATACCTGCCAAAGATACCAGATCACGCTCAATCTCAAGAAGTGTCTATTTTGTGTTCCATTTGGGAACCTGTTAGGGAATTTGGTTTGCAGACAGGGATTGATGGTATATCCCACGAAGGTAGTGGTGATATTGAACTTGGAAGAACCAAGGAGTGTGAAACAGTTGTGTGATACCCTGGGATATACAGTATACTATAGGAAGTTTATCAAAGGCTATGCCTAGATCACTGCACCTATGGAGAAATTATTGAAGAAGGATGTCACATTCTTCTGGAATGAAGATTGTAAGAAGACTTTGGATATATTGAAATAAAAGATGGTCATCGCGTCGATTATAGTCTTCCTGAACTAGAAGAAAGAGTTTAATGTGCATGTCAATGTGTCATGTATATCGATGGGAGCAGTACTGACACAGGCTGGCGAAGAAGGCTTGGACCATCCTATCACGTTTGCAAGCTGAAGATTATCCAAAGTGGAGAAGAACTATTCCACAACTGAGCGCGAGGGGCTAGCTATGGTGTATGCGCTCTAGAAGTATAGGCACTACTTGTTGGGAGATCACTTTAAGATGTATATGGATCACTCTGCGCTGAAGTACCTAGTCAATAATCCTGTGTTGGGGGGGGAAGAATCTGCAGTTGGCTCTTGTTGTTCTAGGAGTACGATTTTGAAGTTGTTGTGAATCCTAGATGACTAAACGTAGGACCAGACCATCTATCACACATCGAAACAGGGGAGGAACCTACTAACTTGGAAGAAGGATTTCCAGACACGCAGCTATTTGCAATGCGCGTCACGGATGGTCATTTCGAGGATATCATACACTTCCTAATGACAAGTACTACACTGGAAGGGTATGCTCCCCAACAAAATAAGGAATTAGTGGTGCGCGTGGCATACTTCTTTGCCATTGCTAGGCATCTGTATAAGATGGGACTGATGAGATATTGTGACAGTATGTACCTGAGTTCGAAAGAAGCAGCATCTTCACAGGTGCTCATGGGGGTGTCGCGGGAGGAAATTATGCAAGAAGAGAAACTACGTAGAAGATTCTACGCGCAGGGTTGTGGTGGCCAACCCTCCATCAGGACTCAAAAGTATATTGCAAGGCATGCGATGTGTGTCAAAGAACTATCAGACCATCGCAGAGGGATGAGATGTCTTTGAATCCACAAATGACATTGCAACCCTTTGAGAAGTGGGCAATAGATTTTTTGGTACCTATTCAGCCACAATGAAAGATAGGAGCAAGGTATATTATCACTAAAACAGAGTATTTGACTCATTGGGTCGAGACACAGCCTGTGAAGGATTGCACAGGCGCAATCACTACAAAATTCCTCTTTGAGCATGTATTGACATGATTTGGATGTCTGAAGATCTTGATGAGTGATCGTGGTACGCACTTCCTGAATGAGATGATCAGTGCGCCGATGGAGGAATTTCAAGTATACCACCAGAAGAGCGCACCTTATCACCCACAGGCTAACAGGAAAGTGGAGGCATTCAACAAAGTGATCAAAAGCATGTTGACCAAGGTTTGCAATGCTCAACGAAGTGGTTTGGACCTATGCATACCTATAGTATTATAGTCTTATCGAACGACATGCAAGAAGTTGACTGGACAAACCCCTTTTAGGCTCGTCTACGATGTTGAAGTGGTAATTCCTATGGAGTATATTGTGTCTAGTCTATGCATAGCAGCACTCATAGGTATGATGGATCATGGAGCCCTAGAGGAGAGGCTCGCACAGCTAGATGAACTGGAGGAAGAGAGATTTTTAGTTGGATTTCACCAACAGGTCCAAAAGCAGTGCGAGAAGGCATGGCATGATCAACATATTAAGAAGTGCACATTTAAGGTAAATGACTTGTTTTTGCTATATTATAGTAAGTTTGATAAATTTCCAGGAAAATTCAGGATGCGGTGGTTAGGGCCCTATGTCATTAATGAAATTACCAATGGAGGAGTGGTACAGCTGGTCAAACTAAATGGAGAACCCTTCCCCGGAAAGGTGAGTGGCAGTCACCTGAAGCCATACACTGGCGGTCCAACCATGTGACTAGATGAAAGTGGCACAGTCTTAGCGCTCCAAGAAGTTGAAAGGAGGCGTGGGACTATAAACTACACTGCGTGGGTTGGGGAGCTGCGCGATTGGAAGATGGTGTGAAGCAAGGAAGTGTCACTGGGTCTGCGGTAGCGCAGAGGGAGCTGCGCTACCCAGGGAGAAATCACACAGGTTGGATGGAAAGTGACCATTAAAGTCACTGTTCATGAAGAGACAGCAGAAGTGAGGCCAAATGGAGCGGGCAGCTGACATTTAAGACGTAATTTATGGCTTAGATCCTTGAAAATATGCTGCCAATCCGGCATTGCTGAATTCAAAATGCCCTATAAATTACAAGTGGTTGTCCAGCAAGAAACACTTAGCATTTTGAGTATTCAGCTGTTGAGCTCTAAGGCACCTATGGACCCAGATTTTTTCGAGGCTCTCACACAGACTCCTGCATTTGCGAAATTTCCTGAGACGTTGTGAGAACTGATAGAGAGTGTTATGTCATCACCCCCAGAAATTATCAATACACAACAAGTAGTATAAGAGCCAACACATGAGATGGAGAAATAGGAAGAAGTAGTTGCTCTAGAAGTAGCTGCCCTAGAAGTAGCCAAAGTATTCTTAGAGGTCCCCAAATCCCGAGAACACTGAGATTGAAGCCAACCCCAACCAAAGAAACTATAAAGGATAAGAAGGGAAAGAAACTTGCCATACTGGTGCACACCTCGCCAAGTTGAAACTCACTAAAGCCCACTTCTGAGGAGAAAGGGAAGGCTATAAACCTAGAAGCAGAGGAGGAGGATATCGAAGACATCCCAATGGAAGATGAGGATGTGAGAGTGGAAATAGAGGAGGTTGAAGCCCAGGGTACGGACCCTATTACACGGTTTCCAGAGTGTGTCCCTCTATGCAAGCCTAAATCAAAGGTCCCAAAGGACATCGATGAGAGTAAGACTCCCCTGCAAACCCCCCTGCTACCAAATGAAATTGCTTTCGACAGTCCGCGTTTGGCATCACTGCCAATACTAAAGCTAGAAGACTGGGACTTGGCAAACCACGAAAAGTTCCCACACCTGGTGACCGAGTAGTTGATGCACCACATCATAGATACCAATACGGGAATGACATCATTGGAGGCGTGGCTCAAGGGAGTAGAGAAGGCAGGGTTGCTCAACCTGCTCTAGGTGCCACACTATAACCACACCTTGTTGACAGTTCTGGTCATCAAGCAACTGTTGTGCTTGGTGCATGATGGGTGTCTGTGGCTGGAGGAGTCAATACCCATCACAGATATGTTGATTTAAATAATAACATGCCTGTCGTGTATAGGCGAGAATCCAGCAATGATATTTGGTGGCAAGGGTGGCGAGTAGGCTCTCGTAGAATCAATGAAGGAGAAATTCAAGTTGGTGAAGAAGCCACGCGGGTACACTATCTCTAGCATCTGCAACCCCACTGTGAAGGTAGAAACGCAGATCCTTGTAGGGTAGGTGATGCAGAAGTGCCGCACCGATGAGGTGGCAGCGCCTATCATCGCACTCGCACAACAGTGTGAGGGAGGAGTCCAGTTTAACTAGTCTGACTACCTTCACAGAGAGTTCCCGGCGAACTGCCGCAAAGCACAAGAGATCAGCAAGACATTCCACTATGCGTGGCTCTTGCTGTTGATTGTGATATTAGCATGGGAGCTACCAGAAGATAGCCAATTCCCTTTGGTCGCACCAAACCTTCTTGAAGCAGCAAAGTACGCTTCGCTGTGGGCGACCAAGTATGTGTAGTGGGTTCAGGACAACAAGATATTCTGGATCTTGATGTAAATGATTATCAAGATGGACATCAATCGCAAGCTGCAATTATCGCCCACGATGTACGCTAACCTACAGAGCTATGCCACATTCAAAGCCAATTTCCATTGAGTGTCAATCAGGGCACGGAAGGACCCTGCACATAAGTGGTAAGACTTGCTGTACCTAGCCACAGATGATGCCATTGATGCAGTGCTCAATCAATGGCCAATGAAGTGGTGCACTACCACAGACTTGGCGGTGGGTGGAAGCAAGTCCGTTGCACAGAAGAAGAAGAGGAGGCCAAGACGAAAATAGCACAGCTAGTCGAGAAGAGGAAAAAGGAGGCCACTGAAAAGGCCCAGGCAGAGCAGACAGGAAAGGAGGCAGGAAAATAGATAGGTGGCACAGAGTGGGGCTCTGACAAAGGGGCGCGGTCGCCTTCACTTGAGACTGAAGAAGAAGAAACATAACAGCATGGCGCGGACCCTCAGGAGACGTTCGCCCGCATTAAGCGTCCATGAGAGCTGGAGAAGGGAGGGTCTAGAAAGAATTCCAAGGCAACTAAGACCTCGTTGGACCCTATGTTATAGACATATTCGGGCACAGGAACCCCAATCACATATGTCCATAAACCAAGGGCTTCTAAGTCCCTAAAAGTGTTGTTTCGTACCCTAAAGGAGCAAGGTCAGCTGATTACATCATCTCCCATAAGTTCTCCATGCAAAAATACTTAGAACTGGTCAAAGCTGGACCATACAGACTGCTCAATGATAAGGGTGCGATGCATCTCACCTGCCAAATGCAAAAAGTGTGATGCATACTGAAAAGCCCTTCTGTAGGGTGCGATGAGCGAGAGCAGACAAATGGCAGAGGCAGTTGGCTTGGTGGAAACCCAAAGAATCTTCTAGAAGCTGATCATTTGACACTTACCTCTCTGAATTTGCCTAGGGATGAGTAAGAGATCATGAAATCTCCAAGTGAAACCAATAACTATCAGAGAGATGACACTAATCAAAATCCCAGAAGCTGACTCACCCACCTATAAACATCTATATATGGATCCCTCATCCTAGAGATCCAAAGGCTGGAATTTTGTATTTTGTAAGGAAGTGTTGTTGGTTTCTCTGTGCAACATTGTATTGTTGGGTGATCTAAGCTTTTCATGAGGTGAAGAGGGCTTTCATTCTAGGAGGATGGCACTGGGTCAGACCAATGGGTTGTAATCCTCTCTTCTACTACTTCTATCAATAAAGCTATTTGAGTTTTCCTCCATGCTCTTGTGTATCTCTGAACCTTGTGTTGATATATGCATATGTATGGTTAATATTCATCTGATCCTATATTGTTTATGGTTATAGATATCTATGCTTTGATGGTATTATGTTGCTTTGACTCTACACGTGTTCTTTGAAGCAGGACAAGTAAGGAAGGAGTGGCAAAGCTCTATCAAAGGAGGGAGGAAACAAGCAAGGAGCCAAGCGAAAGACTGAGGTTGGTACTCTCTGTTTCTCTCTCATCTATCTCTCATAAAGGAAAACAAAAGTAACTTTAGTTTGTTTGTTTCTAAGATAGCTACCTGTCTTAGTGGGACTAGCAACTCTGAATGGACACTAGTTTTCCCGACAACAAAATGGCGACTTCGCTGGGGAGAAAATAGTTTGATTACTTGCCTCTATTTGTTTGCTTTATAAACTACAGACGGATCTTGAAGTTAACCCAACTAGCCTTCAAACTGCATTTTCTATGCAAGTGCAAAGTAGATCAATGTTGCTTCAGTCTATCTTCGGGTTTTGTTTATAAACTGAACAACTGATTTGCAAACATCCTAAGAGCCCTGGTGGTAGCTCAAGTAACCTCATTAGATCATCCCGTATACTTTATGTTTACTGACTATCATTAGCTCAGCTTAAATCCCTAAACTAAGCTGTAAACTATGAGCAAAAACCAAGCCCAGTCTTGTCCCTGGACTATCGCATTGTCTCCCTTTGACAGTCTAGATGCATCGCACCTCCCATGTGTTGTAGGTGAGATGCATCCCTATTTCCCTGTGTTACAGGTGCGATGATCAGATAAGACTATTTCTGCCTCCATATTTTGGTTTTTTCTTCACTGTCTTCAGCTTTATTCAGGAGTTTTGTTGTCTGTGATCAATATACCACTGTTGAAACTTCCTTCCTTTTCATTATTTAGCCTCCATTGTACAAAGAATTGTGAATGCTTTTTACGTATTTTTCATCATTTACAGTTCTCCTTTGCAAACAATAGCTCAATCTAACTGTCATCTTTTGATTTGGAAGTGTCGCAAGTGTCATTTTCAGTGAAAGAAAAGAGTCTTCCTCTTTCTGATAGTTGATTACAATTTTTCCATTGTTTTTTATTTGAATCATCAAATTCTTTGAAGTGTCGAAAGTAGTTTTCAAAGTGAAATTGAAAGTGTAGCTCTTAGCCTTCCTTTCATTTTTCAAATTCGAAATCGCAAAGTGTCGTCTTAGCCTTCCTTTCATTTTTTGAATTCAAAATTGTAAAGTAGTCTTCCTTTCGTTTTTTGAATTCAAAATTGCGAAGTATTGTCTTATTCTTCCTTTCGTTTTTTTATTTTGAAATCGCAAAGTGTCATCTTCGTCTTCCTTTCGCTTTTGAAAAGAAAATTGTTAGTACTGTCGCTTTGAAAGAAAGATAGTTCAGATTTGTACTTAGCATTCTTTTTGTCATTCACACACTAAGAAAGCGGAAAACAAATACATGCATGTGCATTTGCATTTAGACTGCTTGTTGATATTGATTTAGGAAAGTGCATCTTAGTGTATGCTCTCTGCTCTATGTTGAAAGAATTTCACTTCTCTTTCCTTAGTAGCTAGGATTTTCATTGCAAAAGGAAGAGTAAATGACTGTTTATCATCTCAGATTGCATACTTAGGAGTTGTATATCTACATCACGCGGTGAACCTTAAAGGAAAACTTCTTAAGAAGGATCAAATGTAAAATAAATTTCAATGAACATAAAAATGCTTTGGAACCTAACGCACAACATTTAGAAGTCTAGGCTAGAGACGTATTCCGGCGTCATAAAGCCTGGTAACTATTGCTTTCATCGTAGGTTGGGTGATTCCTCCTCTTTGAGATGATAAGTGCCAATATGGACTTGTGCTCCTATGTACCATCGAGTATATATTGGGAGACCACAATAGGCTATATCCTTTATCCTTAGGAAGTCGTGTCAGCTGCCCTATCAATCACAATGCACTGAACACAGCATTCAGGAAGATTGATTACCGTACCGTAAAAAGTGTTCTTCAGTTTTGCAATTGGTTTGGTAATCCCTCTGTCTAGATTTCCAGAGTAGTCACTTTCGTTCCTTTTTAGACTCCTTAAAAGAAAAGGTCCATTTGAGCACTTGTCACTTCAAGCTCATTAAAAATCGAAGGCGACTAGAGTCATCTTTAGCTTTTTCTCGACTCTTAAAAATTGAAAAAGCAAGTTGTGTCAAAGCGTCATAAAATTTATTTTAATCAGAATAACGTCACTATTCCCTTGTTGGTCTTAGGTTGAGAAAATGGAGTCCACCAATCAAGGATTTCCCCTTGGGGGAAATCCTAGTCCCTTCTCCTCTTGGGGAGATGTGTAGGGTGGATCTAGTTGTACTGAGGAGAAGATCAATAAAGATAAGAATTTCTAAATCACTGTGTGTTTTCTTGAGGATATGTTTGGTGCTTATGTTCTGAATTTATGCATTATCTATTATAATTACGTGCACGAGGTTTTAAGTTTAAATGTTTGCTTAAAGACTGTAATAAAAAGCTTAGATCTGTAATAATATTATTAATAAGAAAGTGCGTCTGTGCGGATCTACGTGAAAGCCCGATAGCAATACAAAGGGGCGCAAGGCCGCATACGGATTGCAACCCCTCTAGACCACATCTAGAGACATCCCAAGGGTGAAGAAACCTAGTTATAGCACCCTCCCATACTACCTTGGGTGAGACCTCAGTCCGCGCTCCGCAGATTATTGCTGAAAGGGCCGGTAGTGCGAGATTTGTTTGGCTAATACACTTCTAAAAGCTGGGTTAGGCCCCTATAAGCCAACAAATGTCGGCTTGATAGACCTGCCCATGGTCCACGGACCATGGGATTGTATAAATAGAGTGAGGCTCTAAGTGTGGAAAACATCAATGGAAGAAATAAAGTAGAATCATGATGAGTTTAAGAGATTGAGTCGAAGTTTAAAGTGTGTCTTTGGGTCGTAGAGTAAGAGAAGGCTCTGCAACTGAGTGCACAGAGGCCTAATAGTGCACAACTAAGTGCGCGGACCCATGCAGCTGAGTGCACAAGGCAGGTCGAGTTTGTAACCGTGGGAAGAATTAATAAAGAGAAGTTTTACCATATTTTTGTGTATCTTTTCCTATTTTATGTATTATTGGGTATAAATTGCAAGTGTACTATTTATTTGTTGCGCAAACTCATATGAATGTGATGTATAAATAAATATAACATAAGGCATCCAATTACGCAAATATAACTAACTAGTGTAGGAAGATAAGTAAATAGTGAAGAGTGTTGCTCCAACAATGCGGAGGCCCCACAACCCCTGCTTAGGTCTGCGCGAAGGTAAGTATATCAGGGCGCGAGGGACAGGGAAGTGTGCGAAGGGATTAATAATTGAACCCACTCAAACCTCTCAGACATCTCAAGAGTGTGGAAACCTGGTTCCAACACCCCCCAATACTACTTCGAGTGAGACCTCAATCTGCGCTTCGCGGACTGTTGCCGAAAGGGCCAGTAGTACATGGATTTGTTTGGATATTTAGCTCTGAACCTAGGTAAAGCCCCAACAAGCCAACAAATGGTTTCGTTGTCGAGACTGGATTTTCATAGAGATGTCTGATGTCGTATCTGTAGGTTTTAACCCTGTACATAAATTACCTGCATACGAATTCTAAAACACAAAAAATAAACAACGCGAGAGCATAACACATAAAACACATATACACAAAAAATTTCCCCTGGATCCCAAAACCAGGACTACCAACTTGATTTTCCATTATGTTCCTTTCAATGTTACAATACATATTTATGCATGCCAAAGCATCCAATACCATGGACTGAAAACCATTGTGTCCAAAACCATGGACCGAAAACCATTGCATCCAAAACGATGTGCGAAAATCATGCACAAAACCATAGGTAGGTCTGCCAAACCTAATATAGGGTCCAAAAACCAAAATTTTCCAGGGTGCTACCCCAAACCCCATAGAAGGGGGTTACCTACACCCCTCGAACCCCTTGTGACACCCTCACTATGCAATCGGTGCAACGAAGGGGGTGCTTCGCGCACCCCCCACCCCAAACCCCCTGGTTAACTACGTGGTCTAGTTGTGGAAAGAATATAACACAACCCAACAGTATCACTAGAATCCAACTAAGAAAGGAATTGAGGATTGGTTGGATAGGAAGATTCACGAGTTCGCAGCGCAGGAGAATAGGAATCTGTGACTATCAAAAGAAGAGTGGTTAGACTACTACTTATACACATATATCCCTTAAATTTTCTTCACATCCTTCCCTACTGAGCTATATGAGTGGATCGCAAAGCTGGCAGATAGTCAAGGAAGGTGCAAGCTCGATAGATCTATTGTGTTGACTCCATAATTGGTGCACAGATTGGAAGCATCGAAGAATAAGATCGCGCACACTATTGATCATTGGCTCGATCGAATTATAGGAGGATTCATCACTGAGTTTTCGGTAGATACTTCAGTCAGCTATAGCGAGGCAGAGCAACGCTTCCTCAAAGGACCATGAGGTAAGTACGTTAAGTATTTGAACACTTGGATTAAAATGCTACTGTGTGAAAAGTAGGTTTTGCGAATAGATTGATGTTTGGGGCTACGCGAAGTGGGAGAATCTATAGAAATGAAGGCAGTGCAGAACTACAAAATAGCCCCTTGATTTCACCTCTATGAGGGGACGAGGGAGAGCTCATGAAGGTCTCACCAATAAGTGCAATCAATTTGATAAGGCAGAGGATTCCGTGCATACCACCCACACCGACACCACCGCCAGTTTCATCGTCTTCACCTCCATCTTTGCCCATACCACCTCCACCACCACCGCGAGTAAATATGGCAAGCGCGATAAAGTTTCCAGTGTTCAGGGGAATAGGAAATGAAGATCCATACCAGTTTTGGTTCATGATAAAGGTTGTATGGGAAGCACAGGGAGTCACGGATGAAAATATAAAGAAGGCAACATTGGTCAGCACTCTGTAGGATCACTCACTGACTTGGTACATTAAGCATTCCAATGACAATTCAAATGCGGGGATCGCAGATATCCAAGCTACCCTAAACAAAGAATTTAGCAGACCGAAGTCAGAGGCGTAGTCAATCATTGGGTTTAAGGAAATCACAATGCTACGAGGCATGACCCCTTGGGAGCTGGATCAGAGATTGAAGTGCACAATTCGTGAAGCTAACATGACGTTGATGAATGGAAAACACTACAAATCGTTTGTAGAATCATTAACGGCACATATAAGGAACGCGTTGTCACAACAGAGACTAACAACTTAGGCCGAGGCCTTGGAGTTCATGATGAGACTGCATGAGACTGTGATACAGGATCCCAACCTGGGAGTTTAGGAGATTCACGCGCAGTTGAAGAACTTGTGCCTTGAGATGCAGAGTCTCAAGCAAGATAGAACAGATCGCCCAGAAGTGCGCGACATGGTATGGTGCATAAAGTGCAAGGGTCAGGGACACGACAAGGACCATTGCTCGGTGTTTGAAAATTACCTCACGGGAGGACGACCAATGCCATTGAGACCAGAGGCACAAGTAGGACCGAGCACGATGCTTGCATTATGGTGCGTGCTTTTTCATATAGGAGGAAAGCATGCTACAGATAACTGCCATTTATTACAGAAGTACACACAGAATTCACAACCATTTTTTTGTAATTTCTCTAGATCAGTGTGGCATGATGATCGCACCTGTAGAAGTTATGAGATGATGATGGATCGAACTCTTACCTAAAGAGTTCAAGTCAAAACGCAGCCCCTTGACCAGAATGCAGGGATGGTGTGAACTAGACTTTAGGGGCACGGACGAGGCTAAGGTGGAGGAGGGCCTGGAAGAGGTCGCTGATAGCTGATATGTTACAATTGTGGAGGGCCAAGACATTATGCCCGTGATTGTACAGATACAATGAGGCCATCATGCTTGTATTGTACATTGCTTGATCATGAGATGGAGGATTGTCCCACACTGATAGTGAGGCTACGTGATAAAGGAGCACTCCAACCTCCCCTAACTCAGAACCTGCAAATGATGAGGTCTGAGCCGTGTGAGGAAGACCCTAATGTGAATATTATCCTCTGAAGTGGAATTACGATAGGGGATGACAAAGGCAAGTAGTCTGAAGAAAGTACTTGGGTTCGCAAGGCTCCAACGAAGGAACCAGAGTTTGATTTGGAGCACGCTAAGGAAACCTTCATGGAAGCTAAGAAGAGATTCATTGATGCCTCCACTTCAGGAAGTAAAGAAAAACCGGAGCCGGAAATGGACACATCGATGCTCACAACGTTCCTGGAAACATGCATGAAGTTGTTACACAATAGCAAGGCTGTAAAGGGGCTACATGAACTCATAAAGAGATACAGTGGGACTGTGGCAGGAGAACCGTGTGTAGTCTAGAAGCTCAGAAAGCACACGACGTGAACGAGAAGGGAAATGAGATTGACCATGCAGATTGGAGAATATGAGATGGACCAAGTGATTCTGGACCTAGGATCAGACGCGAACGTTTTGCCAAAGCAAACATGGGAGCACATGGGAAGGCCTACACTGCAATGTTATCCTATCCAACTACGAATGGCGAACTAGCAAAAGATCCTACCTATGGGGAGATTGCAGGGAATCACAGTGGATATCGAAGGAGCAAGCGCGCTAGTTGATTTCAAAGTAATAGATATTGTTGATGACAACAATCCTTACCTCGTGCTATTAGGAATATATTGGGCCACTAACATGAATGGGGTGATAACTATGAAGAAGCGCAAGATGATTTTTGAGAAAAAGTCTCTACGTATTGACGGAGGTAAGGGATCTGCCTACATATGAAGGGTTAACTGAGGTGGATGACTTCCTGAATAGATTTCAAAGAGAAGTGCCGGGAAAAATGTTTCGAAGCTTTTAAATGGGCACTGTGTGCTACGCCCACGAGGTGGTGGGGTATGCACCAAGGAAGCTTCGGGTACTGGTGCAAATGTAGGAGAACAATGTGCATACGATTTGGGAAGCCTCAGATATGATTAATAGAAAATATTGCCAGACGAAATGGTCCACGCGCTCACCTATCCAGATGGATACAAGCACATGGTATGAAACCTGCGCAGATGCACACAGTCTTCGCTTTAGAAGACACAGTCAGTAAGCATGTGTGGGCAAGGTAATGGTGTGAACGACCCCTCCGATTGGAACCACGGAGTATGGAAAGGCCAAGTGCGCAGAAGGTTATCCATGCAAAAGCCTTTAACGAAGTATGCAAAGCGCTGAATAAGATACACAATGCACAGTAGACTAATTGGGACTTGTGTGTACCAACAGTTCTATGCGCTTATAGGACCACGTGCAAGAAATTGATGGTGTAAGCACCTTCGAGGCTAGAGTATGAAGCGAACGTTTTAATCCCCATGGAGCATAAAATGCCTAGTCCATGTATAGCAGCACTGACAGATACGACAGTTTGTGGAACCTTGAAAGAAGGGGTAGTGTAACTGAATGAAGCAGAACACTTGGGACCTGACGGGGAAATCCGATAGGGTGACCTTAGGCTCCAAGAACTTATGAACTTTAGGGTGCGATTAAGGGAGAAAAGCACTCTGGTGGAAGCATAAGTCAAGAAGCTAGAGGATGGGATCAAGAAGGATTTTCTCGGTAAAGAGACCAAGGTGATAAAGCAGGGTGCACACAATCATGTTGATAAATTTGGGGACTATCGCCGTGAATTGATCAGCCTGATGCCTTGGATTGGACCACATATTACTAAATGGATCAACCATGGTGGCGGGTTGCAGATGATAAGATGCACGACGCAGCCAGTAACGATACAAAGTGGGTATGTCCAAGGAAAAGTGATGGATGACCAGATGAAACCCTATATAGGTGGTGCGACCACCTGACTAACTATAGGAGGTACAGTCTTAGCACTCCAGGTAGTTGAAAGGAGGCATAGGACTATAAACTACTCTGCCTAGGGGCTATGCAATGTTGGAGCTGTGCACAAAAGCAAAGAGTCACAAGGTCTGTGACCGCGCAAGGGGGGTTGCACTGTTGTGCATGTTGGTTGGAAAGTGACTGTTGGAGTCACTATTCATGATGTGATGCTTGACTTGAGGCGAAATGGAGTGGGCGACAGGCATTTAAGGCATGCTTTATGGGAAAGATTTGGGAAAATATGCCGCCAAGGGAGCATTAATGAATCAGATTTTGGGGTAATGGTCGAATTCAAATTCAAAAGGTGATATAAATTACAAAGGGATGCCTAGCAAACAACACTTAGTCATTTGCGAATTGAGCTATTGTGTACCCTGCATATTTTGAGCGGAGCCCTATTTGACCTGTGCAAAGTGTTGATTGAGCCCATGATTACGCGAGTGACAGATTTTTGGACGGACAAGATGGCAACATCTGAGGAAGTTATGGAAATTGCGGAGATGACCACCGAGGAGGTCGCTCAGGCCCTGATTTTGGGGGATGTCCCTGAAGGTGTCGAGATTGTGGCAGAAATCCATAAATCACCGTGCATGCCAAGGCCAAAGAAAGACAAATAGCAGATGGTTCTCGTATGTGTGTCCCCGCGAAACCTGCTGCACATCAGGTTAACGATGTAGGAGAAAGGGAAAGTCGTTAACTTGGAAACGGATGAGGAGGAGGAAGACCTAGAGGACCTTATCATTGAAGAGGACAAGGAAAAAGGCATGGTTGTAGAAACTGAGCCTGTGCACCCTCCAACAAAGCTTCCCACCTATATCCCCTCGCAGAAGGGGAAGGAAAAAGTGCCCAAGGATCTCCACGAGAGCAAGAGCTCTCTCCAGACCCCGCTCCTCCCCAAAGACATCATTTTTGAGGGCATGCAGCTAGGCTGGGTGCCTATATTGAAATTTTAAGATTGGGATCTCGCTGACCACGAGAAGTTCCCTCACCTAGAGACTGCACAACTCATGAAGCCTAAGTAGAACACCACGGCGAGGGTTATCGAATTGAAGCTGTGAAAGTGGCTGTGTGGAGTGGAAAAAGCAGGGTTACTAAGCCTGCTCTAGGTGCCTCATTTCCACCGCACCCCAATAACAATTTTCATCATTAGGCAGCTACTCTGCCTAGTGCATGGTGGGTGTTTGTGGTTGGAGAAGCCCATCCCCATCATGGACAACTTAATTTGTTGCATTACCTGGCTTCCCTGTAAAGGAGAGGACCCTGCAGACATCTCAGAGGGGAAGAGAAGTGACTTGGCCATCGTGGAGTCCATGAAGAAGAAATACAAATTGGAAAAGAAGAAAAGGGGCTACACCATATCCAGCATCAACAACAAAGCAGTTAAGGTGGCGACCAAAATACTAGATAGTAAAGTTATGCACAAGTGTCGTGCGGATGAGGTACCCATGCCCATGGTAGCACATCCTGAGCAGTGTGCGGAGGGGGTCCATTTTAACTGGTTCGAGTTCCTCTGTAAGGAGTTCCTGGAAAATTTCCGTGAGGCCCAGGAACAAGGCAAAACATTCCACTATGCATGGAATTTGCTGTCCATAGTGCTCGTGGCAGGGGAATTGCTCGAGGACAGTCAGTCCCCATAATTTACAGGGATCTGTCGAAGATCATGAAGTATGCTTCGCTCTGGGCCATAAAGGACACGAACCAGATTCATGATAATAAGATATTATGGGTGTTCATGGAAATGAACATCAGAATGGGGATTAACTGCAAGCCACGATTATCACCCACTATCTACAACAGCCTCCAATGTTTTGCAGAGCTTAAAGCAGACCTCCACAGCATATACATCAGAGCGCGCAAGGACCCGGCTAAGAAATGGAGCAAGCTACCCTTCGTAGCCATAGACGATGTAATTTTCGATGTACTGGAGACATGGCCACCGGAGTGGCTTGCCCCAGAAATCGCGGCAAAGAACAAGAAAGAGGAGGCCAAACTGTGCATGGTGCAGTTGGAAGAAAAGAGAAGGCAAGAAACAACAACAACAAAAGTGCAGGAGGAGGGGACACTGCACAGACAACAACATAATAGAAAAAGACTGCAGCAGTAGCAGCAACACAGGAGGCATCTGAGAAGGCACGTGTTGGACACAAATTGTCATTGATGTCAATATGGCAATATTTGAGGTGCAAAAGGAGCCAAGAGGAGTAGAACAGAGGACATAGACAGCCATCGCAACAATAGAGTAACAAGCAGAGCTATAAGGAAGCAGACAGACCCATCAGAGGAGAAATGGGTGCATTTATATTATCGGGAGCTATCGGGCCACAAATGAATTATATGCATGAAGATACAGGCAAAGGAGCATATATCATACATATGTTTTTTTACACTATCGGGGGCATAAAACCTTATATATATATATATATATATATATGTGTGTGTGTGTATATATATATATATATATATATATATATATATATATATATATATGCATTTATACTATCGGGCCCGTAAAACCCATGTATGCATGCTTTAACACTATCAGTGGACAGAAAGCCCATATACATAGGCTTAACACTATCGGAGGCCGATTGCGGACTTGAAAATCTATTCATGGGAGTGTTGAGTTGTATCGAGTCTAGCACATCGCATCGCTATGAGGGGTCTACGTTAACATCGAGCCCTGACCCTACGCGACTTTTGATTGCCGATAGCGAGTATCGCATCGACACTTCGAAAGTGAGAGCTACAATATGTCAAGTGGTCCATTGTAATCACCAATAGCGATATCACATCGGACCTCGGCCAAGGGAAACTCCTAACTGTGATGCATATCCACACGGACCCACCACACATTACAAATATGACTTAATCTATGATCGCATCCGTCGCATATCACAAGCTCTAAAGCCTTGCCACATTGGTAGCACTGACTGCGATAGGCTGTGGACCCGACGAGCATATTAACTATGGTTTAATACCATATCACATCCATTCCATCGAAGCAGTGGAGGATCGGCTGTTGGCCATCGGTAGAGTCATGGGTCCAATATATAATGGACCCTCGGGAGTCACGAATCACCGATTGTGATTTAAGCACGGACTCGATACAGGAATAAGTGCGATTGTAATATTTCCTGAAGTCCGCCTTTTAGCCTGTTTGACTATTTTTTCTCATATTCTCTGTGTAATGGAATTTCTGGCTTGCGTGGGGTGTTTTAAACCGAAAGGCTTACGATGGCTATTCCGACGGTTCAGAAGGCTGAATGTCAATGAAAAAGGGGAGAATCATGGCAATTATGATTGTGATCAGGACAAAACATCTCCATTTAATTGAAAGAACTCTGTGTATGTCACAATCATTGCCAAAAGGAGCACTATTACGGTAAACCGGGAGGATGTGTTCTCCGTGGATCGCTTAGACCAGTCTAATGAATCTACGTATCCCCAGAAAGTCAATGAACCTGCATAGCGCAGAGGAAGACGCAGCGACTGAGGAGGAAGCCTAAGAGGTGGTGTAAGCAGAAACGAATGAACAGAAGCATGGGAATGTATAAAACAATAAAAACATAGAACTATTGGCAGCTGTTGTTGTGGTGAAGAACTAGAGTGTGAGGTAGCAGAAGCAGAAGAGGTAGCAGAAGCAGCAGAGGCTATAGAGGCAGCAGAAGTAGCAGAGGCATGAGAGTAGGAGTGTGAGAACCTCAGTTGAATAGAGTGTAGCAGCATACCAGTTTATACCAAGGTTGGTTTGGAGCCTCAGAACTGAACAGGATTAAAGTCATTGGGGGTAGGTGGTCCTAAGTGTAGAACCACTGCAAAACAGAGTTGGTGCTCTGGAGGTTGGAGCCTCACTGAAGTCCAAATTGGAGCTTGGCAGCTATTCACAATCAGATATATACTTATATTGTATTTATTTCATTGCATTGTCTTGAGTTTTAATAAAAGAATTAATTCCAGTTGTTGATTTCTGTGTTCTGTGTATACATATACATATCTATATATGCTTTTGGAAATCACTAGAACAATTAAAAAAAAATAAGAAACACTGATTCACCCCCCTCTCAGTATTTCCAACAATTGGTATCAAAGTCGGCTTCTTCATAATAGCCTAATAGCTTGAAGAAGGATCTGTAGCCATGATGAGAAATCATGAAGCATCAGGAAGACCTCCTTTGCTCGATGGCACTAACTTTGGTTTCTGGAAGAGAAGAATGACCTACTACCTAATGTCCCTTGGACCTGAAGTCTGGAATTTAAATGACCTACTACTTAATGTCCCTTGGACCTGAAGTCTGGAATTTTGTTCAAAATGAATACCAAAAGACTTCCACTCTTCCAACAGACCCAGATGAGAGGAAAGCCTACATCACAAATGCAAAGTCTTTGAACTCCATCACTAGTGGAATCACTGATTTTGAGTTTACAAAAGTCATGCACTGCACCTCTGCCAAAGAAATGTGGGAGAAGCTAGTTGGCTTGTACGATGGAGACTCAGAAGTAAAAAATGCAAAGCTTCAAACTCATAGAAGACAATTTGAAAGTTTGAGGATGGAAGATGAATAATATATTGTAGCATACCTCCTCCGAGTAGCTGAAGTGGTAATTTCCCTGAAAGGATTGGACAAAAAAATTGAAGAAGGTACCATTGTTCAAAAGGTATTAAGGTCTCTTCTAGACAGATTTAACTCCAAAATAAGCGCTATAGAAGAAGCAAAGGATCTAGATACCCTCAAAATGGATGAACTTCATGGAATTCTCGCTGCCTATGAAATGAGGAAAGGTGGCCCAAGCTCCAAAGATGCAGCATTCAAGGCCTCAAAGTCAAGGAAGGGGAAAGAAAGGAATGACTGTAGTGATGAGTCAGATGTGGAATCCAAATTGGCTCAATTTGTATGAAAGCTGAAGAGAGGATCTAAGCTTAAAGGTCAGTATCCTCTTATATGTTTTAAATGTGGTAAAATAGGTCATTATGCACCAAGATGTCCTCATAAACATGACAATGATGATGAAGGAAATTCTAAAAGAATGGCACACAAAAAGAAATGGTTCAATAAGTAAAACTTCTTCTCCAAGCAAGATGAGTCTGATGAGGATGAGTTTATGGTCATTAAAAAGAAATCAGATGAGGAAAGTGATCATGATGAAATCCAAGAAACATTATTCATGGCACTTGCAGATGATGATGACTCAGGGCTGGAAGGAAATGTAGAGGAACTGTTAATAAGAGCCATGGAAGAAAATGAGAAACTACAGAACAAAATCATTTCTCTCAAAGTGGAAAAAGAGGAAATAAGAAGGAGAGAAGATCTCTTGGAAGCAAAGCTTAAAGAAAAAGAAGAGACTTGTGAAGAACGTGAGGCCAAAATAGTGTCTCTGAGAAAGGAGTTGGAGCAAATTAAAAAGGGTTGTAAAAGCTCTCAAATACTTGAGACTATTCTGAAATATCAAAAACCTCAACATGACAAGTCTAGAATAGGTTTCAAAGGAGAATCCTCAAGCACTATGAATAGTGCAAAAAGCTATGCCGATGCACTTTCCTGCAACCCAAAAGATGAAAAAGTATGTTATCAAAAGTGCATCCCAGATCCCAAGAATGAAGAGAGAATTATCCAAAGAAGAATGTGGAGTCGAATCATGGACACTACAACAAATACAAACCTGTACTCCACTAAGGGCCCATCGCAAATCCAAAGAATGAGGGAGGAGTAATTCCCAGGAAGGAAATCAACTCAGACCATGGTTGCTTCAATAGGTACAAAACCATCTTTCTTGGACAATGCTTTCACCGTAAAAACTTCGGTCATCAAGCCAGACATTTTATGGCTCACAGAAGTGAAAAGAAAAGCTAAAGGACCGAATAATCAACTCATATGCCCCCAAAAGGTAGGGACAAATCAAAACCTTCAATTCATTTGATCCCTTGACCAAATTTGATCTGATTTATTCTTTCTTCTACAATAATGGACACTATGAACAAGACTGCCCACTCAAAGGAAGAAATACGAGTAGCAAGAACTCTAGCATGGATAAATGCGACCTGGCTCTATATGCTCAAAATAATGGAAACCATTGGTTTGTGGATAGTGGTGCTCTGACAAATGACAAGAGACAGAAGAAAGTTTGTCTCATTGAGCAAAAAGGAAGGGAATGTGTCCTTTGGAAGAGGATCTAGCAGAATTACAGGGAAAGGAACAGTGACTCTAATCAATGTAAAAGGAAAAGCTCAAGATGCTCTGCGAGTTGACTGAATCAAACACATTGACACAACCTCCTGAATGTCAGCCAAATATGTGATCAAGGACATAAGGTTGTTTTCAGCACCAAAGACTATGAAATAAGGAACTCTGCCTCAGGGGAACTTGTGGCAAAAGGGGTGAGAACATTAGACAACATTTACATTCTGAACAAGATTCAAGAAAATAAATGCTACTTGAGTCAGACAGATGAGAGTTGGCTGTGGCACAAGCAACTTGGACATACAAGCTTCGAAAATCTGATCAATATCAACAAGATCAAAGTTGTACGAGACATCCCAAGGCTGTTCAAACCAAATCAAGGAGTATGTGGTCCATGTCAACATGGAAAGCAGACTAGAACCAGCCACAAGACAAAGGAGCTCTCTACATCGAAGCCCTTGGAGATCATCCATGCTGATGTGTGTGGGCCAACTAGAAATCAGGGACTCCAAGGAGAAAGGTACTTTGTGTTATTTGTTGATGATTATACTAGAATGATGTGGATATATTTTATAAAGTTTAAATCTGAAACTTTTGAGTGTTTTAAGAATCTAAAAGCCCTTGTAGAAAAAGAAAAGGATTAAAAAATTAAGTGCCTCAGAATAGACCAAGGGGGAGAATTCACATAAAACAAATTTAGTGACTTCTGTAATATTCATGGAATTAAAAGGGAATTCTCTGCTACCAGAACACCTCAGCAAAATGAGGTAGTTGAAATAAGAAATTGAACAGTCCAAGAAATGGCAAGAACAACGCTATTAGCAGCAGACTTACAGCCTAGATTTTAGAGGGAAGTAGTAGGGACAGCTTTCTATACATTGAATCGAACTCAATTAAGACCAAATTGTGAAAAAACTCCTTATGAGCTATGGAAAGGAAGACCTACTTCGGTGAAGTACTTCAACATCTTTGGAAGCAAGTGCTTCATAAAAATAAATGATGGCTCACCCAAAAAGTTTGATTCTCGGGTTGATGAAGGGATATTTCTTGGATACTCTACACAGAGCAAGGCTTACAAGTGCTACAATTATTGACTGAAGAAAATAGTGGAAAGCATTGATGTAAAGGTTGATGAAGATCTTACACAAAAGGAAATTGAAGAACATGAAGATGACTTTGTCATTGAAGAAAAAGAACCTAAAGAAGAAGAAATAGATGAGGAAGAAGAAGAAGAAGAAGAGGAAAGAGAACCACCTAATACCCCGTCAAAGATGAAGCATGTCCAAAGACATCATCCAAAAGAGTAGATCATTAGTGATAGAGATGAAGGTGTGCGACCCGAAGAAGGATAACAATCACACCCAAGAGAAAAGTCTTTGCCCTCCTATCTATGATAGAACCAGAAACATTTGCAGAAGCAAGTAAGGATCCTCATTGGGTAAAAGCCATGAAAGAAGAAATGTTCCAAATTGAGAAGAACAAGACATGGGAGCTGGTACCTTGTCTAGAGGACAAAAACATAATAGGAACCAAATGGGTGTTCAAAAATAAAATGAATGAGGAAGGACAGGTTATCAGAAACAAGGCAAGACTTATCTACAAAGGCTATTCACAAATTGAAGGAATTGACTTCGAAGAGACATTTGCACCAGTGGCCCATATGGAAGCTATCAGGATGTTCTTGGAATTTGCTTGCTCAAAAGGATTCAAAATCTATCAAATGGACATGAAATCAACATTTCTAAATGGGGAACTCGAGGAGGAAGTCTACATGGAGCAGCCAGAAGGTTTTGATCTAACAGCAGGAAAGGACTTAGTTTGTAAGTTGAAAAAAGCTTTATATGGGTTGAAACAAGCTCCTAGATCTTAGTATGCAAGATTAGATCACTACCTACAACAACAAGGCTTCAAAAAGGGAGTGCCTGGAAGTAGTCTATACATAAAGATAGATGAAGGTAAGTTACTAGTTGCTCTTGTTTATGTTGATGATCTGATCTTTGCTAGTAATAATGATGAAATGAGCCGTGAATTTTCTCGGAGCATGTCAAAAGAGTTTGAGATATCAATGATAGGAGAGCTTTCCCACTTCCTTGGACTTCAAGTATCTCAAACCAGAGCAGGATTGTGTATATTTCAAACCAAATATCTAAAAGACATGCTCAAAAAATATGGAATGGAGGACTATGCACCCATGAGCACACCTATGACCACAAACCGCAAACTGAGCAAAGATGATGACTCCCCTCTAGTAGATGCAACTCATTACAGGCCAATGATTGGATCCCTTCTATAATTAACAGCTACAAGACCAGACATAATGCCATTCTATATATATTAGTTGTAATAAGAATTCTGAGATACCATAAAGGAACTTCTGATTTCGAACTTTGTTACCCAAAGAGCTCAACACTGACTGTCATTGCATACACCGATGCTAATTGGGCTGGAAGTATAGATGATCGGAAAAGTACTAGTGGAAATGCATTCTTCCTAGGAGATTGTTTAGTATCCTGGCTCAACAAAAAACAATCATCCATATCATTATCCAAACCGAAGTCGAGTATATTGTTGCAGAAGACTATTGTACTCAGATACTATGGATGAAGGAAGCGATAAAAGATGTCGACATTTGTACAGATCAACCGATTACCATCTATTGTGACAACACAAGTGCTATCAGTCTCAACAAAAATCCAATGATGCATTCAAGAACCAAACAAATACCAATCAAGCATCATTTCCTCCATGAGCAAGTAGTTGAACAAAACATTGTCCTAGAATATATCAATACTAAGGAGCAGATAGCTGATATTTTCACAAAACCTCTTCCTCGAGAAGCATTCAAACATCTACGTCAAAAGATGGGGGTTATTTCTTTATCATCACTCAAGTTCATTCACAAAGATGTAGCAGGAGAGGGGGAGCAGTTTGACAGGGGGAGTCCATATGCATTCCCTTGCCATTGATGTCAAAGGGGGAGAGCAGAAGAATATTGCCATCAATAACAAAGGGGGAGATTGTTGGACATAGATTGTCATTGATGTCAATATGGCAATATTCGAGGAGCAAAAGGAGCCAAGAGGAGTAGAATAGAGGACGCAGACAACCATTGAAGCAACACAGGAACAAGCAGAGCTATAAGGAAGCAGACAGAGCCATCAGAGGAGCAATGGGTGCATTTATATTATCGAGAGCTATCGGGCCACAAAAGAATTGTATGCATGAAGATACAGGCGGAGGAGTATATATCATACATATGTGTTTTTACACTATCGGAGACACAGAACCTTATATATATATATATATATATATATATATATATATATATATATATATATATATATATATATATATATATATATATATATACATTTATACTGTCGAGCCTGTAAAACCCATGTATGCATGCTTTAACACTATCGGCAGACAAAAAGCCCATATACATAGGCTTAACACTATCGGAGGCAGAAGACTTGGCTCTAGGGAAAATACACTATCGGAGATAGATTGCGGACTTGAAACTCTATACATGGGAGTGTTGAGTTCTATCAGGTCTAGCACATTGCATTGCTATGAGGGGTCTATGTTAACATCGAGCCCTGACCCTATGCAACTTTCTATCGCCGATAGCGAGTATCGCATCGACACTTCAGAAGTGGGAGCTACAATATGTCAAGCGGTCCATTGCAATCGCTGATAGCAATATCGCATTGGACCTCTGCCAAGGGCAACTCCTGACTGCAATGCATATCCACGCGGACCCACCGCACATTAAAAATATGACTTAATCTATGATCGCATTTGTCGCATATTACAAGTCGTAAAGCCTTGCCACATTGGAAGCACCAACTGCGATAGGTTGTGGACCCAACGGGCATATTAACTATGGTTTAATACCATATCACATCCAGTCCATCGGAGCAGTGGAGGATCGGCCGTCAGCCATCAGTGGAGTCATGGGTCCGATATATAAAGGACCCTCGGGAGTCACGAATCACCAATTGCTATTTAAGCACAGACCTGATACAGGAATAGGTGCGATTGTAATATTTCCTGAAGTCTGCCTTTTAGTCCGTTTGACTGTTTTTTCTCATATTCTCTGTGTAATGGAATGTCTGGCTTGCGTGGGATGTTTTAAGCTAAAAGGCTTACAATGGCTGTTACAATGGTTCAGAAGGCTAAACGTCAGTGAAAAAGGGGAGAATCATGGCAATTGTGATTGCGATCGGGACAAAACATCTCCGTTTAATTGAAAGAACTATGTGTATGCCACAATCATTGCGAAAAGGAGCATTGTTACGGTAAATTGGGAGGATGTGTTCTCTGTGGATCGTTTGGACCAATCTAATGAATCTATGTATCCCCAGAAAGTCAGTGAACCTGCACAGCGCAGAGGAAACCGCATCAGTCGAGGAGGAAGCCTAAGAGGCAGTGTAAGTGGAAACGAATGGACAGAGGCATGGGAATGTATAAAACAGTAAAAATAGAGAGCTGTTGGTAGTTGTTGTTGTGGTGAAGAACCAGAGTGTGAGGTAGCAGAAGCAGAAGAGGCAACAAAAGTAGTGGAGGCTGTAGAGGCAGTAGAAGCAATAGAGGCAGGAGAGTAGGAGTGAGAGAACCTCAGTTGAATAGAGTGTAGCAGCATACTAGTTTATACCAAGGTTGGGCTGGAGCCCAAGAGGTTGGAGCCTCAGAAGTGAACAGGAATGAAGTCATTGGGGGTAGGTGTTCCTAAGTGCAGAACCACTGCAAAACAAAGTTGGTGGTCTGGAAGTTGGAACCTCACTAATGTCCAAGTTGGAGCTTGGCAAATATTCGCAATCAGATATATACTTATATTGTATTTATTTCATTACATTGTCTTGAGTTTTAATAAAATCACTATTTCCAACTGTTGATTTCTGTGTTTTGTGTATACATATAGATATCTATATATGCTTTTGGCAATCAATAGAACAACTAAAAAAATAAATAATAAATATTGATTCATCGCCCTCTCAGTATTTTCAATAGCGCGCGAGGACCAAAAGTCGCTTTCGCATGGCCAAGAAACAAAGGAAGAGGAGGGCAGCGTGGACCCACAAAATGCGTCAACACAACTGAAGTGCCAACACCCAAGTGAGCAGACGGGGCCGCGCAATAAGGTCAAGGCATCAAAGTTTTCTATTGACCCGATCACCCTTACTGAGGGTGATCTGCATGACATTGGCGAGACGGTGCGCGATGTCACCTCCAAGGCCCTACAAAACTTCACGCAAGAGAACCAGATTGTGTTGGGGGCCCTCAAAGTGCAACTACAAGAGTTTCAGGTGGGCACTCCTCAGGCTGGTACCCTCTCGACTAGCCTCGCAGTAGGGACAATTGCAACAAAGCAGATGTTGCGCGCCCGGACAACAAACACCATTGTGCTGCCTAAAGGGGCACTGGTCACCACAAATGAGGCTGACAGGCCTACGATTAGCACACTTAAAGGTATCAGGATCAACATGGCTGCGCTCCCACAGGAGACACTATATGTTTTAGAGGATGGGATTACTGCAGAACTGCAGGCTAGGGAGAGCCGCGTGCTACAAGTACTAAGCGAGCAAAAGATCAACATGGAGTAGTTGAGCTTTAAATGTGACGAAGTGGTGTCGTAGAACAAGCAAATGGTACAGGTACTGGAAGAAGCCTGTCAAATGGTCCCTGAGTTGGACATCCCAGTAGACGCACTAGCAAAGGCGCACATCCACTGACTAGCAGCAGGGGTGCCCAAGGCACAGGAAGAAATGACTAAGGTTCAGGTGGAGCTGAACCTTCAGATAGCAGAGCTGTAGTTGAAAGCGCAACCATCCACCCCTCTGGAAGTAAGAGAACAACGTGCCAACACTATTACATCAGGGCTAGAAGAGATCGACAGTGCAGTAAGGGACTGCATCAAAATGTTGGAGGAGTATCTTGAGGTCCTCATAAATCTGTAGGAGGACCCTAACATCCAGCACTTAGAGACAGAAGTACGTGATCTCCAGCAACAGTATGATGGTGCCAAAGGGACTGCGTAGATGGTGGCCCTAACTCAGAGGCTCGCACGAATGCAACACGCTAAAGCGCTGAAAGAGCAAGTGGATGTTGCACAACACCCAGAAAAATTTCTGAAGGCATGCATTCAGCCTTGGATAGAAGATGCCTTCACCATTACCGCAACATTTGAAGGCAAGATCACACAAATGCACGGGATGCAAGGAAGAAGTTTCGACACTGCAGTCTCAGAACAGCAGATGCAGGATATTCAGCAAGCAGCCGCTCAGTGCGCTGCCGACCTTGAAGTGGTTTCAGAAGAGTTGGAGGGACTCCGCATGAAGATCTCTGCACCGACAGGGTGACTCAAGGGTGAGTCACAATGTTTGTGTTGGGGGCCTGTTGGGCATGGAATCCCCCCAAGGCATGTTTTGGGGCTTAAAGCCCAAGTTTTGGCCAAGTCCTTTATAAAGGCTCCGCGATTTGTGGGCGCAGAGTACGAAGTCATAATAGAGTCACAGGGTTGTCCGCCCTTGTTCTTGTAATGTAATTTCGGCTTGATAGACCTACCCATGGTCCGTGGACCATGGGATTTTATAAATAGAGCGAGGCTCTAAGTGTAGAAAACATCAATGAAAGAAATAGAGTACAAGCATGATGAGTTTAAGAGATTGAGTCAAAGTGTAAAGTGTGTCTTTGGGTTGTAGAGTAGGATAAGGCTCTGAAGTTGAGTGCGCAGAGGCCTAGTAGTCTGCAGCTGAGTGCGCAAACCCCTGCAACTGAGTGCGTAGGGCAGGTCGAGTCTATAACCGTGGGAAGAATTAATAAAGAGAAGTTTTACCATATTTTTGTGTATCTTTTCCTATTTTATGTATTAATAGGTATAAATTGCAAGTGTACTATTTATATGCAGCGTGAACTCATATGAATGTGATGTATAAATAAATATAACATAAGGCATCCCATTATGCGAAGATAACTAACTGGTGTAGGAAGATAAGTAAATAGTGCAAATCAATGCTCTAGCAGCGTGGAGGCCCCACAATCCCTGGTTAGGGCTACGAGAAGGTAAGTATATCAGGGCACAAGGGACAGGGAAGTGCATGAAGTAACCTGCATGAAGGGATTAATGGTTGGACCCACTCAAACCTCTCAGACATCACAAGGGTATGGAAACCATGTTCCAGCACCCTCCCATACTACTTCAGGTGAGACCTCAGTCCGTGCTCCACAGATTGTTGCTGAAAGGGAAAGTAGTACAGGGATTTGTTTGGCTATTTAACTCTGAACCTAGGTTAGGCCCCAACAAGCCAACACCAATAAATGTCCTAATGAATCTATGGGAGTTTGAAAGTAAACAGGATCAAAAGGAGCAGTTAACTGAGGATAAGAAGGATAAAGATAAAGCCTTGGTCCAAAATGAGTTGGAGTTCTGGGTGAAGTTTCTTCTTCATATTCCTCTTCAATAGCAATTAAACCGGGTGGAAGGATTCCACCGTTAGGTCCATAATAAATTTCCGTTGTTTGATTATGTAGCAAAGGAGAAGTCTCAACAGTTACAAATGTTTGAGGTTAAACGGTCGATCGTCTTCCAGTACGAGAACAACTTCTGATTGTTCAACTTTAGGATCCAAGTGTTCTGGTAAAAGAACAATGAGTTCAGGATGAATTTCTTGAACAACTTCTGGTTCAAAAGTAACTTCTGTTTGAACTATGATAGGTTCGATACCAACTTCCAGTTGAAGAGATTGAAGTTTAGAAGTAATTTATTGTTGAACAAATTTGGGTTGAGGATCAACTTCTTGTTGGACAACTTCAGTTACTGTTCCACTAAGTTCACTTTTAGTTTCCTCAAGTAATTGTAAAGGTTCCACTTCAGTAGCAGATAAACCAGTAATAGTAGGAGTAACTAGAATCCCAGTACGTACCTGTATAGGTGACTCTAGTAAATCAGATGAAGAACCAAAAGTTTGTGATGTACTGGACTCAGTTAAACGAGACTACTTTTTTCGACTAGGTGTAGCTTCAGGAGGTAAAGTCGGTTTACTCACTGTCCTATGCGAATGACAGGGTAAAGGTTGATTTTCCTCCACAATTTCTGATTGATTTTATTACAAAAATAAATAAACAAAAAGAGGGTAATCTAGGCAAAAGGATTGCCAACTGTGAACTGCAATATATTGCCTCAGAGAAGACAAGGACTTCACATACATGTAGGTAATATCCCCGAATGTTGTTTTCGGTGTATCACAGTACACAAGGCAGCCGAATCGGTTACCTATGGATGGATATCAACCTAATGTAGCCCTCCCAAATATACCCAGAAGTACATGGATGCGCAATTTGTGTTAGCATTGTCTACTGCGAAACCGCACAATGAGAGAATTCCTTTATATTTTTTGTACTATAACACTGCTCGATATACCTGAAAGTACGTCAGTGAGCTACAATATACTTACGTACATGGAATGAGGTATCATAATCAGAATGTATCATAGACCATTACCGACAACTGCTATGTTTAACAATGCTAGAACACGTCTCTAGCCTATACCTCTAAATGTTATGCGTTAAGTTACAATGCTCCATTAGGTTAATTGAGATAAATTTTAGTTGATGTTGTTTAAAAGTTTGCCTTTCAGGTTCTCCGCGTGATGTTTCTGAAACTCCTAGAATGCAACTATGATAAGAAACATTCTTTTCATTTGAATTAAACAATGAAATCCATAACTAAAAGGGATAGAGCAATCAGAATCTTTAAACAAAGAGAATAGAGCACATCTAATGCAAATTTCCCTATACCATTCCTACAAGAACACACAAACTTCTAAATGCATTATGCATGTTTTTCTTTTCATTCGTTTAATGTATAGATGAACATAAAGAAACTAAATGCACAAATGATCAATCAATTCTTTTGACAAGAAAGGAATACTTTACAACAGTTTCTTTTTCAAAGAAATGAAGACTTTATGACAATTATTTTCAGAAATGTAAAGACTAATCAATGTAAGCTAATTTTGACAATGAATTGATAATGGTAAATAAATCTCTTAAGAAACACTAAACAATGAAGGTCAAAGTAGGGCTAGGAAAGGAAATGCAAACTGATTTCAGAGCCATAGAAAACATTGATCTTTCAGCAAACAACATTAGAATCAACTTTGGAAAATTCAAGCAAAAGATGGGGTTTTTGGCTTGATAGGGATCAACGCAGCCCTGAGTGGGAGACAGTGCATTGCAGAGCACTGTCTCTAAGCTAAGGATGATTTGCAGCACACTATGTCAAGAACAACACTGCGCTGATGATAGAGAGCACAATGAGCAGACATTTAAGCACACTTTTTTTACCAAAAAAATTCCAAATGACTGAAAAGGGATCAATGAAGTCATGTAAAGTATACTAGGATGTAATATGATAAGGGTAAACTACCAAGAATGATGGTTGTTCCCCAGTATGGTCGCCAATTTGTTATACAGAATTTATACCTATGGATAAGTACATCTTCCCTAAGTGGGTAGTTACACATAGAACTACAGAATTAAAGATGTTTAACCTTTTCCTACAATAGACAAATAAGATAAAGGAACCTACTTGTGATCCTTTGCTTCAGTTGATCTCCTTTGAATTGCTCTCGTCGCTCTTGCTCAAACTAAATTCGCTCAATTGGTACTTGTCAACATAAACAGAAGACGACAACAATCAAAGCATATGATCTATCTACTGTAAACAAATGGAATCGACAACATTTGAACATACATTCATCATATGTATAGACAAAAGTATTGGAAAAGCATCAAACAACTTTATTGATTAATAGAAGGAGAGTTACACCCAATGTGGTTCGATCCCATGTCACTCATCCAACTTAGTCCAAACCCTCATCACACCAATAACACATCAATCCAGCAGCATAACATTACTTGACAATGATTTCAAGTCTCAAACCAACAATATTTCTCTATAATATCCAAGTTCTAGCCTCTAGATCACTATGATGAGTGGTCAATTTATAGGGAAATGCAAGTGGTTTTGTCATAAATAGGGCATTGAATGGTTTTCCATAATTGGATAGTTAGTTTCCATGGAGAAAGGGATGAGAGGATAGAGGGTTGGATGATCCAGAGCCTATCCAAAATCGAGCTCATAGGATGAGATAAGAGTTGGGCATCATTCTAGAATGCTCTAGAATAAAGGAATATTCCTAGAATCCTATGTCAATTTTGTTTATCCTTGCCCAGCACAGGCTAAAGTGGGCCTAAGTGATCTACAACACAAGTTTGAATAGGCCTACCTGCTGTGCAGAGCATTTCCCCTGACCAAGGCTATGTTGGTGTCCTAAAGAGGCATTTTAGTAGGGTTTCAAACTAGGAAACTTTCATGGATAAAAACATTCAATATGATGACTTGTATAGGGTATGTAGCAATTGAAACTAGGGTTTGATGAGCCCTATTTGTACTGATCTAATCGTCAGGAGTGATGTGTCCAAATAGATCTGTAATAGGTTGGTAGGGAGGATCCAAAACAAAACTAAGACAAACTTTTGGAGGAGTGTTGTAGCCGCTACAACACAAGGAAAATTCACTTTAATGAATTCAAAGACTAAAGACCATCCACTCCATGCATTTCTATTTCTATTGAATGCTCTTTGATTTTGCATTTTTATTTCTATTGAACGTTCTTTGATTTTGATATGTTGATAGGTATTTTAGATTAATAAATTTATTTTTGTATTTAAATATATAATCTAAACTATAAAATATAACAAATTGATTTTACTAAAAGTATAATTAAATTATAAACTATGGGTATATTTTTTTATTTTATATCTAATAATTAATAAGTTATATAGAGTTCCAAAGGTGGGGAGCTTATTCTTTATCTTATTACCTTCATGTGGGAGCCACAAAGAGGGTAACATTCTATTGTACCAACTATTTAAAAGATCACTATATTTTTACACTTACATATATCCATGTAAAAGTATATATTCATACAATGGTTAAATTAAACTCTACAGTATTCATAATAGGCATATTGATTAATTAATAACATATATACATACATACAACAGTCAAATTAAACTATACCATATTTTATTAGGTTTATTATTTTCTTCGAGTTTATTATTTCCTTTGGTTTATTAATGTAAGGTTACATATTCCTAGGGTTTCATATTATTTCCTTTGGTTTTTATAATCCCTTGGGTTTTTAGTATTAATCCCTTGGGTTTATAATATCAATCATGGTCAACCATGGTCCGACGTTGTATTGTGACAAGCATTGTCTCAATATGAAAACCAACCATGGTCAACCATGGTTTAATGTTGCATTGTGACAAAGATTGTCTCGATATGAAAATCAATCACGCTTAAGCATGGTCCAATGTCGCATTGTGACATTGATTATTTCAATATGAAAATCATCCATGGTCAACCATGTTTATTTTAGGGTTTATAATATTTATCCTAGGATTTATATACCTTGCGTGTATAATATATATCCCTTGGGTTGAATATTATTCCCTTGGGTTCATAATCCCTTGGGGTTTTAGTATTAATCCCTTGTGTTGATTATTCTTTTAGGTTTATAATATCAAACACTTGGATTTATTAATATAAGGATTCAACCAAGTTGAGCATGGTTCAACATCGCATTGTGACAAATATTGTCTCAGTATGAAAATCAATCATGGTCGACCACAGTCAATCATGGTCATTCATGGTCAGCCATGGTTAATCACAGTCAATATGAAAATCAACCATGGTCAACCATGGCTAATCATGGTCAATATGAAAATTAACCATGGTCAATTATGCTCAAATTGTGACAAACATTGTCTCAATATGAAGTTCAACCATGGTCAACCATGGTCCAACATCGCATTGTGAAGATTGTCTCAATATGAAAACCATCCATGTTTATTTTAGGGTTTATAATATTTATCTTGGGGTTTATATATCTTGGGTTTATAATATTAATCCCTTGGATTTAATATTATTCCCTTGGATTCATAATCCCTTGGGGTTTTAGTATTAATCCCGTGGGTTTATTATTCTCTTGGGTTTATATTATTGCCTTGGGTTTATAATCCCTTGTGGTTTTAGTATTAAACCCAAGGGATTGATATTTTAAACCCAAGGATTAATACTAAAACCCCAAGGTATTATAAACCCTAGAGACTAATATTATAAATCCAAGGTATTTAAACCCTTAGATGACTGTGATTTATAATGAACCTAAAAGATTAATATTATAAACCTATGAATAGTATTATACCCTAGAAATATGCATCCTTAGATTAATATACCTAAGGGATTGTTAGTATCATCCCTTGGATTTATAATATTAAATAATTATTATTATATAGAAATCATTATTATTATTTGTAATGATAATAGTAATATTTTTATTGTAATAGTTTTTTTGTGCTATTATTTTTATTGTTACATATTTATTAATTATAGATACAAATGAGTTGTTGGACTGTATTAACTACATTAATATTTGTAATATGGTTATACAAATTAATAATATATATACATATAATAGTCAAATTAAACTATACATTATTTATAATAGGTAAATTAATTAATTAATAATATATATACATACAACAGTCAAATTTAACTATATTGATTAATTAATTTGTAAAAGATAATTCTAGAATTTTACTAAAAAAGATTAAGAACAATAAACTAATTCCAAAAGTATTTAAGAAATAAAGCTATCCATTGCCACGTTAAAAGTCGAACCTAAACCACAAAGCGTATTTCTTAGTTTTATATAAATCATTTTACCGCATCAATCTTTTTCGTGAAGCACGTTTTTGACTTCTAAAATAATGTCGCTGGTGGAATGCATTTCCAATTTTATTTACAATTTTTTAATATTAGCAAAATTATAAAAATATCTATTTATTCATTTATATTTAATTTTTGTAAATAAACAATATCAAAATTATATAATAATAAAATAATTAAAAAAAATAAAAAAATAATTTAAAAAGTAAGTTCGAAAAAACTAGTGTATACTTTATTTGGACAATTTCTGAATTAAAAGCAATATAAAATATTATGATATCCAAACTATCTCATTTAATTAAAACAACCTCTGAATTAAAAACAATATAAAAATATTATAATATCCAAACTAAAAACATAGTCTCATTTAATTGCAACAACATATATTTTTTTTATGTATCTCATTTTATTTAATTACGTTTTAAAAATATTTATTAGTTTATATATATAATTGAATTTAAAACATTTTAAATATATATTTTAACTGTGAATTTCCAAATTCATATAATAAAATCAATTATAAAATCAATTATAAATATATAATTAAAGAAATAAACAAAAAAAATCTATTTTATCTTTATTTCTCCAATTAAATTATTTTATTTTATATAATATTTTTTTCGAAATAATATTCTTTCTTTTTTATATCTTTCTGTCTCCTGCTGATAGGAGACATCGCCTCTCTTAGTACCTCCTCTATATACATATTAACATCACTCTCTTCTCTCCCAAAAAGGAATGCTTTGCATGCAAGATCAAATGAGTTGTTTTTGTTTTCATAATTTCCATTTCTATAAGAGGTTTGAGGTTTATTTTGTCTAGTTAATATAGTTGTTTAAATTAAAGTCATCTTTATAAGTTATTTTTGTCCAAATTAAAACATTATATTGAAAATAACATTTTGAAATTAAGAGTTTCTCTACAGAGTTGATGCATACCGTGGTATTCACATAAACTATCATTGCATTCTGCCTTTTGATAGCATAAGAAATGTTTTAGAGTTTTACTCCATCGCTAGTAAATTTTCTATAAATTTACTTACAATATAATTATATGCTATATTTTGAAACCTAGACAATATTGAAAAACATCTATAAAGCATTAAGCATATTCTTACAATTAATATGCATTGTATCAAGTAGAACTCAATCTCTATACACTCTAACTATGAACTTAATCTTTTTTAAAATTTTATTTTTGTAAAAAAGTTATAAAATTTAATTTTAACTGATGTTGATGTTGATAAGTTGATTAAGAAATGATCTAATCTCATAAATAATTTTAAATCATTTTTAAATAATATAGAAATTGTTATCACATTGCAAGTCAAAATAAAAAGTCACTTTCAACATAAAGAATCACTTTAGTTTTTGTTGTTGCTAAAGTATTATTTTTGAAAAATTAAAGTAAATTATTTTTGTTTTTTTTTTTCCTTCTTGCATTAAACTCCAATGTATGTTTGGAATCCAAAATAGGTGACAACATAGTGTTGCCAAGGTTAACATTCTCTACAAGGTGGGGTGGGGTGGGGTGGGGGAGGGGAGGTAAAACAAAGAGAAGAACAATGTAATATAGATAAGTTTGTTTGCATTTATTTCTGAATTTTTCATAGTTGAGTTTAAGATGTAGGTTTAAGGATGTATCAAACATTTAAAGTTGTGCACAATTTTTAAAGAATTTATACAGATTGCACAAATGTAATGTTTTGGTTTAATCATGTGATTTCCAAGGCATGGATATAGACTTACACTAGTCTATAGACATTGTAGGAATTTGATGTTTGGACTTGCAAGTAAAGAAAAATCTCATGATAGTAAAATATTTTCAACTGCATTCAATGTATGTTCAAATATTTTTTATTTTTATTTAATTTAAATATAACATCTTTTATTGTCAATATGATGTATTTATTTTTGAACATTTCCATTCTTTATAACATGAAGTCATCTAAACATTAATTTGTGAGGTATTCACTATGAAATTTATACTTAGTTTGTTACATTTGAGGGTTAGCTCAATTGGTCGAGTCCCCGTTGTTAAAGCACTTTTCCTATTGAGAGGTCATGGGTTCAATTCTCTCCACACTCTTAGGGTTAGGCTCATGTGGTTGACTCGATAGAAAGTGATCTCTTCGGGTGGATCTGCCTAGTACAAATATCATGTGAACATAACGATCAATGATCTTTGGGGACCATGAACCACATAGAAAAAAAATGTAATAATGATAATGTCTTGTTATATTGTATTAAAAACATTCTTAAGTTTGATTTACATTATATATTAATGTAATTTTTTTTTTGTAACTAGATGAATTGACAATTTGATCAGTGTTGTACTCGTGTGACACAAGATTGATTTCGGCTGCTAACACCATACGTTTGGGGCCTATGCCATGTCCTCCTCTCGGTAGACTAGGTTACAACAATGGGATTGAACCTTGTATCTCTTAGTTTCCATAATTTCATATCACTTCAATCACCAATTAAGCTTCTCTTTGCTTAATGATTTGTGGTTGTATAGGATACCTAATATGCCCTAGCTCTGGATGTTAGAAAATGAATTGGTGCAGATGCGAAGGTATGAAAATTAAGAGTAGAGAATGAATGTGCTCTCCCTTGCTTACGATGAGGTGAGATAGAGAGAGTATGGTACAAAGATAAAGTTATAAACTAGAAAAAAGGAAACAACAACAATGAGGATGGAAATCACAACACCGCATTATTTCTTGCTAAAATAATCAGTGGATGTTATAGTGCCAAACAAAAGGTTTGTTGTAATTTTTTGAGAATGGTAGTGAGGGAATCCTAGCCACCACCTTCCCCCCTACCCCTTGTATGAGTGACATTAACAATCAACAAATCAAAAGACATTGTAGCCACTCCCACCTATTGCTATTAACTTTTAGTTCATCCCACATGGTGTAAAGATGACCTTAGTACCGAGGCACATCGCACCCTATGATTGCATGGGGTGGTGGTGTTTTATTCCCTTCCCTCCTTCCCTGATTCAGTATTATAAAAAAAGTGTATGTTATTTAAACATTGTCTTTTTGTTAATTTCATCAAGTGTCTTCAAACAAATTATATAGTAGTTCACTAAATAATCAATTTATTAAAGTGTTTACCTTAATATCTGAAAGTTTTCCAAGAAAAAATGTGAGTGTTATTATTCTAATGTTTAACTTCCTGTCCAGCTTCTCCAACAATGTAGTCCAAAATAAACTAAGAAATTGTGTGTCCCTGTCTAAAATGATGCTCCTTGGTATCCTAAAGTGCACCTAGATCCGTCTAAACAACAGGTTATTTTATTCTTGCTTGTTGATGGTATTTTACAAGGCATTAGAACATACATCTTGCTAAACTCTTCAATTTCCATGAAAAGGTAGTCATTTCCCTTTCGAGTTGTTGGTAAACCTCCCACAAAGTCAATATAAATGCTTTCCCAAGGATGAATGGTTATGGGAAAGGGATGATATAGACCCTGTTCCCTGTTACTAGAATTAATGGTATAACAAAACATGAATCCTCTTATGATCCTAACTAATTGTTCTTGCGTTATAGGCCATACACATACCTCTCCAAGTTGGCCATTTTATTCCCTACACCAAATTTTCCTATAACCTTGGAGGTGTGAGTCTCTATAATTAGCTGTAGTTGCTCAACATTACTAGGAACACATAACTTATCCATATTGTAAGTAACTCATGCTAAAGATGGTAGTAAATTGTGTCGTTACCATCGTACACATGACTGGTTCTCTAACTATTGAAATGTCTCCTTAAAGTCATCATTGTTTAACTAGACATTCATGTATGCATCATGGGTGAATGTATCCATGTGCACCTGAGTTCCCAAAGTTGTAATCTTTGATGTGGGTGGCCTTGAAAGTATGTAGCCCAACTTGTTTATATTTCCCTTCTTATACTTTATCACTAAATGAAACTATTGTAGAAACCCCATCCACTTGTAATTCTTGTTCTATTGTAGCTTGCTCTATGCCTATAAGTACTGTAGTGGTTGATGATCACTATGGAATATTATCTCCTTTCCCATCGGGTAATGTTTCCACTTCTTCAAAACTTGTGCCAATCCATAGAGCTCCTTGTCATAGGTGGGGTAGTTCAAAATCTCCCCATGAAATAATTCAAAATGGTATCATATAGGCCTTCCTCGCTGAGTTAAGACCATTCCCATAACATACCCACTTTGAATTCTTGTTCCAAGTTTAGAAAGAACATAATCAAGACTTGGATGATCTTCTCAAAGGCCTTCCACTGCCTCTTTCCCCATGGGAAACTCTTTCCACTCATTATTAGGGTGTAGAGTGGTGCTACCACTGCTAAAAATGACACTACGGATTTCCTCAAGTGCTATGTTGCCCCAAAGAAATTCTTGACCGTAGAAACATTAGTAAGCACCAACCACTTCATGATGGCCTCCTTCTTGGTAGGGTCTATCTTTAGCTCTCCTCTACCTATCACACACCCCATATACACTAAATATTGCTGTGAAAACTCACACTTCTTGAGATTTGTCTGTAGTTGGTGCTTCTTTAATATCTCTAGCACTTGCATCAAATGCGAGATAGGTTCCTCCTAGGTAGCACTATATATAGATATAACAACCAAATAGATAATAATAAATGAATTGATAAAAGGAAATAATATGTCATTCATAAACCTCATAAACATAGATGGTGCATTTCATACGAGAAAAAACATGACTAAACACTTATACAAACCTTGCTTGGTTTTGAAGGCAGTTTTCCATGTATCTTCTTCTTTGATTTGAACTTGGTGATATCCTGAATTTAAGTCTAGCTTGGTGAAGTATTTGGAATTTTGCAACTGTTCCAATAAATCATCTATCTTGGGCATGGGGTACCTCTTCTTGAGTTATTTTATTTAATTCCCTATAATCAATACACATCCACCAAGTCCCATCGTTCTTTGGCACCATGATTATAACACACCCCCTATCACCCTAATAAGGAGAGGTGGTTATTGTGAAGAACTGGTTCCCAATGTTTTTCCTCTGGAATGGGATGTAAGGGTTTTGTTAATATTCTTTCCTTAAGTCATTTTGAAAAACAAAATTTACTTAGTATTCTTTTAATAGAGTCCAACACAAGGTAACATTTCTGCAAAAAAAAAATTAAACTTACACCCAAATCTTATGGAATCTAATATAGAAGTAAATCTACTGTTGTATTTCTTTCTAAAATCATATCTCATAATTCAATAACAAAATGTAGCTTTTGGATTTTCTATTCTCTCTAATATGCTTTCTAATTTCAAAAGTATTACGTTTTAATTCTGTATTATTACATTCTAATATGTTCCCAGTTTCATTCATTAACCATGAACCATGATGTAAATGTATTCACTAAGGCGCTTTCTAGATACTAGAATTAATATCGGTCCTCAAATTTGTATATCAAATTTGGCAAGTCAAAATAAGAGTTTGAGTCTTGAAACCATGTATTACAGACAATATCACTAAAGTTCATAGTTCCTATAGATCAACATTGGATCTACTATCTCCTGTGAAAGGATGTAACTATCTTTTATTATTTGTAATTTAGCCACAATTTGAACGTGGAATTTTCATTAACATGCACAAACCCAAATGGTCCTACTTGTAGAATGACAAGAGTTTAAACTTGACAATAATTCAAACATTATCTAATAAATATCAACAATAATTAGAAATTAGCATGGCAGTGGAAAAACCACAACTCCTATGCATGCATTTCCAAGCTTGAAAGGTCCCATCCCCTTTTTCTCTTAGCGGATTTCCCTGCACCAACAATTTTTTATCTTAGGACTTATTCTTTCTTCAAGAAGTTGTCCAATGGCATGAGCATTCCCCATTAAGACATTATACCCTCTTGGATGGCCACAGGTGGTGCATATAAATTATAAAATGACTATCCCTACCTCATTTGGGTTGCATATTTGAAAATCCTCATTAGACCCTTTTACATCTTGCCACTTCAAAATATAGGAAATGTGAGCTTGTCCATAACTACACAAGCAGGTAAGATGAAATTAAATAAATATTAATATACTCGAGCAACAAAACCAACAATAGAATTGTAGCAAGGTACAAGTGAAAATTAAGATGAGGGGGTGCATAATGCATCTCCTGTACAAGAAGATAATATAATTATGAGAAAGTTTTGATACATTTCACCAAATGCGATAATTAAGAACCATAGTGACTCAATTGTCCTTTTCAAATGTTTTAGTTGCTTATGGTAGCTTGCTAGCTCTTGAACATGGTAAGTGGGTCCATGGCTAGATCGTCAATATTGGAATGCCCTTAAGCTCTTTGAAAAAAGGCTATCGAATTCCATGAAGCCAAAGAATATTACATTTATTGGTGTTCCCTTTACTTGGATCCATGTCAGTCTCATTAATGTAGGCCACCATTATTTTGGGTCCATGATTCATGATCATTATATTCAATCGAAAGCACACCACTGTGCATGCATGAATGACTTTCTTGGTTATGCTAGGCAATTTGGTGATGTAGAGGAAATTATTGACAACTTGTCACTTAAGCCTATAAATTATCTACGTGCCTGCATAATTTCCTGTGTGGTAATTTAAGATAAATGTTCCTAATGTTGCTTCTTGTACTGGTTAAATCATTCCATTGATCTCAACAATATCACGGTTGTCTTACTCGACCCATTTTACATGTGCAAGAGACTTAGAGTATGTTTGCATTTTTGTATATTATCATAGTAGATGTGTAAATATGTAGGGGCTTAGGAGATTGCCATAATACCTAGCATTCTTCCCAATAAAGATTAGCTTCCAAGTCTACATACATGATGTATTATTTTCCCTCGTATAGTATTCACTTTCCTTGTTTAGATTTCATATATACGTTCAATAAAAATTCATAAAACCACCAGCCACTCAAGGACTATAATGCATCCTTGAGGCTCCCACATAGTTGCAACTAATCTATGATTGTGAACAACATACCTTTGGCAGGGTAAACATGGTATGTATAAATTACACTATACATATTTATGTAATGTAGGCCCAAAAAATTATCCTAAGTGCCAAGACTATAATTTTTTTTCTTTTGTTGTAATTAATCCAGAATCAATATGCCACACAAGGTTCAAGATCTCTTCTCTCAGGTTTATGTTGTATGTTTCTAATGGAGCAAGGTCATATTGATTACCTGGAATACAACTTATTATTGGAAATTTCCATCTCAACATTTGAAGCTATGGTTCAACAAATTATGATAATGATACAATTATAGGTTGAGTATTAGTTTTAAGACCAATTTTGGTGACATGAACCTCATTACACACAAAATATACAACAATGTAGTATTAAACCAACCAGATAAACATTCATATTCCTTACATTCCATAGCATTATATGGGCTAAAATATTATATTTATACACTATCAAGAGCATGCTTTAGATAGGGTTGTATATTATGGCCTTTAAGGTAGGTCGACAACTCAATATTACAAATGAAACCAAAATAATCACATCAATAACCTAATATTGGTCAAATTAGCATCAATTTGGCTACATAAATGAAACCATGTTCTAAGTACATCATTAATAGAACATCAAGCTAATTAACATGAACATGAGGAAACCAAGCTCAAGGACTCAGGAATTTTAAAAAACTATATTTTATAACATGAATTTTCATGGAATATACTAAATGGACTACATACTTTTCTAAAAGTATGATCTGGCAACTGAGTCTAGGACTTTGATTTTCTACCCAACCTTAGATCATGCAGTATTTTAGTTTTTATTGAAGCTGAATAACCCCTTACCCATATTCTATAGCATGGAGGGAAAATTATTAACAGATTAAACTGATGTTACTTAGATGAAACATAGGCTCCAAAGGTTCACTCACTTCTACCCACCAACTAAAAACAAAACTTAGCTCTACACAAGGGCCTTTAACAATTTACGAATTCCACCAATAGCTACCAATGAATTTGATGGATCCTATGTGCCCAACCCTTTCAGCCCTTTGGTTCCTACCTAAAATGACAAGACGTTCCTACAATAAACACAATTGAATATGTTGGTATAGCAATGATGAATATCCTTATTAAATGGAAAATCAATGGTTGTATTAAATTATTGTCATATTAGTTTTGACTCATTTTTCTCATGTGAAATATTTGTGTACAAATTATCATCCAGAATTTCCAACCCTTACCTTTCATCTCTGTCAGAGGTGACATGCTTCTTCCTCTAGGCCTGATTTGCGATGACCGTGATCAAATACTCATAGTTTGCTAATTCCAAATTGGGATCCATTCCACTCTGATGAATTAAGAATGAATATGCTTCTTCAAAACCAATGGCTAAAATAATTCCCTCATGAAGATGAGCATAAGTACCATAAAAAGGCTTAATCCCTTTTTCTTTCATTATATCGAAGAACTAAAGTGTGCCTCCAAGCTTACTTGTATTGCAAGATGAATTAATCATTATATCATATTTAAATGCAATTGGATGGTAGCACTATAAATCAATGCTCTCAAAAACTTTGACTACCTCTACGAATCATTTTCTATAACAAAGATTACTAAAACCATGGTAATATAGGTCATTGAATCATGAGGGAAACTTGTGATCTCCATCATCTCAAATAGAACATGTACCTTATGCATCTCTTCTCATTTAGACAAAAAAAATGTTACAAGTTAATGCTCTCAGACCACTATTCGCACTTACCATTTTTTCCCAATATGAATAAAGTTGCATTGGCATGATATTCTTCACAAAGAGTTGCAATAATATTTCATGAGCATATTGTCTAGGAAAAATCTCCAACTTATCAATCATTTCAATTAATTTATTCAACATATCCAAATCATCATTCCAGGTTGTGGTATAGGAAAATGTTTTCACAGAATAATTGTGACAAGCAAGTAACATCTCTCTCAAACTCTTTTGTAGGGTTCAATGTCCTTAGAGAAACTGAGAACATGCCCATTATAGGTTAAAGTGTTATGTATGTATCTTATTTATAGTTTGGCCCATTGGAAAAACCTGAAGGCCAAGCTTGGGGAACTTGTTTTATTCAATACCAACTTTACCAATTCTTTATAAATTTGAATGGAAAACTTAGTTAAAGTTTCTTCCATGTCTTCTTCAACCTTTCTTTTAATACTTTGCATATTTCTCTTGCGGCTTCCTCCAACTTCCACTTCTCTTTTCCTTGGGATTCTCTATCCTAAATTTTTTAAATTCATGCAAGGCATCTTCCTCTTCTTCATTGTTTTCATCCTCGGTCGAGGCCTTCTTGAAATTTGAGGAAGCTATATTTATTTTCCATTATGACGTTGGAGAGCTTCCCCCTGTGCATTTTCATTCCCCTACCTTCTCTTTTATTCTCTTTTCCCCCAAATATTCCTTCTCGATGCTATGTTTTTATTCCTTGTCCAGAAAAATCAGTCTTCTCTATTTCCTTTCAATTTCACTTCCCCCTATGGTTGTTTTCCAATCTAGATCAAATCTTCTAGGCCAATAACAGTTGATCCACATGTATCTTTGTCCCCTGATTATTTTTTTGCTTCTTTTGCTTATCATCCCTAATTTGTTTAGTGTCTTTTGACCCGAATCCTGTAGGCCAATCACCATAGTGCCACTTAACCCACTATCTCTTGCTTTCACACGTGTTAGTTTCTATGGCTTCCACCAAACAAGTCAAAATCCCAAGCAGTTTACCCACTAAGATCTGGAATTCATGTCCCTTCAATCAACCCATACTTAATTAATTTAATTTACAATAAATGGGAATAGTAGCCAGGGTTGTTATAATGACGATGGTGACCCACATGGTGAGGTAGTTGGTCGAATGACACCTTGTTCCAATAGTTTTTGTAATTGCTTCTATAATAGACCACCTATACAACCCAACATTTGATAATAGAGAGTCAGGAGATAATTGGATCTCATGCTCCACATCCCTCTTCGGTGGTATCTATCATCACCTAGATTGAACCTCAGGCTGAAGGAAGGTAATGCTAGGGTAACCACAAACCACGCTTATCCAAGTAGCTAGCCCTACTAGGCTGGGAGATGGATCTCTCTGTAAGGATCTCAGCCAAGATGACTAGATCAAGAAAAGGATATTAGGCTAGGTATAATAGCAGAAGGTTTGATTTGATTTTGAAGGGGTTTTGCTGCATCAGGAGGAGCCAGATAGTTAGGGCTAGGGAATTAGGTCAAAATTGCAGGGCGTTCAATGGGGCAAGGTAGGCATAAGGTTTAGCACTCTAGGGCTTGATGGGTGAGGTGTTTTAAGAATGGAGAGAAGCTGGGAAGAGCATGTGATTACCATGGATCCTTCCTAGACTGTAGAAAACATATAATGGTGAACATTTCCCCAAAGCAGAGCAGTGATGTTATGAATTATGCCTATCAACTTGAAAACATTCACTTAGAAGCAATGAAATGATTAATGAACTACACAAAACATTCTCTCATATGATCACAAGATAAGAATACTAAACTAAACTTCATACCACATGGATCCCAAAGAAATAGCTGCAATTTTTATTAATCTCTTGCTAAACTGCTACAAAATGATGTACAATCAAGGCATAAGCATCCAACTGAGTCCAATCCTTTACAATGAGAAAGAAGAAGAAGAAGATATAGGCATTGATTCAACCTCCTCCCATCCTCAGGGGTCGAATCCTTAAGATGAGGAGCTAATTTAACCAACACTGAACAAGAAACTAGAATCTAGGCATCCTAACAACTTGCCTCTAAAAGTGAGGAAACTGATTCATTTGTGCTCAAAATGAATTTTAATCTAATGAATCTACCTTCTACTACTAATTATCAATCATATTTACAAGCCAAGTCATCATTTACATTAGTAAAACAACCTCCATGAGAGAAAATCCATGATCACAGTCAAAACACAGTGAAATGGAAATCCTGTGCAAAACTTGTCCTACACGCAGCGCCACTTTCCGGTCCCTTTTGGAGGCTTTCCTGGCATCCAAATTGATCTCATGATAGCTCATTGGAAATATCTTCAAGTCTAATTTGCAAAAAAATCTACAATTTCTTCATTTGAAGCTCATTTGACCCCTCAAAAGTTGATTCTACCAAGACTGCTTCTGTATGTCCAAAAACTTGCAGAAAGGTCATTTTTGGGGTGTTTGTTGACCTCTTGGTAGACCTGTTCTACTCCAAAATCTTAAAAAATTCATAGGGTGCATGTACTCATCGCTCTAAATCCACAAATTCAAGCTATTTGTACATTGGTTGTCCCTAGGAAAAGTGTAGTGCCAGTGGCGTTGCGCATTGAGCCAGATTTTCTGTGTTTAGAATTTTCAAAATTTGCAAAAAACAAAAACTCCTCCAAAATTGACCAAAATTGGTGAGCAGCACCATCATAAATTATCCTGATGAGCCAAGGAAGATTCAACAAGCAACCTAAGCCTATCCCCCAATTTTTTTCCTTTTAGAGCCTGTCTTAGCCTTGCTTTCATTTGTTTGACCTTCATGTTGCAAATTTTGTTCCGGGTCCTATAGTGGTAGGCCATGTGCCTGATGATCTAGTTGTCCCTATTTTCCTTTTTCAACATCTTCTCTAAGTAAAAATTGACTCTTCCAAGCCAAATCCCTCTATCACCCTCAATTTCTTTCTCAATTGGAGTCAAAGTGACCAGTGTCTCTTCCTCTTGCATTGCTGACTTACCCTTGTCACCTTGTCTTTTTATTTTGAGAAGTTCCAGCTCCATGAGGACCTGATTTTCACTCAGCTGCTTTTTCTCTTGTTCCAAATATGTGATGACATACTTGACTCTAGCCAAGTTGTCCATCAATGCTTGGACTCGAGCCTCCTTTTCATGTATGATGATGTCTTTTATTGTTGCTCCATCCTGAGCCTCCAAGTCAATTGTCTCCATGAGATGATGAATATAATGCTGCTCTGACTCATCATGCTCTGTCAAATCAAAGTCTCTTTCTTCCTCCTCGTCATCAAGATCTTCCACCTACATCTTTTATTTCCGTTTGTGCAGTTGTTGCACCTGTTCCCTGCTATGTTGATGAAGAGGGCAAAGCCCCTTCCACATCCGGTGGAGTAAGAATTTTCCTATGAGTTGATGAAGAAGGCAAGGTCTCTTCCACATCCTATGGAGAAAAAACTTGCCTATCATCTGCAAACAATCTTCTTGTGCCCCTTTGGTATGTCATGTAGGTCCCGGGCACCTCAGTAGCTCTAGTCTCTTTGGCCTTCTCATCTTTCTTCACCTGAGCACTGCTAGAAGGTCCTCCTGACTCTTGGGACACTGGTGGAGGAATTTGAGGACCCCTGAAGATGTCCTGGGTAATAAATGTCTCCCAGGAGATGTTGAGGAGGTTAATATGATGAAGCACAATTATCTTGATCAAAGAATAATGATAAAGACTACTCATTTGCTGAGGGTATGGCTTTTTCTGCACAAAGTGGGACATCTTCTCAATATTCCTGAACAAGAAATAAGGGAGGTTTAACATCCTCATCCTGGTAAAATGCATGAGAAGCCTGATGTGATAGGTTTACAATCTAGAAAATCTACCCTCACAAGTGAAATATTTCATGATGATTTTCATCATGGGGGCATACCTGTCTTTAAGGAACCTGAAAGGAAAAAGCCTTTTTGCTTCATTTATGTACCTGGGTTTGATGTAAGGCTCATAATAGTGTTCATCTAGGTCTTGTGCTTTGTACCACTTCTCCCCTACATTTGGAATCCTAGTTGCATCTGTAATAATGGAGGCTGAAACTGTAAATTTCACCCCAACAAGAGTCACCTTGTTGTCCCGAAGATTGGCTACAAAAAGCTTGGTGAGCTCAAGGTGGTGTTGAACTCTCTTTACCTGATCATAGAACTCATAGCACCCTAGATTCCTGAAACAAGTGATAGCCAAATGAGAAGCCTGCAACTCTTTGAGGTTTGATGGCTCTTCCCTGATAATTTTGCCTCCCTTGTGTGGTTTTCTCTGATGCCTAGGTCTATCTATTGAATTGTCACTGCCAGTGTTTTCCTCCTCCTCATAGTCTTTGTCTTCTCTGTCCATGTTTGAAAATTTTGAGGCTGTGCACTCCTAGAAAGGGATGAAGGGAGTGAGCAAGAGTGATTAGGAATAATGGACTGGAGGATGACCTTGTGAGGTATTTGGTGGGCTAGGAAATGAATGGGAGGGTATGAATCCTGAAAATGAGGGAGAGGGGCTTGGGTCCTTTTTTGAAGTATAGCTTGTGGGATGAAGGACAAAGGAATATAAAATGTTATGGAGTGATATAGGGGAGCGGTTCAGGGCTTTAGTGATAGGTGATGGGAGAAATAATGGGGGTTATGGTTTCTATGGTATAATTAAGGAAGAATCTAGGGTTTCACTTTTTCCATTGTAAATTACCTTTAAAAACTTCAATTGCAAACCAATGATGAAGTATAGTGAGGAAACTTACTTGCTTGAGGGAAGAGAGGGTGATTTTTGATGTTTTTAGGTAGTTGGAGGCTTTTTGGCCCTTGCTGGCTCAATGCACAACTCCTGCTATAGGCACATAGTGCCCTCCTAAACGCACAACGCAGTGGTTTTTAACACTTCCAGAATCACCCTAAGCACAGCACTCCGACCTGAATGCGCAGCGCCACCTCCACTACCCCAAACGCACAGTGCCAACCTCCCTAAGTGCAACACTACTTCTCCTTGGCCCAAAACTCACTCAACTTCTCCTATTTTCTTCACCTTTTGACTCCTTCTTTTCCAAAAGAGAATAATGAATTTGAAAATGAAACGTGACACCTTATATAGGAATAGATTTTGATTTTTTCATTAGAAAAACCCACTTTCTAATGTTTCCTGACCTTTTTCAAATCTTTGTTTAATGCCTTTTCTTCATTGTTCCTTTTCAGGTGGATGATGCTCAATTTGAATTGATTTTTGCAGTGGTTCATTGTCTTGTAGCAAGGAGAGATGCCTTGGTGCAGCCAGGATCATTTATTACATAAAGTGACTTAAATTACATAAAAATATAAAGTAACTCAAAATACTATGTTTTCACCTCAAAAACATGTTTTTTGAGGTGAAAATTACATTAGTTAAAAAGATAATTGTACAGTGACTATGACTTACTCGCAATCATTCTTGATTTATTTATCATCCTCATCCCCTTGCTGCCCTTTATTTACACCTTTAAATCATGCCTTTGACCTTGGAAATGAAACCCTAAGACCTAATGAAAACATGCCCTAAGACCTAATGAAAACATGATTGCATTTTGACCATGAAACCATGACTGAATACAACCTGAAGATGGGTCAACAAGTGTACTTTATGAGGGAGAAATTACATTTTCTGAGGAGAAAACATCCATCAGTGCATCAACTTGACATAACCTAATGAAATGATGTAAAAATTTTAGTATGGGACCCCTAAAATGAAAATGCAAAGAGCACATTTGATTTGTGATGGAAGTATGCAGATACTGACACTAACAGTATCCCTTTAGGATCTTGGAACGCACTGTTAATTGCCTGTAGAAAATTCTATATATATATTTTTTTATATTACTTAGCACCCCTTTAGTGATGACTTATCTCTCATGGACTCTTCTACTGACTTTCCTTAAAAATAACAAAACAAATTTCTTACTAGAAATGATCAACATTTTGGTCTGATTAGCACTTACTAGTGAGGTCTTTGACTTTCATGCATGTTGATGATGAATGATTTTTTGTCTTTCATAAAGTGTTTCTAGTTGGATATTGGCATCAATATTACATCCCACATGTAAATATATGGAGTCCCAAATGCAACAGCACATAGATCTAATAGAACTACATCCAATTTTATTTCTTCAATAAATTCAACTAATAACTTTGATTTTGCACTATTTGGTTATCTTTATCTTTGCCTCCTTATTTAACTATCCCAATGGATATGGGCTAGTATGGCCATGAGTCTCCAGTCCTTGTTTCTTGGCTAGATCTACTACTATTATATTTTACTGTGATCTTGAGTGAAATAGAGCATCATTTTTTGTCTTCTTGAGCTATATCTTTATATGGAAGAGTTTGGTCATTTCATTCTCTTCATGTGGTTGAAGCCTAATTAGATTCACCTCATTCTATATTGATATACATAAAATATTCTCATCTATGTCCAAGTTGCTTTCCACTTGGTTCCTCGAATATATGGAAATGAGATTTTTGTTCTTAAGTTCTTTTTTTTTGTTCTTTAGGTTTAGCGTTGGATGAAATTTCCAACACTTCTCCTTTGTATGCCTATTAATGTGATAGTGGTTGCAGTGGTTGCTATGATATTTTCATTGGTGTTTCGTGAATGTTGTATTTTTGTCTTTTCCCCCTTTCCAATTATTCTTCCCCTCATTGGAAGCTTCATAGTATATTATGAAACCAGCTCACAAAAATATAGAAAATATAGATCAACGACTTAGAAATCAGCCTCTTCTAGGGGTCAACCTCCTTTACATTACACAAATAAACAATTCTTTTGACACAAATGACAAGACCTCCTTCCTACATATAGGGGTCTAAGGGGTCTCAATACAATCAAAGCCTACATAACAATAATATTGTAGGGGCACAACAATAACAATAATGGGCTTCTATGGGACATAATAATAACAACATGGGGGATATATGGGCCCAATAATACAATAAGTGGGTTGCACTAATAACAATAAGGGGTTACACTAGTAGTATAGGGACCTAACATGCCCCTCACCTTCAAGAAGTGTTGTCCTCAATGCTTGAGTAGTTCTGGATGCTTCTGTATAAAATTCTCATCCTCCAGTGTGGAATCTTCAGCGAGTAAGTTCTTCCACATGATGATATATTCTAAAAGTGATCGATTTCGTAGCTGTCGATTTCTTTTTTTTGTTGTGACTACTTCTGGTTCCAATATCATTTTTCCTTCCTCTTCAATTTCTGGAAATATTATTTGAATGATATCTTCTCACTTATAACCTTCTTTAAGCATGAAACATGGAAAACTGGGTGCACTCGAGAAGATGCATGAAGCTCCAATTTGTATGCCATAGTACCAATATTTTGTAACACTGTGTATGGACCATAATACTTTGGTGATAATTAATTATCATGCTTAGGTTGCTTGAGGGAAATTTGTTTGTATGGTTGTAGTCGTAGAAATACCCAGTCATCTATATCAAAACTTCTTTCACTGCGATGTTGATCTGCCTATTGTTTCATTCGATTCTGCACCAAAGTGGGGTTATCCTTTAAAAGTTGGAGAACTCGTTGTTGATGCTCGATGTGATCTTTCACTGCTTGAACCTTTTTCTTCTTGATATGTCCTTATATATTGAGAGTTTGAGGAGTGGTAATTCCTGCCAATGCATTACAAGATATGGTCAGATTCATTTCTTGATGCTCGACATGATCTTTCACTTCTTGAACCTTTTTCTTCTTGACATGTTCTTCTATCTTGAGAGTTTGAGGAGTGGTAATTCTTGCCAATGCTTTACAAGATATGGTCGGATTCATTTCTTCTTTCTTTGCGGTTGGTTCCTGGTGTATATCATCTTCCTTTGATGTTTCTTGATCCTTTTATTCCTCCTCTTCACAATCTATGTAAAATAATTTCTTCTCAGTACACTTATGACCTTTAGTGTATTTTCTATCACAATCGTAACAAAAAACTTTTTCTCTTTTTTCTTCCAAATGTTGTGGTGTAAACCTTGTAGGTTGTGGAAGGGTAGGAGCAAAAACACTTCCATATTTATAGTTGTGAGTGGTAGGATTCCTTGTTTCCATAATTCCACTTTCAAATTTTCTTGCCAACCTGAATGCCTTCTCCAATGAATCAAGCTCCCAAAGATGAACCTCATGTTGAATGTTATCCTTTAAAGTCCCTATGAAGACATCAATCCTTTTCTTCTCTAGAATATCATTTACCCTTATATTCAATTTTTGGAAGTCCTCAATGTGCTCTGCCATTGAACCCTTTTGTTTGAGATTTATCAATTGGCTAAAGAAGGTGTTGCTCTTTGTATCCTCATAATGTGCTATCATTTCCTCCGTGAAAATTGACTAGGTGACAAGTGGTTTACGAGAACAAAGCCCTTTATACCATACAAACTGATTTTGTTCTAATTATAATGATGCAATATGTAACTTTTGTAACAATTGTACATCATGTAGATCAAAATATTGCTCCATCTATAGTATCCAATTTACTGGATCCTTGCCATCAAACTTCCTCATATAGATTTTTCTTGATTTTAGGAGCTCGATATTGAAATGACTGTAACTTTGTAATTTCTGATCTCCAAGTTCTGAAATTGCGTTCTGTGGTATCTCTCTAAGTCTTCTTTCCAAACCTATAATTTTGATCAATATTTGATTCTCCAAGGAAGAGTTATGCTAAATCTCCCACGATGACCTGATTATAGACTAGTTTAGTAGAGCAAACTTGTACGAAGTTCCAAGTGTCACTGTTTCAACCTTAAGACCTGCAACTAATACAAAGAAAACTATAGGCCATCCTATTTTTGTTACTTTTTATGAAATTTCAATCTGATGCTCAGAGAGAAAGTTATGACGAGTTTCCCAAGGTCACCTAGTTGGAATGTAATTCAGGAGTCTACACAAACCCTAAATGTCTTTGACCATATCTCCGAAAATATAGAAAAATAATATCTGAAATTTGGGCCTGAGCTTCACCATGAGTTCAGCTCAAATGGATTTTAATTTCAGAGTCTGAACCTGCGTATAAAAACAATTACAGCGAAAATTCCACACTCACCTGTTTGAGATGGAATTCTGGATCTTGCAAAAACCCTAAATCCCTTAGATCATATCTCCGAAAAGATAGCAGGAAAAGATCTGAAATTCAGACCCGAGGTTTAGAACGATTTTGTATCAAATGGGTTTTGTTTTCTAGCTTCTAAAATGTCATAGAGAAAACATTATAGTGCAAATTCCATGATAAAATGTTTGGAGCAGCGAAACCATAGAATCCAAAGCTCCGATACCAAATGTTATGAAACCAGCTCACAAAAAGATAGAAAAGATAGATTAATGACTTAGAAATCAGCCTCTTCGAGGGGGGAAACCTCCTTTACATTACACAAATGAACAATTCTTGGATGATACAAACGACAAGACCTCATTTATATAAGGGCATAATGGGTCCCAATACAATCAAAACCTACATAACAATAATATTGTAGGGGCACAAAAATAACTATAGTGGGCTTCTATGGGGCATAATAATAACGATATGGGGACTATATGGGAACTATAATGCAATAAGTGGGTTTCACTAATTACAATAAGGGGTTACACTAGTAGTATAGGGACCTAACATAGTCCTTCTTCTACTTTGAACCACTTGATTTCCCTTTCTGATGGCCTACATGCTCTAGTCATTGTGCCTATACATAAGCTTCGTCCACCAATTTAGGTTTACACAACATCACTTGATTTCACAAATAATTTTGCAAACCCCCAAAAATACTTGAGGAGTGCATTTGTATTCATTAGGGAGATACATAGTATTATAGCTATCATTTTAAATTACGTGGTGTACTCCTATACACTATGCCCTTGAATTTACCTAAAGTAATGCCACTAGATCCAATGATCCTCTACATACCTGATAGCGTAAATTTGTGACTTTATAAGAGCCTTCAAATTCTCCCCCTTAGTCATTGCAGGATATCCTTTCAACCTTAATGTTTCCATGTGGATTTACCACCAAGTTAGGGCATGGCCCTTTAATTTTAGATGAGAAAATGAAATATCTCCCTATATATGGTGAAAACTAAAATTAACTTCTAACTATTGCAACTAATGATTTAAATTCAATGGGTCAATGTAATCCCCGATTTTGAATTTTCATCTTAGGAGGTAAGCCAGATCCTTGAGATGGTGCTAAGCATAACAATTTTTTTCAATTCGAGCATTGGAGAAAATTTTGATGTGGGAGACATGAGGACTCAGGAGAATAGGAGAAATTACAGCCTTAGTGGGATGTGGGGACCACAAAAAGGAGGCATTGCAACCCCTAAAGTTAACTCACACTGATGGAGGAAGAGAGAGAAAGAAAGGAGTGTGATTTAGTGGAAAATGGGTCCACCAAGGGAGAGAGGATCAATTTCTACAATTTCTATAAATTAGGTAGGGAGACCACCATTTGGATACTTTTTTATAAGTTTACAATTGGGTGTTTTGTTTGCTTGAGCTACTCATCCCAGTTAAAACCTTGTTATTTAACACAAGGAGATTTCTAGGTGGAGAAATCACTCTTTCTTCAGTGGACCATGAGTACCACCACAGGAGAGAAATTGGGCATTTTGGAGCCATTCTAAAGTTGGGATAGGAGTTAAATTCGTAGGTTTGCATGTGGCCAAGATGTTGGAGAAATTCGCACTAGTGGGAGAGATAAGTTGTGGTGCAATAAAAATTCTAGGTAATTCAAAGAAGGTTGGGAAAGTCATTTGCTAGAGTTTTTGTGTCGTTTGTAGGTGTTGGGATTAGGATCCCCCAAGGGCATTTTTTGGGCTAAAAATCCGTGTTTAAGTCAATTTTTGTAATATAATTGTAAAGACTCTGCATTTTGTGGTCACGGAGCATGAAGGTGTTATGTGTCAAAAAGGGTAGTCTGCCCTTAGTTTTGTAATGTAAATTCGGCTGTAAGAGATCTACCCATGGTCCGCAGACCATGGGATTGTATAAAAAGAGCTAAGCTCTAAGTAGTTTGAGAGACATATCATGACACACGATGGAATAGAGTCATAGTTTTGGAGCAAGAAGTCTAAGTCTTGGGTTGTAGCATAGGTAGAGGCTCTGCAACTGAGTGTGCAGAGGCCTAGGGTAGAAGTCCGTAGTTGAGTGCGCAGACCCCTGCACCTGTGTGCACAGGGTGGACAAAGTTTGTAAACACTCGGAAGATATTAATAAAGAGAGATATTCTGCAATTTCGGTGTCCTTGTTCTATTGATGCATCCGTATATTTTATGTATGGATTTCCTTTATTATGCTTATCTAATGTGCGAACAAATGCAGTTACATTGAATAATTGAATGCAATTACAAATATCTGTTTACGCAGTTTTAACCTTAAGTATTTAATGAGATAAGAAAATCACTTAGATTAATTGGGGAATCTGCATGGCACATTGCCATAAGCAGCGTGAAAGTACCTGAGTAGCAGGTTAGGGCTACACAAAGGTCAATCGTACCCTTTTGGATGAAGCGACTTGCGCAAAGGAAGGAATAGAGGGAACCAAACGACATCACAACCATCTCAGGGTGCGGAAACTTGGTTCCAGCATCCCCCCATATGGCTTTGAGTGAGACCTCAGTCTGTACTCCACAGCTGATGTCGAAAGGGCTAGTATTGTAGGGATTTTTTTGGCTAATTAATTCTAAACCTGGATCAGGCCCCATCAAGCCAACAAATGGTTCCGTTGCCGGGACCAGAATGTGCATAAGAGATGTCCGATGTCGTATCACTGGAATCCAACTAAGAAGGATATTGGAGACTGGTTGGATAGGAAGATCCACAAATTCACGGTGCAAGAGAACAGAAACCCGTGACTGACAAAGGAATAGTGGTTGGAAAGATACCTGTATACAGAGATCCACGAGATATTTTTCTTCTCCTTCCCTATTGAGCTATACGAGTGGATCGTGAAGCTAGCAGAGAGCCAAGGAAGGTGGAAACTTGATGATCCTATTTTTTGGACCCTGGAGCCAATACATAAATTAGAAGCACCTAAGGACAAGATCACCTGCGCTATCAATCATTAGCTCAATTGCGTCATAGGAGGATTTGTGACTGAATCCGCGGTCAACACCTCAGTCAGCTACAGCAAGGCGAGGTGACGCTTTTTCAAAGGACCACGAGATAAGTATGTGAAATCTTTGAATACTTGGATTAAAATGCTATTGTGCGAAAAACAAGTTATGCAGCTACCTTGATATGCATAACTACGTGACGTGGAAAAAATTACAGGAACAAAGGACAAAAGGTTTTGAAGTATAGTCCATTGATTTCACCTCTGCGAGGTGACGAGGAAGGGATAGCGAAGGTTTCTCCGTGAAGTGCTATTCAGTTAATAAGACAAGGATTCCCACGAATACCACCTCCGCCCACACCGTCTCCAACTTCACCACCATCACCGCCAACTTCACCTTACCACCTCCACCTCCACCGCAGTTTGGCATGGAAAAGGGAGTGAAGTTGCCTTTGTTCAAAGGCTTGGGGAATGAGCACCCAAACCAATTCTGGTTCGTTTTGAAAGCTGTGTGGGAAGCTCAAGGTGTTACAGATGATCATATAAAGAAGGTGACATTGGTTAGTGCCCTTCAAGATCATGTGCTAACCTGGAATATCAAGTACTCAAATGATAACCCGAATGCCCGAGTGACAAACATCCAGACAACACTGAATAGAGAGTTCAGTAGGCCTAAATCTGAGGCGCAGTTGATTATGGGATTTAAAGAGATTGCGATGCAACCAAGTGAGACGCCTTAGGAACTAGATCAGAGGTTAAAATGTACAATCTGTGAAGCCAACATGAAGTTGACAGATGGACAACATCGCGAGTGGTTTGTGGCTTCACTACTGCTACTTTTAAGGGCTGCACTGTTGCAGCAAAAGATAACAACTCAAGTGGAGGCCTTGGATATTTCAATGAGACTGCATGACACTTCGATGTAAGATCCAAACCTGGGGGTTCAGCAGATCCATGCGTAGTTGAAGAATCTATGCCTTGAGATGCAAAGTCTCAAGTAGGATAGGATGATTCGACCAGAGGTGCGTAAAGAGGTATGGTGCCTGAAATGCAAGAGTTAGAGTCATGACAAGGACCATTTCCCGGTCTTTGCAAACTATATTGTAGGAGGAGGGACCATGCCTTTAAGGCCAGAAGATCAAGCAGGACCTAGCACGGGGCCTGCACTGTGGTGTGCTATCTGTCAGGTAGCAGGAAAACATGCCATAGATAACTGTCATATGTTGCAGAAGTTTGTATAGACACCGTAACAACTATTCTAAAACTTTTGTAGGTCGGTAGGGCATGATGAGTGTAATTGCAAGAGTTATGAATTGATGATGGATAGAACTCCCACCTATAGGTTTAAGGCCGAAACACAGCCCCTTGACCAGAGCCCAGGGATGGCTTGGACAAGATTTCAGGGGTGCGGATGAGGCCGAGGCAGAGGAGGACCTGGCAGAGGTCAAGGAAAGTTTATTTGCTACAATTACAGAGGATTGGGACACTATGCTCGTGATTGCACTAATCCAACACATCCGTTGTGCAAGTATTGCATGTTGTTTGATCATGAAACAAAATACTGTCCTATGTCGATAGTTAGGATACATGACAAAGGGGCACTACCAGCTCTGCCCACTCAGAGCCTGCAAATGATGAGGTCTAAGCCATGCGAAGAAGATCCAATCATCAATATAGTTCTCAGGAGTGGAATCGTGACAGGAGATGACAAAGGGAAACAACCAGAAGATAGTGCATGGGTCCACAAATCTCCCGCAAAGGAAGTGAAGTTCGATTTGGAGCACACCCGTGAAACTTTCATGGAAGCTAACAAGATCTTCATTAAGGCCTCCACCTTAGGAAGCAAGGATAAGCCTGATCAGGAGATGAACCCCTCTATGCTCACAACTTTCCTGGAGACCTATATGAAGTTATTACGCGATAGTAAGGCCATGAAAGGGTTACAAGAGCTCATCAATAGATGCACTGGAACTATGCTAGGTGAGCCATGCGTAGTACGAAAGATTGGCAAGCATAAAACAAAGACAGGATGGGAGATGATATTGACCTCGCAGATAGGAGAGTATGAGATGGATGAGGTCATTTTGAACTTGGGGTTAGATGTGAATGTCTTACCAAAGCAGACTTGGGAACGGATGGGGAGGCCTATGCTAAAATGGTCTCCGATTCAGCTAAGGATGGCAAATCAATAGAAGATCATCCCCATGGGATGGATGCAGGGGGTGACTGTGGATATTGAAGGTGAAAGCACGCTAGCTGACTTTGAAGTAATAGAGATAGTGGACGAAAACAATCCCTATCCTATGCTCCTGGGAATTGAATGGGATACTGATATGAATGGGGTAATCAATCTAAAGAAGCAAAAGATTATCTTCGAGAATAAATCGCTACGCATAATAATACCCCTAGATCCGGCTAAAGGATCAGGCTATACTGAACCAGTCCGCAATTATGAGAATGATGATGATCTAGACTGTATCTATAAGATAACAACGAGAGACCAAGATTGGATAAATCCCACCATGGATGGACGAATTACATGGGATCGTGAGAGTTCTTGCACTTCGGACTATGATGAAGAGATAGAACACTCGCAGAATTGACTACATGAAGTAACTACGCTAAATTGCAACATGATGACTCGATTGCTGCACTATGTGTCCTCAGAGGTAAGGAAGCTACCTACTTATGATGTCCTGAATGAGGTAGATATCTTTTTGGATGCAATTTAAAGGGAGGTACCAGAAAAGCAACACTTCCAGGCATGGGACTGGGCATTGCATCCTATGCCCACAAGATGGTGGGGTACGCATAAAGGAAGATTTGATGATTGGCGTGAATGTAGGAGGATGATGAGAACATGATTTGGGAAGCCTAAGATGCGAATGATAGACAAGTATGATGGGCAGGATGATCCGCATGTGCATTTGGCCAAATGGACCCAGGCTTGTGGGAAAAGCCTCAACTGGAGTGGGTGCACTTGTTCTCTCACACCCTAGATGTTGTCCCAATAAATTGGTATGTAGAAATAGAGCTCCTCCATGGTACAGGTGAGTGGGATGTTCTGCACAAGGGCTTTGTGATGACATTTAGTTTTGAAGATGGGTTTGACTGTATTGATGAGGCACTACAAGAAGTGAAAGCAACTATATTTTGGATACCACAAGATCCTTTGGAACTGGTTCAGCCTGAGTGGGCTACTCATCTAAGTCGCACGCTGGAATGCTATAGCATGACCGCTGAAGAAGAATATGAGGATCCATGGAAAATTAACATTCCAGAAACAGAAGGTCACTGTGAGGTTAAAGGACCATAGATTGAGAACCTTGATATAACTGCGCCATTGAAAACAAAACAAGTGAACATTGGTACAGAGGAAGAACCCAAATTTGCAAAGATTGAAGACTACTAGGACACTACGATGGTGGATAAGGTCATTGAATTGCTCCAAGAATATCAAGACTTATTCCCTACCAAGTTTACAAATCTAAAAGGGATAATCAGGGACCTGGGAATAATGAAGATTACATTGAAACCTGACGCAAATCCGGTTAAGCAAAGACCTTACAATCTCAATCCAAAATATAAGGAAAAGGTCTGCTTAGAGCTAGACAATATGCTCATGACCGATATCATTGAGCCTGTGGAAGAATCTAACTAAGTAAGCCCAATGGTGGTGCAAGAGAAGAAGTAGGAGGATGAAATAAGGATATGCGTCGATCTCAGAAAGTTGAATGATGCTTGTGTGCATGATCCTTTTCCGACTTCATTCACTGATGAATTTTTGCACACTGTAGGTGTCCAGGAAGCATATTCCTTCACTAATGGGTTCTCTAGGTACCACCAGATCAAAATTGCGCTGGACGATAGGAGCAAGACAACCTTTGCAGCTGAGTGGGGTTGTTTTCAGTACATTGTCATGCCATTTGGATTAAATAATGCGCTTGCGATCTTCTCACGCATAGTTGTTGTTGCATTCAAGGAATTTATTCATAAGTTCTTGGAGGTATATTTTGATGACTAGACTATATTTGGGCTGATTAAACGCCATGTAGCGAGGTTGTGCCTGATGCTAGATACCTGCCAAAGATACTAGATTGTGGTCAATCTCAAGAAGTGTTTGTTTTATGTTCCTTTTGGGAACATGTTAGGGAATTTGGTTTGCAGACAGGTACTGATGGTAGATCCCGTGAAGGTAGTGGTGATATTGAACTTGGAAGAACCAAGGAGTGTGAAACAGTTGTGTGATACCCTGGGACATACAGTATACTACAGGAAGTTTATCAAAGGCTATGCCCAGATCACTGCACCTATGGATAAATTGTTGAAGAAGGATGTCACATTCTAATGGAATGAAGATTGTAAGAAGAGGTTGGATATATTGAAAGAAAATACGGTCATCACGCCGATTCTAGTCTTCCCGAACTGGAAGAAAGAGTTTCATGTGCATGTCGACGTGTCATGTATATGCTAGGAGCAGTACTGACACAAGCTAGCAAAGAAGGCTTGGACCATCCTGTCACGTTTCCAAGCTCAATATTATCCAAAGTGGAGAAGAACTATTCAACAACTGAGCACGAGGGGCTAGCTATGGTGTATGCGCTCTAGAAGTATAGGCACTACTTGCTAGGAGATCACTTTAAGATGTATATGGATCACTCTGCACTGAAGCACCTATTCAACAAGCCTATGTTGGGGGGTAGAATCTGTAGGTGGCTCTTGTTGTTCTAGGAGTACGATTTTGAAGTTGTTGTGAAGCCTAGATGACTGAACGAAGGACCAGACCATCTATCACACATCGAAACAGGGGAGGAACCTACTAACTTGGAAGAAGGATTGCCAGACGCATAGCTATTTGTAGTGCGTGTCATGGATGGTCATTTCAAGGATATCATACACTTCCTAACAACAGGTACTGCACTGGAAGGTTACGCTCCCCAATAAAATAAGGAATTAGTTGTGCGCGCGGCAGATTTCTTTGCCATTGCTGGGAATCTATATAAGATGGGGACTAATGAGATATTGTGATGGTACGTACCTGAGTTTGAAAGAAGCAACATCCTCACAAGTGCTCATGGGGGTTCCGCAGGGGGACATTATGCAAGAAGAGCAACCGCGCAGAAGATTCTACACGCAGGGTTGTGGTGGCCAACCCTCCATCAGGACTCAAAATCATATTACAAGGCATGCGATGTGTGTCAAAGAACCGTCAAACCATTGCAAAGGGATGAGATGCCTTTGAATCCAAAAATGATGTTGCAACCCTTTGAGAAGTGGGAAATATATTTTGTGGGACCTATTCAGCCACAATGAAAGATAGGAGCAAGGTATATTTACACTGCAACAGAGTATTTGACTCATTGGGTGGAGACACAGCCTGTGAAGGATTGCACAAGCGCAATCACTGCAAAATTCCTCTTTGAGCATGTATTGACGTGATTTGGATGTCTGAAGATCTTGATGAGTGATCGTAGTATGCACTTCCTGAATGAGACATTCAATGCGCTGATGGAGGAATTTCAAGTATACCACCAGAAGAGCGCACCTTATCACCCACAGGCTAACGGGAAAGTGGAGGCATTCAACAAAGTGATCAAAAGCACGCTGACCAAGGTTTGCAATGCTCAACGAAGTGATTGGGACCTATGCATCCCTATAGTATTATAGGCTTATCGAACGACATGCAAGAAGTTGACTGAACAAACCCCTTTTAGGCTCGTCTATAGCATTGAAGTGGTAATTCCTATGGAGTATATTGTGCCTAGTCTACGCATAACAGGGCTCATAGGTATGACAGATCGTGGAGCCCTAGAGGAGAGGCTTGCACAGCTGGATGAACTGGAGGAAGAGAGATTTTTAGTTATATTTCACCAACATGTCCAAAAGCAGCGCGACAAGGCATGGCATGATCAACATATTAAGCTGTGCACATTTAAGGTAAATGATTTGGTTTTGCTATATGATAGTAAGTTTGATAAATTTCTAGGAAAATTCAGGATGCACTAGTTAGGACCCTATGTCATTAAGGAAATTACCAATGGAGGAGTGGTACAGCTGGTCAAATTAAATGGAGAACCCTTCCCGGGAAAGGTGAATGGCAGTTGCCTGAAGCCATACACCAGCAGTCCGCCCATGTGACTAGATGAAGGTGGCATAGTCTTAGCGCTCCAGGAAGCTGAAAGGAAGCGTGGGACTATAAACTACACTGCATGGGTTGGGGAGCTGCACAATTGGAAGATGGTGCGAAGCAAGGAAGTGTCACTGGGTTTGCGGTAGCGTGGAGGGAGCTGCACTACCCAGGGAGAAATCACACAGGTTGGATGGAAAGTGACCGTTAAAGTCACTGTTCATGAAAAGACAATAGAAGTGAGGCCAAATGGAGCAGGAAGCTGACATTTAAGACATAATTTATGGCTTAGATCCTTGAAATGTGCCGCCAATCCGGCACTAATGAACCGATTTTGGGGGAAACAGTCAGATTTGAATTCAAAATTCCCTATAAATTACACGTGGTTGTCTAGCAAGAAACACTTAACATTTTGGGTATTCAGCTGTTGAGCTCTAAGGTGCCTATGGACCCAACTGTTTTTCGAGGCTCTCACACAGATTCCTACATTTGTGAATTTGCCTAAGACGTCACGAGAACTGATAGAGAGTCTTATGTCATCACCCCCAGAAATTATCAATGCACAGCAAGTAGTAGAAGAGACAACACAAGAGATGGAGAAACAGGAAGAAGTAGCTACCCCAGGAGTAGCCAAAGTATTGCCTGAGGTCCATAAATCCTCGAGAACACTGAGACTGAAGCCAACCCCAACCAAATAAATTGTAAAGGATAAGAAGGGAAAACAGCCTGCCATACTGGTGCACACCTCGCCAAGTTGAAACCCACCAAAGCCCACTGCCGAGGAGAAAGGGAAGGCTATAAACCTAGAAGCAGAGGAGGAGGATATCGAAGACATCCCAATGGAAGATGAGGATGTGGGAGTGGAAGTAGAGGAGGTTGAAGCCCAAGGTGCGGACCCTATTACACGTTTTCCAGAGTATGTCCCTATGTGCAAGCCTGAATCCAAGGTCCCAAAGGACATTTATGAGAGTAAGACTCCCCTACAAACCCCCCTGCTACCAGATGAAATTGCTTTCGATGGTCTGCGTTTGGCATGAGTGTCGATACTAAAGCTAGAAGACTGGGACTTGGAAAACCACAAAAAGTTCCCACACCTGGTGACCGAGCAGTTGCTGTGCCACATCATAGATACCAATATGAGAATGACATCATTGGAGGCGTGGCACAGGGGAGTAGAGAAGGCAGGGTTGCTTAACCTGCTATAGGTGCCACACTATAACCACACCTCGGTGACAGTTCTAGTCATCAAGCAACTGTTGTGCTTGGTGCATGATGGGTGTCTGTGGCTAGAGGAGTCGATACCCATCACAGATATGTTGATTTAAAGAATAACGTGCATGTTGTCTATAGGCGAGAATCTGGAAATGATCTTTGGTGGTAAGGGTGGCAAGTAGGCTCTCGTAGAATTAATGAAGGAGAAATTCAAGTTGGTGAAGAAGCCATGCAGGTACACTATCTCTAGCATCTGTGACCCCGTTCTGAAGGTAGAAATGCAGATCCTTGTAGGGAAGGTGATGCAGAAGTAACGCATCGATGAGGTGGCGGTGCCTGTCGTCGTGCTCGCACAGCAGTGTGAGGGAGGAGTCTAGTTTAACTGGTCTGACTACCTTGACGGAGAGTTCCTAGTGAACTACCGCAAAGCACAAGAACTCAGCAAGACATTCCACTATGCGTGGCTCTTGCTATCGATTGTGTTGGTAGCATGGGAGCTACCAGAAGACAACCAGTTCCCTTCGGTCACACCAGACCTTCCTGAAGCAGTAAAGTACACTTTGCTGTGGACGACCAAGGACGCGCACTGGGTTCGGGACAAAAAGATATTCTGGATCTTGATGTAAATGAATATCAAGATGGCCATCAATCGCAAGTTGTGATTATCACCCACAGTGTACGCTAACCTGCAGAGCTACGCCACGTTCAAAGCCAATTTCCATCGAGTGTCAATCAGGGTGCGGAAGGACCCTGCACATAAGTGGTAAGACTTGTTGTACTTGGCCATCGATGATGCCATTGATGCGGTGCTCGATCAATGGCCGACGAAGTGGTGCACTACCACGAACTTGGCGGTGGGTGGAAGCAAGTCCGCTGCACAGAAGAAGAAGAGGAGGCCAAGATGAAAATGGCACAGCTAGTCGAGAAGAGGAAAAAGGAGGCCACTGAAAAGGCCCAGGAAGAGCAGACAGGAAAGGAGGCAAGAAAATAGATAGGTGGCACAGAGCGGGGCTCTGACAAAGGGGCGCAGTCGCGTTCACTTGAGAATGAAGAAGAAGAAACATAGCAGCATGACGCGAACCCTTAGGAGAGGTTCGCGCGCATTAAGCGTCCATGAGAGTTGGAGAAGGGAGGGTCTAGAAAGAAGTCCAAGGCAACTAAGACCTTGCTAGACCCTATCACATTGACGGAGGGTGACTTACATGATATCGGTGACACAGTTAGATATGTCACCGTGGAGGCCCTGCAGAAATTCGAGCAGCAACCAAAAATCATTCTAGGGGCCATTTAGAACAGGTTGCAGAAGTTGCAGACCTATGCGTCGCAGGCTAGTATGGTGTCTACCAGCTTGGCTATCGACACTTCGGAGGCTACCAATATGTTGCGCATGAAGGCTTCCACTGCGATAGTTCTACCGGATGGAGCATCGTCCACAGAAAATGAGGTTGACAGGCCCACTGTCAACATCCTGAAGGGAGTTGGGTTGAACCTGGCAGCGCTTTCACACAAAGAACTCCACCTCTTGTAGGATGGAGTAATTGCAGAGCTGAGGACCCATGAGCATCGCGCCCTCCAGGTGATCAGTGAGCAACAGATCAACAATTAATAGATGGCCCTATAGAGAAATGTTTCCATCGCCGCTGAGACCGCGACAACCAACCAGAGCAAGAAGATGATGCAGATCGTGGAGGAGGCATGTAGAATGGTCCTAGAGTTGGCCATTCTAGAGGAGGAGCCAGTCAAGGTCTGCATCCACAAGTTAGCCACAGGGATGCACAACACTCAGACTGAGATGGCGCGGGTTCAGCTGGAGTTGAACCTGCAAATTACAAAGCTTCAGTTGAGGGCCTAGCCTTCAACACCGCCAGAGGTAAAGGAACAGCGGGTGACCGCTATCACAGAAGCAGTTGCAGCGGTGGAGAGTGCAGTAGCAGACTATACACAGTTGTTAGAGCAATCGTTCGAGGTCTTAACCAGCTTCCAGGAGGACCCAAACATCTAGAGGCTAGAGATGGAAGTGTGTGAACTTCAACATTGCTACGATGAAGTTAAGGGCACAACGTGAACCGTCACGTTGACACAGAGGTTAGCCAAGCTATAGGAGGCCAAGCAGCTGAAGGAATAGGTGGACGTAATGCTACACAAGGAAGTAGCGTTGAAGGCACAACTAAAGCCCTAATTGGAGGAAGCTTATGCAGTCATAGGAAACATTGAAGGAAAGCTCGCGACTCTGCAGGCAATGCAAAAAAAGCTTCAGGTTGACATTGTAGGAGCAGTAACCAAGAAGACAATTGAAGATGCGAAGTAGGCAGTAGCTCAGTGCACACCTGAGGTAGAAGTCATCTGGGTCGAGCTGGATGGGCTTCGCACAAAAATCTTCGTGCCTACTGAGTGACTCGAGGGTGAGTCATGATGTTTGTGTTGGGGGCCTCTTGGGAGCGGGATCCCCCAAGGGCAGGTTTTGGGCCAAAAACCATGTTGAAGTCAATTTTTGTAATATAATTGTAAAGACTCTACATTTTGTGGTCACAGAGCATGAAGGTGTTATGTGTCAAAAAGGGTATTCTGCCCTTAGTTTTGTAAAGTAAAGTCGATTGTAAGAGATCTACCCATGGTCCGTGGACCATGGGATTGTATAAAAAGAGCTAAGCTCTAAGTAGTTTGAGAGACATATCATGACAAACGATGGAATAGAGTCATAGTTTTGGAGCAAGAAGTCTAAGTCTTGGGTTGTAGCATAGGTAGCGGCTCTTCAGCTGAGTGTGCAGAGGCCTAGGGTAGAAGTCCGCAACTGAGTGCGTAGATCCCTACAGTTGTGTGTGCAGGGCAGATAGAGTTTGTAAACACTTGGAAGATATTAATAAAGAGAGATATTCTGCAATTTCTGTGTCCTTTTTCTGTTGATGCATCTAGATATTTTATGTATGAATTTCCTTGATTATGCTTATGTGATGCGCAAATGAATGCAATTACATTGGATAATTGAATGCAATTACAAATATCTATTTACACGGTTTTAACCTTAAGTATTTAATGAGATAAGAAAACCACAGATTAATTGGGGAACATGAATGGCATATTGCCATAAGCAGCGCGAAAGTACCAGAGAAATAGGTTAGGGCTGTGCGAAGGTCAATCATACCCTTTCACAGAGGTACGAAAGGACGGAATAGAGGGCTCGTCTTGTAAGCCCTAGAGTGAAGCAACTTGCGTGAAGTCAAGAATAAAGGGAATCAAATGACATCACAGCCATCTCAGGGTGTGGAAACTTGGTTCCAGCATCCGCCCATACTACTTCGGGTGAGACCTCAGTCTGCGCTCTACGGGCTGATGCCAAAAGGGCTAGTAGTGTAGGGATTTGTTTGGCTATTTAATGTTGAACCTGTGTCAGGCCCCCTCAAGACAACAGTAGGGTATAAACTTAGGGAATGAGGAAAGCTAAAAATTTGTCTTATGAGTCTTGCGCAAGTTGTCACTATAAAAATCACACAAAGATTAGGGAGTAGCAGGAGTTGGGGCTTGGGGTTTGGAGGCAGAAGGGATTTTGGTGGAGAAATCTATAGGAAATTTGTGGGAGGTTGGAGCTCTATTTCTAGGGCATTCAACATTGAACCTTGGCAGTCCATAGGTAGAGAACTAGGTTGTACAACTTTTTTTGTGGGTTTTTTGAGGGGTTTGATTGAGGCAATTCCCTTTCGGTTTTTGGAGCTACTTGTGAAGGATCAATAACCGCATTTATTTGAATTTATGAGCATTGAAGAGGGATATTACTACATTTTCCTACCATCTGCAACAATAATAATTTATGGGCCAGCACAATGATTTGGTGGGAAAATTGTGCAGTTCATGGGTAGAGATTTCAGAACTTGGGTTGGGCTCTGCTTATTGTAGCAAGCCCAAATTACTCTTCCCTTGATTTCATTGTACTCATTCAACTTAAGATTTAATAAAAGACCTAGTTTTGGTGCCAATATATATGTGAATGCGATATTTATGTGTGTTTTTAATTTTGTGGGGATGTTCATGAGCATGTTTTCCTATTATTCACTATTTATTTCCAATTAGGAACATTACAATGGTAACAGAGCACAATTTTGGCTAGTTGTGGGTCTAAATCATGGGAATGCCAAAACTACTATTGTTGGGAAAAAAACGTTAGAGATTGAAACACTATTCAAACATTATTCTTTAGATTGAAATTGTGCCCAAAAATGTCTTAGTAGGATAAATTCCTTGAGAAATTTGAAAATTATTCTAGGAATTTCGAGAGAATGGTGGAGCTACTCGAAGAATGGGCATTAGTAAGAAAAAAAATAAGAACGAGTAGTTGCATACTTGTAGGTGAATAAAATGGGGAGAACATGATTGTTGAGCAAACTTCCAGTGTCGATACAACAAAAACAAAGATTAATGGTGAAGATAATGACGAGATAAGAGGAGACATACCCATTGAGGAGGGAATTCCTCTAAATACACTCTAGCTAATTAAACATGAGGCTAACAACACACAAGAGTAGCACATGGTTACACCCAATGTGATGCGGGAGCCACCTTTGTTGGATTTTTCTTTGGTAGCCCCAATTGACACATTGGTGGAGATGGTTGAGAATACACTCATTGATGAGGTGCCATCCATTATTGAGGTATCCATTAATAATACATCCATGTCTATGACATAGTTTCAAGATGAAAAATATCTATAGCAGCATGGTAAGCACCTTGAGGAGCGCAAGATAAATGAGGATGCTATGTGTTACACTTAATTTTGTGACCATGAAAAATGATCATCTAGTTGGATCTCTCGCCATCCATCCAAGTTTCATGAAGGAGTCCCTTGCAATTCAACAACTTATATACCTTGAATAAAGTGAAAATTCTAGGAAACATGGTCCATAAACTTACTTTTAGTCTCATGCGCAATTTTCTAGCCAATTTCTACGCATGTGCAGTTATTGACATTGATCCCTATGAAAATGTGCACTCCATCTGGCACTAAAAAGTGTGCACATGACTAAATAAAAGGTAAAAATAAAAAGTGAGATCTAGAAGCATTTTTGGGTGAATCCTTCCCAACAGAAAGCCTCAAACTCATGTTTATTCGAGCCTAACCTCATTTTTTATGGAGCTAATCCCCATTCTTCAAGGAGCCCTCATCACTGTGTCAGTGGATCTCATCCTTGGACTAAGGATCTCAAACTACTTCATTTTGGCCTATTAATCAACCCATAGGTGGGGGAGTTGATAGAGGCTGCTGAGAATAAGTTTATCATGGAGAAATTAGATTGGAGAGATTATCATTCTTGGAGATGATTGAGATCAATAGGAGGAGCTTCACAACATCAAGGAATAGGTTTTGTAGCTATTTTATGTTTTTAAAATGAATATAAACAAGTTCTTCTTCTCACTGCATTGTTTAGTGGATTAATTGACAAATTTTATGAATGGTTTATGTTATTTCTATTTGTCCATTGGAATGATGTTTGTTACTAGTCTCCTTAATCACTAGTTTGAATTATTGAATCATTTATGTTGCATATGCCTTTGATCCTTTGTTGTTTCCATGTGTGCATGTCTGGATTCAATCATGGAGGAGCTTCACTAAAGCACAAAGGGGGATCTTCATCAATCATGTCGTAATAAGGTATGAATTTCCTTTCCTCACTTTGTTATCTTATAATTCAAGAAAAGATAGATTCAGGGAAGGCATTAGCTTGATTGTTTGTTTGTTACTAGGGTTCTTTGAAACCTAGGGAGATTGCTTGCGTCCGTACTTGTGATTTTTCCTCATAACAAATTGGAAACTTTGTTGGGGAATGTCCTATTCTCTTCCATATCCTTGTTTTTTATTCTCAAACTTTTTTGATAGCTTTATCTGAGTTTTGACAATTTAATAACGTTTCAGAATTTGTGATTTGTTTGGATACTTTTTTATTTTTTCTTTATGTTTATTGACCTATGTGGTTTTTGTTCAGAAATAGAGCGCAAATCTCCGCAGATTACCTTTATCAACAATGCATATATGCACTGTATTATATTGTATGCATGTGCATACTCGGAGAATTTTGGACAAAATATATTTTCCTCTCATTAAAGTCTGAATTTTTTGTTTTTTAAGGTTTCATTATACTTGTCTATGCATCCAGTCAGTCTCCACGTGTTTGATCAGGTGTTATGAAGGAGTTTTCTTTATATTTTTCCATTTTCAAGGATTGAAAGGTAGGGTTTCTCAAGAATTAGGGTTTAAATGAGATGTGATTCTTGTGCTGCATTGTAAACTGAAGTCATTTTTATTCCAGCACTGAAGTATAATCAGAATTATAGTTTAAGTGTTGATTTCATAAAATTCATTCAATATTTTTCATTTTTAGGATTTCATTGGGTGTTTTTTATTTGATTTCCTTTTGTCATTGCTCAAAGATTTGTCTCAGTTTCATAACAATTTTTGCATGTTTTTTCTTTCATTTTTGCAAAAAAAAATTCCCCCAAGTCACCGGGGGGTGGGGGCTAAATTGTGTTTGAGTGTTAATCACGTCTGATTGTCATTGTTTCTTATCTTTGGAATTTTCATCTGATTTCCTTTACTTACACTTGATTGGTTCTATAGAGAAATAGTCTTGTTGTTCTTTCACTGATTTGGAATCATCTTATGTTTGTTTTGAAGAATTACTTTGCATAGATTACATTTGCATGGTTAGAATTCTCATTTCATGAACAAAAATTGTTCATATATTACATTTGCATAGTGTTCATGGAAATTGTGCATAGATTAAATTTGCACAGTTTTCAAGCAAATTGTGGATAGATTACATTGCGTGTTTTGCAACTCAGAGCTTTGAATTGCAATGAAAAATTAGAAGTGGTACATTTTGGAGTTAATATTTTAAAGAAGAACCTCTTTACTCTAGCTATAATTCATCGAAATGAAGAGATTACAAATTTCATATTTGATGCATTATAGTTTTGGGTCGAGTCATGACACCATCAGTTTCACATCCATTTACCCTTTGAGTAAATAACAACTTAATAACACAGTGTTAATAAAATTCATCTAGAATTTTTATTCTTTTTAGGGCTATTTTACACCTACAGTATATTAAGTTATATGGATTTGGAATAGGGAAGTGAGTAAAATTTCCAAAGTTGCAGACAAACGCTAGAATATTTTGATAGGGAGATAAATCTAGTTTTTTCAATTTTTCTCTAGGAAGCTCCCTTTACAAAGGATTCAAGCACGAGATCATACCAAACCTAGTGAAGTGATCGTACCCACTTCATTGTCTATGGTACAATGATTTACATGTATTTAAATGGTGTCAAAAGGTACTTGGGGTCACTTGAAAGTAAACCTCCAATTAACCATGTTGAGGAGCTTTCAAGGTGATTGAGCTTTGTTATTCTTCCCTTACGTGTACGTCCGATCTACGACTACCCCCCTAGGTAGAATTGTTCTAGTTGGTAACCTTAGTGACCATAATCCTAGGGCTATTACTTGAGGTGACGACAGAGGGAAGGTCCCGCCATTCTTGGAACATACATTGACTAGACACACTTGGAATTTTTGGAGGGTAATCTTCACTCGAGATGGCATAAGTGAAGTTACTTGCACTAGATTGTTTCATTAAGAAAGTTGTCAGTGTAACTAGTTCCACTCGCTCTATCTACAACTACTTTTCACTTTGATTTTTGTGACGTTGGATTTCATTACTAATTAGTGATTTCATTGTGAAAATCTTGTTTACATGGTTTGAATCCTTATATATTTTTAGCAGGTGTTAATTGTTTGTTTTTAATTTTTAGTGACTTTAGGCGTGGATTTTGATTTATTCAACTATTAATATTGATATTTAATTTATCTAAGTTGAATCTAATGGCAAAAATACCGAAATTTATTGATAAAGACCTCTGTTTTAACAGGAACACTAATCCTTTCCCTGATTTTGTAAATGTTAGTCCTCCTTATATGGTTACATTGTCACTTCTCGGATTCACGATAGGTTTACCGATATGGATTTTCTCAACTTATTTAATTCAAAATTCTCCAATTGTACAACTCAGCCGAGTTTTTCACCTCAACCAAGCTCACCATCTCAACATCACCAACCTACTGTTGACCCTTTATCTTCTTCACCCAACATTTCATCCTCCCTTTCTTCCTCTTCACTGGGTAAAATCCTTGAGGCTAGTAACCAGATGACTAAGAAGAAGAAGAAAGGGAAGAAGAATAAGAAGCAAGATAAGAAAGAAGTCAACCAACCAACCATGGTTATAAGTATTGGTAATGTTGAGGAAATTTTTAAAATGCATCGTAAGCCCAAATTCCCTTGCAAAGATTTGTAAGGGTGACCGATTCCTTATCAATTTTCCCAGTATTCCTAAGGTCTTGGAAGTATGGTCAAATAATTCTCATCAACTTACTATTGATCCATCAATCAATGATTCTCATATTTCAGGAAAAAATATTAAGGTCAGGTTTCCTTGTAGGTTATGCAACGTGACTCATCATAGTCACCTTTTCCCTCACATGAATGAAGCCTCAATTTTTTTTGAAAATCTTACTATTTCATAGCAACAACTTCCAACTAATTACTATAAAATTTCTCCCCATCTACCATCAGTTGACGAATTGATTGATCTAAATCCAAGTATAGTCAATCCCACTCTTCCATTGGAGAGTGAAACATGTATCACTTAGATTGATGGACTATTTGTTGATCAAGTGATTGAATCGATTCCATCTTCGGTTGATCCCACTCTCCCTTCAAAGGGTGAACCTCATACTTCTCAAGTTCTTCATGTTACCTTAGATTCTTCTACACATGGGGGAATTTCATCTTTTTCTTTTGAACCCAATCCAAGTAATTAAACTATTTCTTTTGATTGGAGTAGACTAACAGAACCTCGTCTTCCTTCTTATTCCCCTTTCCAAATTAATGTGAAGGCTTATGGTAAGAATGTGTGCGCATGAATGTAGATGAAGATGCTTCTGTCAGTATTTTATCCTCAACTTCTTGGCAAGCTTTGGGTTCCACTCAGCTTGGGCCTCTTACACAAACTTTGTTAACTTTTAACATAACTATTAGCAAGCCTTTAGGGGTTCTTCCTAAGTTACCTATTACTCTAGAAGGTAAAATTGCTTGTATTGATCTTATGGTAGTCCAAGGTCCCTTGGATTTCAATTTTCTCCTTCGATGAGACTATTTCTATGCCATGAAATTTGTCGTATCGACACTTTTTGTGTGTGATGTCCTTCCCTCCCAATGGAAACATTGTGATAGTGGATCATCTTTCATTCATTGATATTGATTTGACTACCAGCCATCTGGAACCCCTCAAAGTTCCTTATCTGCAAGTGGTACCTACCCTTCCATGGGTTAATTATGTGGCAACATATCCCACGTTTTTAGTTACCGATGCAAGAGAGCCTCTCACTACGACTTCTTTTGACTTATATCTAATAATTGACGTGCTCAAAACTTCAATGGGGGAATTGAATTACGATTTTCTTATCCCTATTGATCCCCTTGACATGTGTTCCTTCGAAAGAACTATTCTTCTATCTGATGAAGATATTTTGGAAGCCATGATCAAGGGGTCTCCCTTGGCATGTGTTTCTTCCAAATGGAAGCCATGATCCAATACATGAGGATAGTTCATTTACTATGTCAACCTCATTAAAAAATGAAACAAGTCTCATGAGGATGGTTCTTTCACTGTGTCAACCTCATTAAAAAATGAAACAACTTTCTCATGAGGATGGTTCTTTTCTTCTGTCAACCTCATTAAAAAATGAAACACGTTATATGGAGAATAGTTCTTTTCTTGTTTCAATATTTTTTAAAAATGAAACAACACCCTTGAGGATAATTCTTTTACTATGTCAACCTTGTTAAAAAATGAAATAGGTTCTCCGAGGATCATTCTTTTACTATGTCAACCTCATTAAAAAATGAAACATTTCATTATGAGCATAGTTCTTTTCATGTGTCAAGCTCGTTAAAAAATGAAACAAATCCTCCCCTAATTGAGTCAAGTTTTTCATCTGATCTCGTAAACAAGCCTTCATTACATCCAACTATTAGTAACCTGTAATCTACTTAGGTGAATGAAATGAGTTTTGGGGGGCATGTGCCCTTGTAGTTATTATGCTGCGGGCATGATAACTTATCTCAACCACAATTTCCTCTTTGTTTCAAGCTTGTGTAAAAATGAAACCACTCTCAAGCACAATTTTTTGTTTCAAGCTTGTGTAAAAATGAAACCACCCTCAAGCACATTTTTTCTTTGTTTCAAGCTTGTGTAAAAATGAAACCTATCTCGAGTCCATTTCGGTTATATTTTCAAGACTGGTTAAACTCATTAAAACCTCGAGCTTCTTTTGGTATCTTTTCATGCTCGTAAAACGTACATGAAAATGTCAATTTCTTTCTATATTTTCTTGCTTGTTAATTAAATTTGAAATTCTATGGTTCAAGTATATTTTTATCACTTTTCTGAACTCATTAAAACTTACAAAAAAGTAAAAACGATGGAGTTCGCTTTACGCCCTTTTCAGACTCCTTAAAAACGAAAAGATCATTGAGTAATTGATTGTTTGAACTTGTGAAAGTAAATGAACAACCACCCATTTAGTATAAGTTTACCCCTTTTATGGACTAAACCATACTATTTACGAAAAAGGTATACACTGAATAGTCATGGTCAATAGAGATCTCTCACGCATTATTTTATCCTTTTTCGGGCTTGAGATACTAAACTTATGAAAAATAACATTGTGGAGTTTTCTTATGTTTTTCTCTTGACTCCCTAAAAATGAAAATCACTGAGCTTTACTTTCTCTGGGCTCGTTAAAATTTTAATGTAAAAGAATTGGATGAGTTTCCTTTTCATGTCTTTTCAAACTCTTTAAACATGAAAATGACACTGAGTTACCCCTTTACTGGACTCATAAAATTAAACAATATAGGACTTATTAAGCATGACAATGCCAAACCACTCCTTCTTAAGGTTCGTTAAAAATACTTTGAAGGACTCATCCGAAGGACGAGCTTATAGGACAAGCATACATTATCCTCCTCAAGCTTGTAAAAAATAAAGAGGTACTTAGTAGTAATGATGGGGGAAAAGTGTTGTTTTGTATTTGTAAAAATAAGTGTGTCGCTCTTGAACATGATGCTCAGTCATTTTCATGTCCGAGTTGGGAAACTCATTTGTTACTCAGTTAATCGAACCTCATTGAAAGTATTTAGTTGGTTTTGGGTATTATTGTTGAGTCAAATGCTGCCAAGTCATTTTTTTGTGTCACCAATATGTTCAAGAGAAGTCTAAACCTCAGTTCAAATTACCTTGCAATTTGTAGCTTTCAATCACATCGGCCATCCCTAAGTCAATCCCTGTAAAATATTATTCAAAACTTGACATTGATTTTCATCTTGTAGGCCCTCCTGTGACAGGTCACTTCATATCAACTTCATCTCATTATATAGGAAGTTGATCTAGAAACCTTCAATACCTTTAGGCCTACATGCCCTAATTTCAGGTTTCTCGCCTTCAATGTCGAGTTCTCATCATTGGCCTTTGATCATCTTTTCACACTCCATAGACTGTACTAAGAGGACCTTGAGGACCATTGTCATTAATGGTGGTTTCTCTCATACTTGTTAACAATTCCCATCATTAACTAGTAATCAAGTGGTTTCTGCCATGTTCGACTTCAAGACATCTACTCACATGGTTTTTGGGTTGTGTTATATTCTTTCCATGACTAGCCCACATAGTTAACTAGGGGGTTAGAAGGAGGGTGGATCCCCCCCTTTGTTGCACTGATTATGTAGTGGGGGGGGTGTCACAGGGGGTTTGACAGGTGCATGTAACCCCACTCTATGGGGTCCGGGGCATCACCCTAGAAAATTTTGGTTTTGGACCCTATATTAGGTTGGGCGGACCTACCTATGGTTTTGTGCATGTTTTTCGCACATGGTTTTGGACGCGATGGTTTTCGGTCCATGGTATTAGGTGCTTCGGCATGTATAAATATGTATTATAACATTGAAAGGAATATAATGAAAAATCAAGCTGGTAGTCCCAGTTTTGGGATCAAGGGGAAAATCTCTATGTATATGTGTTTTATGTGTTATGCTCTCGCATTGTTTATTTTTCGTGTTTTAGAATTCGTATGCAGGTAATTTTTGTACGGGGTTAAAACCAACATTTGGTATCAAAGTTGTTTTGGCTTCAAGGGGACACCTTTGTTGCTGAGGGGTTTCACTCGGGCCTATGGTAAACCCTGTTCAGTGGGATATCTGTGGGATCGATTCTGGTGGTGAAAGAAAATGGCAAGCAGTGGAAAGATAGAGATCGAGAAATTTAATGGTCAGATTTTTGAGTTATGGAAACTCAAGATGGAGGATTTTTTGGTGGATAAATATCAACGGGTCGTGGTAGATCGAGGTACTAAACCAACGGGAGTGTCCAATGAAGAATGGAAGAATTTGGATCGGAAGGCTAAGAGCACAATACGATTGTGTGTCTCAAATTCCTTATTGCTGAATGTATCAGGGGAAGCTACGACGAAGGCTTTGTGGGATAAGTTAGGGACTTTGTACCAATCTAAGTCTCTAGTGAATAAACTCTTCCTATGGAAAAAGTTGTATAACCTGAGGATGAAAGATGGAAACCCAGTGACAAAGCATCTGAACGCATTTAATACTGTGGTAAGTTAGTTATTATCTGTTGATATTAAAATTTCAGATGAAGATAAGTGCATCGGTTTATTGTGTTCTCTACCAGATTCGTGGGATAGTTTGGTTATTGCAATAGGTAGCAATGTAACTACCTTGCAGTTTGATGAAATAGTCTCATCCTTTCTGGTGGAGGAGATGAGATGGAAAAATATGGAGAGCCAGAATGGTGATGCCTTGTCTGTACAAGGACGGTCCCAGAACAGAAACAAAAACAAGTCATGGAGTGGGAGATCTAAATCTCCAGGAAAACATGTAAAGCTGGTATGCTATAAATGTAGAAAGGAAGGGCAATACAAAAGGGACGGCAAATCTAAAGCTCCTGATAAAGGAAAGGGATCTGATGATGCTCATTTTGTAGAAGTGAAAACCACCTCAGATGAAGGTGGGGATGTGTACCTGGCTTCTTCAAGTACACATGTAGATCATGAGGCACGGTTGATTGGCTCAGGTGCATCCTTTCACTTCACTCCCCATAGAGAGTGGTTCTGCGAGTATGAGAAATATGATGGTGGTGATGTCTTCTTGGGGGATGACAAGAAGGCCAAAATCGTTGGTCACGGAAAAGTAAAGTTGAAGTTGCAAGGTGGAAGGGTTAGAACACTTCCAGGTAATCTGCATATTTCTGCATTAGCCAGAAATCTGATTTCTGTAAGAAAGCGGGATGATGCAGGTGTAAAAACAGTGTTTGAGAAGGATACCTGCAAGATGGTTTGGGGGGCACTGGTATTAATATGGTGAGTTCGGATTGGAACTCTGTACAAGCTGCAAGGTAGCACTATTGTTGATGGGTGCAACAGTTTTGTGGTTCCTAAAAGTGGAGCAGAAAATCTAGTGGTCTCTAGAGAGAAGACCATGTTGTGGAACCAAAGGCTTGGACATATTAGAGAGAAAGGCCTTCGAATACTTCATGGTAAATGTATGGTAGAAGGTATGAGTAATAGCTCTCTGGTTTTTGATTTCTATGAAAATTGTGTATTTGGGAAGCAGAATCGGGTGAGTGTTACACTAAAATTTGTCACCATGACTATTTGCAGTTAGTATGGCTCCATCAACTGTCATACTATCCTCCTTGGCAAGTCTTATACCTCTGCTCTTCATGTCAAACTCCAAGAAAGAGAGAAAGTCTTTAAAAATCTATATAACTCTGGGTACGCAGTTTCTCTTAGCCTTACCTGCGTGTACGCACCTCAAGTTCACATTCCCTGCATACTTGTATGTTCTGTCTGTAAAGGGATGGGTGCGTACCCCTGTAAAGGTCAAAAGGCGTGAGTTTTACTTCAAAAAAGTTACTTGTGGTCGATTCTAGAGCATTCTAGAAGTTTGTTTGACGTGTATTGAGCGCCTCTAGATGGTTCATGTATCCCTATCAAAGAGGGGCTTATCCCATTGATCGTGGACCTGATTAACTTCCTCTAAAGGACTATAAATACAGGCATTGGGCCAGAGGAAGGGGAGGTTGAAAGCTGAACATTCCTAAGGGTAGATGCTGCTGGAATTAGGACTCCCTTATAGAGCTTGAGAGGAGAGATTCCCATCCTTTCTTAGCTTCATTTGGAAGTGGGTGAGCTGATCAAAGTAAAGGAGAACTCTTGTTGGACCCTGGGAGGGACCTGCACAACACCAAGGCACAGGTTGTAATGGTTCCTTTTGTTTCCTCTTAATACAATTAAGCTCATTTTTCTCAACAGGTTGTTATACATGATTTGTTTCATATACTCCTTGGTCTGTATGATGAATATGTTTTATTTTATGAGTTATTCAGGTGCTATGTAATCATTTGATTGTTAGTGAATGCAGGTTTCGAAGAGAAGGAGGAGCTCATCCGGATCGGCGAGGCTGGACTACTACAAAGCGTTGGACTAAAGGTATGTTATAAACACCTGATTACTTGTATTCTAAACGCATATTTAGCGAAAGATAGTGTTTAATTGTCTTGTTTTTCACTAGAAAGCCTTAGCTTCTAGGGAGGTCGGTTTTGTCCGCAAAATTGACTCTTTCCGCATGACAGTGAGTTTTCCCTTTGGTGGTAAGAGGGCGAACCAAATATTAGAACTTCTGCATAGTGATGTGTTTGGACCTATGAAGGTTCCACCACTGGGTAAGTCTATGTACTACGTATCATTTATAGATGACTTCTCAAGGAATAAATGGATATATCTCCTTAAGAAGAAATCTGAATTCTTTGATAGGTTTAAAGAATTTAAGGCTCTGGTGGAAAACCAGATAGATAAGAAGATAAAGGTGTTGAGGATAGATAACAGTGGAGAGTTTTGCAGTAAGGAATTTGAAGAATTCTATAAGAAGTGTGGTATAGCACGGCAGAATACTACTCCATACACACTTGAGCAAAATGGAGTTGTAGAAAGAATGAACAAGACGTTGATGGAAAGGGCAAGAAGCATGCTCAGTGGTGCAAGGTTAGGACAGGAATTCTGGGCAGAGGCGGTGGAGACAGCATGTTACCTGATCAACAGATCACCTTCATCAATGTTGGAGGATAAGACTCCACAAGAGGTATGGACTGGTAAGAAACCCTCTCTTTCACATCTGAGGGTATTTGGATGTGATGCATATGTAAATGTTCCAAAGGATAAACGAACCAAGTTGGATAGTAAATCTGAAAATTGCATCTTTATTGGGTATAAGGATGGTTTAAAGGGTTATAAGCTTTGGAACCCAGTAACAAGGAAGGTTGTGTACAACCGAGATGTGGTGTTCAAAGAGGTGAAAGATGTTATTAAACATGAAGTGCAACCAAAGGAACCTGAGAAGATAGAGTTTGAGATAAAAGAGGAAGAATCAGACTCTACAGAAGAGGGGGAATCAGAAGATGAAGAACCACAAACTCCAGGTGTGAGAAGATCAATTCGAGAAAGAAGGCAGCCAGAAAGGTATTGTCCATCTGCTTTCTATTCAAATTTTCTTTATCTAATACTAATGATGATCCCAGAACTATGAAGGAAGCACTAGATTCAGAGGATAGAAAACTCTGGAAAGAGGCCATGGTTGACGAAATGACATATTTGCACAAAAGTGAGGCTTAGGATCTGGTGGAGTTGTCGGCCAGAAGGAAACCCATTGGTAGCAAATGGGTGTTCAAGAAGAAGACAAGTACAGAAGGAAAGGTGGAGAAATACAAAGCTCGGTTGGTAGAAAAAGGTTATTCCCAAGTGTTGGGAATTGATTTTGGTGATATTTTTTCTCCTGTTGCCAAGGTAACTTCTATTAGATTACTTTTATCTGTTGTTGTTGCTTTTGATTTTGAGGTAGAACAGATGGATATGAAGACAACATTTCCTCACGGAGATCTGGAAGAGGAGATATACATGAAGCAAATTGAAGGTTTTGCTGTGAAGGGTAAGAAAGAACTGGTATGCAAGTTAAAGAAGTCTTTGTATGGGTTAAAACAGTCACCAAGGATGTGGTATCAGAAATTTGATACATTTATAGAGGGACTTGGCTTCACCAGAATCAAAGTAGATCACTGTGTGTATTTTAAATTAATTGGCGACTGTGTTATTTACCTGGTCTTGTATGTGGATGATATGTTGCTGGTTGGAAATGACAAAGAAATTATCCAGGATTTGAAGACCCAATTGTCCTCCAAATTCGACATGAAATATCTTGGTGCTGCAAACTATATTTTGGGCATGGAAATTAAAAGGGATAGGAAAAAAAGGAAGCTCTGGTTAAACCAGAGGAAATATGTCGAGACAACACTGCAAACATTTAATATGCAAGATAGTAAACCGATGAAGGTTCTTATTCTTGAAGTATGTCGAGACAATACTGCAGAGGTTTAATATGTAGGATAGTAAACTGGTGAAGGTTCTTATTCCTGTAGGTGTAACATTATCTGTTGAACAATGTCCCTGTTAGTGTCAGTCTTTGAAGCCTTCCACCAGCAATAAAACATACTCTTACAAAGTGGTGTTAGGGTGTCAAAGTCAATTTTTGTCATTTCAATGAGTCTTCAAGTAAAATTTGGTCACTAGGTATTAGGTCTAGGATTGTTTTCACTCCTTCCAAAGTTTTCTAAGTGTCGTTTGATGTCACCATTCAGTTGAGTGTACCGTCATTCAAAGAGTTTTCATCATCATTTTAGGTTCCAATGGGTCATTTTACACCTTGTTCATGCTTCAGTTGTGCTTAGGTAAGGCTCATTTCCCTCTCCTAGGGTTTTGAAGGTATTTTTTCTTGGATGGTCAAATTATAAACAAAACTTGTATCTTGATGCTCATACACCTTCCCCTATACTTAATATACCTTCTTAAGCACTTCCCATCACTGATATCCATCAAATTCATCATTTTCCCACAAACCCTAGATTATTGCTACAATTTGACAATTTTCTAGGCTAGGCCTATGTTTTTCCCTTTTGGACCACTTCCCCTCATTCAATATTTGAAATTCCACTTTCCCTTCATTTCCCTTCATTTCTACAAATCCCTTGTTCCACATATCGAGATAGGTTTTCTTAAAATGATGTTTTAGAGAAATTGAAGATGAATTTGATAAAAGTAAGAGATTTTTTTGTCAATAGTTGACCCAAGAAGAAAAACCTCTTTCATTTTCTACACAAGTTTCATGGTTTCGGAGAAATGTCGAAAACATCATTTGCCTCAGGAGGGTTGCTGCACCTCTGGAGTGACCTTGGTAAAATCAGTTTTTATCCTAGATGGAATGACCAAAGTACTTGCTTGATGCTTCTACTAATAAGTAGACACAAATATCTTTCTAATGAGCTATCATGAGCTAAATTTGGAGTTTAGGAAGACCTTCAAAAGTTGACTACAACAACACTATGAATTTTGGCAGCATCATTCTACACATTTTTACCAATCTTGGGAGATTGGACTTTTGACAGTGAAAATGAACTCCAAATTGAAAAATTCAAGATTTTATGGAAATTAGACTTGACAAGCTTTCCAACGAGCTATCCTGGACACCGTAAATTCCTTAAAAAGTGGTCTACAAAAAGAAGTTGTGCATCTGGGAGGCGCTACGCACCTGGCAGGGTTTTCCAGTGTAAAATTGCACAGGTGCTGTGCATCTACCCAACTAAACACCAAATAACCCAAATTTCTCCAGAACTCCTAATTCACCATAAAATATTCAGTTTCTCTCTCTTACAAGTAAGTTCTTCTATCACATCTTATGTTTTAGGGTTTTGTTTCCAAGTTTGGAGTTTTGTATTTTTCAAATCTAAAACCCTAGCTTCTATGGTGAAACCCTAGTTTTCCTCACATCACTAGTGTTTATATACCCTATATACTTGCCATTGTTCACTAAACCCAATTGCTACATACCCCATTTCCCAAATCCCTTCCCCCTCATACATTTTCCCTCATTCCTACTTACACTCTCTATCAACCCTTCAAACCCTACCCACTCTCTCTGAAACCCTACTCATCCCTAGAACTTGTTCATACAACATACTCTCACATATTCCGTCATCTTCATTTCATTCATCCACCCTATCCCATCATTGTCCATAAGTGCTCACAACCACAAAAAAGCAATGGAAAGAGATAGTGAATATGACTATGAAGAAAAGACACTCAGTGATAGTTCCATAGAGAGACATAAGTATAAAAGGAAACCTCATAAAGGAGGAAGAATTATCAAAGAAGAGCCCACTAGTTTGAGGAAGTTACAAGCTTGCCCACTTGCCATTTCTTGCTTTAAACATCAAGCATGCTTTGATTTTTGTGAAATGATGGAAAGGGTCAACTTTCACCATGAGTTGGCTAGGCTTTTTGTGATTCATTTACATAACAATGAGATGACATTCGTCGGAGTAACCTTCACAATATCACCATGCTATTATTTCAGAGGGCCAACAGAGATAACCAAATGATGAGACATATGGCCTATCTCTACTGGACACGGAACAAAATTTGCAACATGAGAATGAAGAGGATGAAAGCTAGGTTAAGGAGAGCCTTAGAGGGCAAGAAAGAGCAAGATAGATTCATAATATTGGCTGAAGCCTCTCTAGCCCATAAAATCAATTGATGGTGGTGCCTTGTGCCAAATTTGGGAAAATTTTGGAAAGTTTTGGCATTTTTCAAATTTTTGATTTTCAAACACAGAAAATTGGCTCAGTGGCACTACGCTTTTCCCTGGAGCACTTGTTGGAGGAAAGGTTTATATATTTGGATTTAGCATGATGAGAGCATCAAACCCAGAAAATTTCAGCAATTTTGGAGCAAAACTAGGTCACCAAAAGGTCGACAAACTACCAAAAAATGACCTCTGTGCCTCTTTTTGGACACACAGAAGCAGCCTTGGGAGATTTCACTTTTGAGGGGGAAAATGATCTCCAAATGAAAAAATTTGAGATGTCCTAGAAACTAGACAGGTATAACTTTCCAATGATCTATCTTGGGCTCAATTGGCTAAGGGGAAAGCCTCCAAAGTGGGTGTGAAGCGGCATTGCGCATCTGGCCAGTGGCGCTGCGCATTGAGCCAGTTTGCCAGAAAATCCAGTTTTCGCCTATTTTCACTGCAAGTTGACTTTCTCTCTCTTCATCGATGAATTTACAATTATAATTAATGCCTTGGTATGTAAATGTAATAGTGAAATGATCCTAGAGGGTAGATTCATCAGTTTGAGGTGGTTTGGGTGTCAATGAATCAGCTTCCATGCTTATAGAGGCAAGTTGTTCCACTGCCTATATTCATGTTCCCTGTTTGGAAATGGTTGTAACAACCACTCTTCTCATGGATTCAACCCTGATGGTCAGGATGAGTAGTTTTGATGCCTATATCAAGTGTTTTCTTAGTCATTTGTTCAGGTTGGACTCTCTTGGATGCTCTGAGCTACATTGTACACCTTTATCAGCACTTTGGCAAGGAAATAAACCAGGATTTGCAGCTATTTTTATGGGATACTTGTGGTATGGTGTTTTTGCATAGTTCCTTCTTATGTTATTAGGTTTTCTCATTTTTTATGTATGCCACAATCTAATTCATTGCTTCTTGCTGAATGATATCGAGATAGATATGTAGAATTCATTTTTTACAGTGCTTTGCCTTGGGAAACCATTCAACTTTTTATGTTTTCTACTGTTTGAGAAGGATACATGATCTTTTCATGCCCTCCTTAGCTCCTCAACAGTCTTAGATCTCTCATCTCACTCAATTTCAAGCGTCAAAGCACCTACCTACCTCACCCCATAGAACACCCTACATCCTGACTTGATTTCCCAGACCCAAAGCTGCCTGCTCCATTTGATCCAGCAACAAAACCAACAAAAATCAATCAAAAACCCTAGAGCTACTATACCTAGCCTAAAATCCATATTTGATTCAATCATCTTGACTGAGATTCTCAAGGAGAGAGCCCTCTCCTGACCTGGTAGGGCTAGCTACCAGGTTAAGCTTGGTTTGTGGTTATCCTAGGATTGCCTCCCTTCAGCCTGAGGTCAATCTAGGCTCTAACATAGTGGCGACCATACTGGGGAATGTAGCTTTATGTTCCTCGGAAAAGTGTATCAAGTTTAGATCTGATTGTTGATGGTGGAAAATGATCAGACACCGGAAGGCTGAAATCATTCACCTGGCGACTCCAAATTAGTTTCAAGATCAGGTCCAAGGACTCCAGTGGAGGATGAACCCGACCAGCAGAAACATGAAAGGACAATATGGAAAGATCGGGTATTCAAGTTGGAATTTCATCCAAGACATTATGTTCTTTGTTATAAATTATTTCTTCTCTTGTCTCGAGAATGTCAAGAAGGCTTTACAAAGTATGTTGTATTTGAGACAAGATCCTAGACCTGTATTTGATTCTTTCCCTTTGAATATTGTGAATAAAAAATATTCGCATGCCTTTGATCTTGATCAAGTCCCTTCTTCTGAATCTTGTGATGACCATCGTCAAACTGATGAGCCTAAAGAAACAAAAATTGATTCTACACCTTCTGTACGTACCCCTATACCTTGTAAAATTCTAGATAGATACAAGCCTCTGATTTTACCTCCTATATCCCAGGCTTTCCCTAAAAATCATTACCTATATCTACCAAGATTTGATGGCAAATGTGACAACAGCACTGTTGAGAGACATGTACTGAATTTTGAGTCTTTTCTTGACCTTTTTGAAGTCGATGAAGAGGATGTCAGTATTAGGCTTTTTGCTCTTTCTTTGTAAGGCAAAGTCAAGAGTTGGTTCAAAACCCTGCCTGATGCGAGCATCTTAGATTTCCAACAGTTCATCAAAATTTTCCTCGACAAGTGGGTGGTCAGACAGAACCCTTTCTTGATTCTAGAAGAGTATAACCAGCTGAAAAGACAGCCAGGGGAGATAGTACAACAGTTTTCTGCCAAGTTTAACCAAGTTTATTTTTCGATGCCTGTTAATATAAGACCTCCTCCTGGATCTACTCTCTTACACTACCCGAATGCCTTTTAATCCAGAAATCGAGTTTCAGCTGAGGGAGAGGAACCTTGCAACACTTGAAGAGATGCAAAACATTGCGGTAGATGTAGAGGCTAATTTGCTGATCAGGAGGGAAAATTTGAAGGAAGAAGAGATAAAGAGCATAGATCCAGAGGAATCAACATGTTTAGAGGTAAAGCTCGACATTTTAGTAAGTGCAGTGGAAGAGATGATGCAAAATATCACCACAAGGAATGAGTATGATGTTCAAGACCATGGCTCACTGATTGAAGAAGAACAAGTGGCTGATCCAAAAAAATTTCTTTCTTATCCCAGTTGTCATAGATCTGATAATGATTGTTTTATAGACCATCTTGGAGAAGAGAGAGCTGTTGACCTGACATGTATGCTTGATGATGTGTTTTATACTGGTGCTTTCCCTAAGTTTGATCAGTATGATGATGATTATGTTCTCCAAACAGAAGCTAATCTTGCAAACAAAGTAGCAGTTGGTTTGTGGAAGGAGGAAGTTCACTTTCAACAGCTCGAATACAATGATCAACCGATGCATATCAGCTATGGAAGTGAGGAGGAAAGTGAAGCAAATTTTGAAGTAAGTGAAGGATCTTTGCCTTTTTGTTTTACTTTGTTTCAGTTCATTAGAGACAACTTTCATGCAATCATAAATCAACTATTGACAAGTTTTGATTTGGACCATCCTGAGGGCAATGAAATCCTTGTTCAAGACTTCTCATATCTAAATTTGCAGCCCCCGAATGCCATTGAATGTCAGGTTGCAGATGAAGACTTGGCAGCTGGAACATATGATCAAATGATGCAAGATGATTCTGTTCCATTTTGTTTTGAATCATTTCAGTTTTTGAAGGGAAATTTGCATAGTATATCTTCATATGGACAGCCTGTATAAAATCATGCAATCTCATTGGAACCAATAGAAAATGGGTTACAACAGTCTTTTCAAGTTTTTCATGATCCAATAGCTGATGTGTTGGATCATGTCTACAGTCAAAGCTCTTCTCCATTAGCTAACTGTGAGCTTGAAGAAAGTATTGATACAAACTTGATCCAACAGCTGGTTTCTTTGTCATTATTAGCAAGAGTTTCGTCACAAAGCTCATACGGAAGTTTGCATTCATGATATGAGGAGAAGAAAAGTAATCCATTGGATGATTTAAGTCACAGTGCACATGAATTTCAAGATCCTTATGTAGTATTTTGGGAGGCGGATAGGAATCCATATTATTCAACGGATCTGTTTACACGTTTTCATGGGATTTGCCTTTTAGTAGTTCTTTCTTGTTTTTCATAAACAAGCACTTGCGGAGAATTCAAATAGCAGCCAGAATACGTACTTGGTTGCATTGGTTGTTTCATTTCACTTGATCAGGTGCTGAATGGAATAGTTAGAGTAGGTTTTATTGAATAAGCTCCATTTTGAGTATCTTTTCCAGTTTGTTAGTTTCATTTTAGTATCGAGTCAGTTTTTAGTTGAGTAAAAGTCAGTTTGTGTCGTCAAGTCGTTAGTTTACAATTATGCATTTCAAATTGAGTTTGACCCCATGCCCAATGGATAGGGCTACTTGGTCTACGGTGTTCTTGGCACCTCCAAAGAGCTACCAACCCCAATGGAGCCAATGTTAGCGTCAGTCTTTGAAGCCTTCCACCAGCGATCAAACATACTCTTACAAAGTGGTCTTAGTGTGTCAAAGTCAAATGTTGTCATTTCAGTGAGTCTTCAAGTAAAATTTGGTCACCAGGTATTAGGTCTAGGATTGTTTTCACTCCTTCCAAAGTTTTCTGAGTTTCGGTCCATGTCACCATTCAGCTGAGTGTACCATCATTCAAAGAGTTTTCATCATCATTTTAGGTTCCAATGGGTCATTTTACACCTTGTTCGTGCTTCAGTTGTGCTTAGGTAAGGCTCATTTCCCTCTCCTAGGGTTTTGAAGGTAATTTTTCTTGGATGGTCAAATCATAAACAAAGCTTGTATCTTTATGCTCATACACCTTTCCCCATACTTAATATACCTTCTTAAACACTTCCCATCACTGATATCCCTCAAATTCATCATTTTCCACAAACCCTAGCTTATTGCTACAATTTGACAATTTTCTAGGCTAGGCTTGTGCTTTTCCCTTTTGGACCCCTTCCCCTCACTAAATATTTGAATTTCACTTTCCATTGCTTCCTAACATCCCTCTCTATTTTCCAAAATTTTCTCAATAATTTAGAAGCCCCTTATTCCCTTCATTTTCCTTCATTTCTACAAATCCCATGTTCCACATATCGGGATAGGTTTTATTAAAATGATACTTTTGAGAAATGGAAGATGAATTTGACAAATGTGAGAGAGGTTTTTGTTCATTGTTGACCCAAGAAGAAAAAAATCTTTCAGTTTTTACATAGGTTTCATGGTTTGGGAGAAATGTCGAAAACATCATTTCCCTCAGGAGGGTTGCTGCACCTCTGGAGTGACCTTGGTAAAATAAATTTTTCTCCTATATGGAATGCCCAAATGACTTCTTGATGAGTCAAATGATAAGTAGACACAACTATCTTTCCAATGAACTAACATGAGCTAAATTTTGAGTTTAGGAAGACCTTCAAAAGTTGACTGCAATAACACTATGCATTTTGGCAGCCTCATTCTACACATTTTGACCAGTCTTGGGAGATTGGACGTTTGACAAGGAAAATTAACTCCAAATTGAAAAATTAAAGATTTTCTGGAAATTAGACTTGACAAGATTTCCAACGAGCTATCTTATGCCCAATTTGGACACTGGGAAGGCCTTCAAAAGTTGTCTACAAAAAGGCATTGCGCATATGGGAGGCGTTGCACACTTGGCAGGGTTTTCCAGTGTAAAATTGCACAGGCACTGTGCATCTGCCCAACTAAACACCAAATCACCCAAATTTCTCCAAAACTCCTAATTCACCTTAAAATCTTCAGTTTCTCTCTCTTACAAGTAATTTCATCTATCACATCTTATGTTTTAGGGTTTTGTTGCCAAGTTTGGAGTTTTGTATTTTTCAAATCTAAAACCCTAGCTTCTAGGGTGAAACCCTAGTTTTCCTCATATCACTAGTGTTTATATACCCTATCTACTTGCCATTGTTCACTAAACCCAATTCTTACATATCACATTTCCAAAATCCCTATCCCCTCATACATTTTCCCTAATTCCTACTTACACTCTCTATCAACCCTTCAAACCCTACCCACTCTCCCTACAAATCGTACCCACTCTCTCTGAAACCCTACTCATCCCTAAAAAAATTTCATACAACATACTCTCACATATTCCATCATCTTCATTTCATTCATCCACCCTATCCCATCATTGTCCATAAGTGCTCACAACCATAGAAAATCAATGGAAAGAGACAATGAATATGACCATGAAGAAAAGACACAAAATGATAGTTCCATAGAGAGACATAAGTAGCAAAGGAAACCTCATAAAGGAGGAAGAATTATCAGAGAAGAGCCCACTAGTTTGAGGGAGTTACAAGCTTGCCCACTCGCCATTTCTTGCTTTAAACATCAGGCATGCTTTGATTTTTGTGAAATGATGGAAAGGGTCAGGTTTCACCATGAGTTGGCTAGGCTGTTTGTGACTCATTTACATAACAATGAGGTGACATTCACCATAGTAACCTTCACAATATCACCATGCTGTTATTTCAGAGGGCCAACAGAGATAACCAAATGAAGAGGCACATGGCTTATCTCTTCAGGACACGGAACAAAATTTGCAACATGAGAATGAAGAGGATGAAAGCTAGGTTAAGGAGAGCCTTGGATGGAAAGAAATAGCAAGATAGATTCATAATATTGGTTGAAGGCTCTCTAGCCCATCAAAGCAGTTGATGGTGGTGCCTTGTGCCAAATTTGGGAAAATTTTGGAAAGTTTTGGCATTTTTCAAATTTTTAATTTCAAACACAGAAAATTGGTCTTTTCCTGGAGAATTTTTTGGAGGAAAGCTTTATATATTTGGGTTCAGCGTGATGAGAGCATCAAACCCAGAAAATTTCAGCAATTTTGGAGCAAAACTAGGTCACCAAAAGGTCAAAAAACTACCAAAAAATGACCTCTCTACGTGATTTCATTTTTGAGGGGGAAAATGACCTCCAAATACAAAAATTCAAGATGTTCCAAAAACTAGATAGGAATACCTTTCCAATGAGATATCTTGGGCTCAATTTGGCTAAGGGGAAGGTCTCCAAAAGTGGGTGTGAAGCGGCGCTACGCATCTGGCCAATGGTGCTGCGCATTGAGCCAGTTTGCCAGAAAATCCAGTTTTCGCCTATTTTCACTGCAAGTTGACTTTCTCTCTCTTCATGGATGAATTTATGATTTTAATTAATGCCTTGGTATGTAAATTTAATAGTGAAATGATCTTAGAGGGTAGATTCATCAGTTTGAGGTGGTTTGGGGGTCAATGAATCAGTTTCCATGCTTATAGAGGCAAGTTGTTCCACTACCTATATTCCTATTCCCTATTTGGAAATGGTTGTAACAACCCTTCTTCTCAATGATTTGACCCCTGATAGTCAGGATGAGTAGTTTTGATGCCTATATCAAGTGTTTTCTTAGTCATTTGTTTAGGTTGGACTCTCTTGGATGCTCTGAGCTACATTATACACCTTTATCAGCACTTTGGCAAGGAAATAAACCAGAATTTGTAGCTATTTTTATGGGATACTTGTGGTATGGTGTTTTTTCATAGCTCCTTCTAATGTTATTAGTTTTTCTCATATTTTATGTATGCCACAATCTAATTCATTGCTTCTAGCTTAATGATATCAAGATAGATAGGTAGAATTCATTGTTTACAGTGCTCTGCCTTGGGAAACCATTCAGTTTTTTATGTTTTCTACTGTTTGAGAAGGATACATGATCTTTGCATGCCCTCCTCAGATCCTCACCAGTATTAGACCTCTCATCTCACTCAATTTCAAGTGCCAAAGCACCTACCTACCTCGCCCCATAGAACACCCTGCATCCTAACTTGATTTCCCGGACCCAAAGCTGCCTGCTCCATTTGATCCAGCAACAAAACCAACAAAAACCAAACAAAAACCCTAGAGCTACTATACCTAGTCTAAAATCCATATTTGAGCCAGTCATCTTGATTGAGATTCTCAAGGAGAGAGCCCTCTCCTGACTTGGTAGGGCTAGCTACCAGGTTAAGCTTGGTTTGTGGTTATCTTAGGATTGCCTCCCTTCAACCTGAGGTCAATCTAGGCTCTAACAGTCCCAAGACACAAGAAGAGGAAGAGGACATGTCCCATGTTCCATATGCAAGTGCAGTCGGTAGCCTCATGTATGCAATGGTTTGTACTAGACCAGACATTACACATGCAGTGGGAGTATTGAGCAGGTTTATGTCAAAACTAGGAAAGGAGCATTAGACAACAGTGAAGCGGGTTTTCAGGTATTTGCATGCCACTAGTGATTATGGTTTGTGCTACCAAGGAAGACCAGGATTGGACAGAGTTTTTAGATATTTGTGGCTTTGTTGATGCAGACTGGACTGGAGATTTGGATCAAAAAAGATCTACAAGTAGGTATGTGTTTAACCTATTTGGAGGTGTAGTCAGTTGGATGAATAAGAAACAATCTATAGTGACACTATCAACTATAGAGGCAAAATACATGGTAGCCACTCATGCAAGCAAGGAAGCAGTTCGGTTACAGAGATTGTGTTCAACTATGGGGTTAGTACAGGGAGCTATAAGGATAGACTCTGACAGTCAAAGTGCAATTTTCTTGGCAAAGAACCCTGCATATCATTCAAAGACAAAGCACATTGATGTTTAGTATCACTTTGTAAGGGATATGATAGAAGACAAAAAGGTGTTGCTAGTAAAGGTGGACACTTTGAAGAATACTGCAGATGCATTGAAAAAATATGTGAGCTCTAAGAAGTTATCTTGGTGTAGAGAAACAATGGGCATTGCAGGGCTGGATAAATGACTAAGCTCTCTTGTGGCCCCCTGTGGGAAGAAAACAAAAAGTGTGAGAATGTTGGGTTGTGTTATATTCTTTCCACGACTAGCCCAATTTATTAACCGGGGGGTTAGAAGGGGGGCGGAGCCCCCCTTCGTTGCATAGCGGGGGGGTCACAACGGGTTTGAGGGGTGCAGGTAACCCCACTCTATGGCGTCCAGGGTAGCACCCTGGAAAATTTTGGTTTTGGACCCTATATTAGGTTGGGCGGACCTACCTATGGTTTTGTGCATGTTTTTCACACATGGTTTTGGACGCAATGGTTTTCGGTCCATGGTATTGGATGCTTCGACATGTATAAATGTGCATTGTAAAATTGATAGGAATATAATGAAAAATCAAGTTGGTAGTCCCGGTTTGGGATCCAAGGGAAAATCTCTGTGTATATGTGTTTTATGTGTTATGCTCTCACATTATTTATTTTGTGTTTTAGAATTCGTATGCAGGTAATTTCTGTACGGTGTTAAAACCTACAATGGTTAGATTTCTACTATGGATTGAGAGATGGAGATCAAGACCCTGGATCTAGTTTTATCCATCTAGGCTATGAGAAGTTTTGTATTCATGATTATACAGCGAGTTTTATGTTTTATGGTTGCGTCCATCCTATATTTACTTTGACATTATGCATTTCCCTACTGATTCATTGAGTTATATTTACTCTGAGTATGGGAATGCCTACCTCAATGATTATTGTTATATTTCATTGTAATCCTTGATTTATTGTTGCAGGTTTCCAACCATGATCTCTGATCAAATAATTGATATGATAAAGTACTTTAGTCCTCAAACTTTTCTGACTTTGCACTTTAGGGGGGAATTTGTTACACTTAAATTTTTCACCATGAAAAATGATCATCAAATTGGATCTATTTCCATCCATCGAAGTGTCATGAAGCACTCCCTTGCAAGTCAAAAACATATATGCCTTGAATAGAGTGAAAATTTTGGGAAACATGATCCATAAACCTACTTTTAGCCTCCTGCGTAGTTTCGTAGCCAGTTTTTGCACATGTGCAATTACTAACATTGATCCCTGCATAGATGTGTGCTCTGTCTGCCACTAAAAAGTGCGCAACATGAATCAATAAAAATTGAAAATAAAAAGTGATATCTAGAAGCATTGTTGGGCAAGTCCCAATAGAAAGCCTTGAAATCATGTTTATTTGAGTCTAGCCTCATTTTTGATGGGGCTAATCCCCATTCCTCAAGGAGCCCTCATCCCTTTTTAGTGGATCTCATCCTTGGGCTAAGGATCTCAAACTAATTCGTTTTGGCGTATTAATCAAGCCATAGGTGGGGGAGTTGAAAGAGGCTGTTGAGAATAAGTTTATGCTAGAGAAATTAGGTTGGAGAGCTTATCATTCTTAGAGAGGATTGAGATAAATGGGAGGAGCTTCACAACATCAAGGCACATGTTTTTTATCTCTTTTATGTTTGTGAAATTAATACAAACAATAGTTTCTTCTCACTTCATTGTTTAATGGATTAATTGATGAATTTCATGGATGGTTTATGTTATTTCTATTTTTCCATTGGAATGATGTTTGTTACTAGTCTTCTTGATCACTAGCTTGAATTATTGAATCATTTTTGTTTCATATGCCATTGATCCTTTGTTGTTTCCATGTGTGCAGGTCTGGTTTCAAGCATAGAGGAGTTGCATTGAAGCGCAAAGGGGGATCTTCATCAAGCATGTTGTAATAAGGTATGAATTTACTTTTCTCACCTTATTATCTTATGATTCAAGAAAAGATATATTCAGGGAAGGAATTAGCATGATCGTTTGTTTGTTACTAGGGTTCTTTGAAACCTAGGGAGATTGCTTGTGTCCACACTTGCAATTTTTCCTCACAACACTATGCTCAATGAGCTACCTTTGATGGGATATCTAGGAATCCTATTAAGCCCATGTTGGGGGAGGATGAGAAACCACCATTGGATTCATCCATTGATGAGGAGCAGATAGATGCATCGACAAATAGTACATTTGTAGGGCTTTCAGATAATGGCCCTCTTTAGGCATACATATATAGGACTTGCAACACAATTACATCACTTTTGCCCAATAGAGAGAGAGGTAGAGTTATATAGATAGGTCTTATGTTTTGATCATGGAAGTGGGATGAGGTGACATGAGTTGCACTGGGTGAAACACTCGCATGGTGGAGTTGTTACATGTACAGGTGTTCTTGGATTCGATCCTTCTCACAGGTTGTATGGTGAAAGGTATTGAGATGGTACCCAATAGAGCAAGCTAGGTGTCTGGAGATATCCATGGCTGCAGTTCAATAGGGGCCTTGGGTTACTAGAAGTGCTCCAAAGATAGACTATTATTGGGATCTAGGTGGAACCCTCCACCACCACATCTGTATTTTTTGGGGGGGGTGGTAGTAGCTAGGTGTTGGATCTGATGACTAAGCACACACTTTCCTTTAGATCTCCATCAAAGTTTCATTCAACACTAGTGGTAGGTTGAAGTGCCAGGGGAGTAGGTAGAGTTAGTGACCTGTCATGGAATGTTGGTCATAAATGGGATTGTAAGGTGTAAAACGTAATGAGGAAGGATTTGGTTGGTGGAGGTGGCATTGACAAGCCACCAGATAGGGCCATGGGTGGAGATGGTGATTTTGCTCAGACATTTGTGGTACATGGATCATTGAGGAGCCACGCTATAGTGATATCACCACTGGCATATAGGGATATTTTCCCCTTATTTCTCTCAAGGAGGTTTGGGAGGGGAGGTTCAACCATCGAAGGTCAAGGACGTGAGGTGATAGAGATGACGATATCGACTGGATGTGGGATGTTGCACACTAACTCATCCTCAGACCATGGCATTCTATGGTGTATAGAGTTATGCAATGTTGAAAACCTCTTGAGTATGCCCATAGGAAATCACATACCATCACAGAGGAGCTAGTTGTTGACACTTTATGCCCTCTTCACGAGCAATAGGGCCCAAGGGGCTCACCTAAGGCTGTCGGATGTGACCCAAAGTACCATTGAAAGGAGAGGAGTTTTCCTGTTCAGTCAGATGGACGATGCATGAGTTGGCAAGTTTCGGAACAGGGATGAGATGGTCCACCACATAGATAACATATGCTTTTCCCCCTAGTCCCCACTTGAGGATATCATTATTGGGGATCTGAGTGACACACTTTCGATAGGGAATTTTGAAGCATTTCAAGAGCATGCGGCACACAAGATGATGGAATTTTCTTACAAGAGGGCATGTAGGCTCTTAGCAGTTTTGGGCTACACCATTTGAATATTGGATGGTAGAATTTGCTGTGTGACCATGCAGAAGTAGGTATGTGGGGTGTACATCATATTTTTCCTTGATATATGGATCCTATACTAGTATGGATCAAATACGAGGCACAAATGGATCCCAATAGTTGTCAAAACTATGTCATCACAAATTTGGCTATGGGCTCCAGGGGTTCAGCTGATGAGTGAATCACGATCACAGAGTGTGATCTAGCTCATGCTCGAGTTAACACCTCAGAGGTAACTAACACTTTATCCATGTGGTGAGGTAGGTGTTCCTTGTTGTTTCTTAGGCTCGTGGATAGCTGTGGGGTGGGAGGTTCAAGCATTGCTGAATTGTATTCGTAGGTTTGGAATAGCTTCAATCATTACCTATATGGTGGCAGAGAGTTATAGAGGAGGAGGACCCAATATGAGCATGATGGACAACCAGTTATGATATGAGATTCGCATTGTCAACATGGTAGTTTCCTTTGTTCGATTAACATGATATCTCAACATATAAAGGCTTTGAGTTTGAGCCACATTTAGGGGTACGAATATCATACAGGTATTCCATTGGGTTTTAGTTGCACAAAGAGTATTTTCTCCCTAGAGATGCATTGATGATGTTAGCACTCCTCCGGATCTCCAAGGCTGAGGAAGAGTCCAACTGAGGTAACCATAGACCAATATTTTGACTTAGTATCTAGCCCTACCAAGCCGAAGAGGGCTCTATCCAAAGGATCACAGCCAAGAGGGTTGGATAGATTAGGGTTTTAGGCTAGGTATACTAGCTTAGGGTTTGTTTGATTTAATTTGATTAGGGTAGTCACTAGACGAGTGATTTAGTTCAGAGAGTGAACTATATCAAGGCAAAAGAGAATTAGAATTGTAGACATCTGAGGGGGTAAGGTAGGCAAGTTACTTTAACACTTTGTAGTATAGTGATGAAATGGTTTAGACTGATGAGATGTTAAAAAGAGCATGAAAAATCATGAATTCTTTTTAAACTGAAGAAATAAAACAAATTATGATGATTTTCCCAAAACAAAGCACAGAAGGTGAATTCTTCTTATGACACCTTAAAAATCAAACATATTTAAAGTGAAATGAACCATGAAAGGTACAAAATATTCACACATATGTAACTGAAGAGGAAACAATATCAAAGTATCATGCAACAGGAATCCCACAAAAATCGTTGCAACTCATCCAATATATCCCATGCCAAAGTCTGGAACATTAGTACAACATCTGTTAGGGTCCCACCCTAACCCCATTATTTATGTAGTAGGATCGAGTCATAGTTATAGTTAAGTAAAGAGTCAATAAAGCACATATTAATAATTGTAAGTGGTTAACCCGAAATTAATGATGGGACCACAGTTAGTTGCAAATGGGCCATGGTATTAGATAGATGGTATTAATAAGAACCATGGTATTGATCCATGGTATTGCATGTAAGATTCATATATAAAGGATAGAGACTCCCTGCGAGGAGCATCGTGTCTTATTTTGTAACCGAGCTCTGCTCTATTGGAGGTTGCGCCCTCGAAGAGGCAAGTGAACATTGCTTCTAAATAATAAAATACTTTCTCTTGTTTCTCACTATTCTATGTTCTGGGTATATTTCTTCGCATATTAGGTATTTTGGTAATCATCTTGCAGGTTTAGAGCATAACAAGTGGTATCAAAGCACTTTCCAGGGCAGGTGGGATCTCCATTTCTTAGCAAAAATTTTTTTGGCTAGAGACGTGTTCCGGCATCTAACCACGGGATCTGTCGTTGAGCGCATAAACCTATGGATTTGGGGAGGCATGCACGCAGGAAATACAAGAGGTGGTCATGCTTGTTGGACTCCCTTGTAACCCCTGTGGGTACCCCTGTGGGTACCCCTTCGAGTAGTAGTTCATTAGACAGAACCGCGCACAGACTCTCTTCCAAGTACTCTCTGGCTATATCGGAACCCCCCTAGCTCCTTTGAAACCTCGCCATAGATAAACCGTCGGCCATATTTCTGCTACAGTACACCGAGAACAACACTCGAAAAGATTACTTCCCTGTACGATAAGGTAGTCGGGTTGTACGGCTAAGGGTATGGTTGATCCTCCTTAGTTAGAGCCCTGAAACATTGAGCCGAGTACTACTATTAGACCCTTATGTATATTGTGATCTGTAGCACCTGACACTCCTCGAGACCATAGTTCCCTTTTCTATCTTGGGATCACGCATAATCTCTGCCAGATCAGATCTCGCAAGGGGGTTTGCAGCAGCAGCAGACATCAGTCCCGCAGTTCCGAGTTAGCAGACCAACCTTTCCGATCTATTAGATCCATTAGATCCGTAGCAGCAATCTGTCCACTGATCAGAGCTATCCGATCAGCCATTCAAATCTCTCAGATCCACCAGATCTGAGTAGTTGTGTGGGGTTCCTATACCGGGGCGTGATTTTCGCAGGACTTTTGGTAGCATTGACATTTTGAGGATTCGGCTACTGCAGTATTCCTAAGCGAGTAAAACTCCGTTAGGAGTTTTCAAAAAAAAAAAAAAACCTGAGACCCCCCGAGGCGCTTATTGGTGATCTAGCCCATAAGAATCAAGACGACGAGCTGAGAAAGGTGGTACCATTCAATTGTTAGTGAAAAAAATTCGAGTGGTCCCAACTTTCAAGTACATCGGATCGTTGCATGGTAGCAACTAGAGCTCAAGCTATGGCCAATGAGAAGATTGACAAACTTGAACAATCCTTGCAAGCCATCCAAGCTCAACTTGACAAACTAACTGACGCACTCTCTATGGGCAAGGAGGAAGCCCGCGAGGAGGCGTATATTGGCAATGGACATAGTGAGGGTGAGTCTAGCCACTCTCTTCACCTCTGGGGCACCCACCAACAATCCTGTCCGCGACCTCCCAAGCTGGATATGCAAAACTTTGATGGTTCTCACCCGGCCGCATGGGTAGCACAAATGGAGCAGTATTTCAATCTGAATAACATCTTAGATAATGAGACTTAGCTTATGGTGGGGAGCATGTACTTGGACAATGAAAGATGGCAATGGTGGGAATGGCATCAACGTTGCAATGGAAGTTTTTTGACTTGGGCCACCTTCAAAAAAGCTCTTACAGAGCGCTTTGACTAGGAATCTGCTTTTTTGGGTCATCTCACTAAGCTCCGACAGACTGGCACAGTGGATGGATATGTTACAGCCTTTGAAGCCTTGGCTTTCCGCATTAGGGATCTCCCAGATGCGTTCTACATGGAATGTTTTATCAGCGGTCTTAAAGAGGCCATACAAGCCCACGTCCGACTACACCACCCTCCCACATGGTCGAAGGCTTGCAAGGTAGCTCGTAACGTGGAACGTGCGTTAGCAGCCCAGTCCATTCACCCAAATTTCACCGCCAAGGGTCGCCCCCCACAGGCTCACAGCACGACTCAAACACTTAAGGTTCAAAAGGTGTCACCTATAGAAATGGCCGAAAGAAGAAAGCAGGGATTATGTTACTACTGTGATGAAAAATACTCCCCAGGTCATAAATGCAAGGAGCCCAAATTTTTTCAAATTGATGCCACTGATTACAGCTCATCGGAGGAAACCCCACCACTTGAGGAACCGGAGGAGGTAGAAGAGGACAACCAGAAGGACAATGTCCCTGACGAACCAGTGATTTCGCTGCATGCTTTGGCAGGGATTTCTTCACCTCAAACTCTTAAAATCAGAGGTTTTATTAAACATCGCCTAGTAGTAGTCTTGATTGATAGTGGAAGTACACATAATTTCATCCATCAAAAAGTCGCGGAAGCAGTGCATTGTTTTGTACGAGTAGTTTCTAACTTCCAAGTCCAAATTGTGGATGGGGGAACAATGAAATGTGAAGGCCGTTGTGAAAATGTCAAACTTCAAATGGGGGATTATCAGTTGAAGACCCACATGTTTTCCATACACATGGGAGGGTACGACATTGTCCTCAATGTTGAATGGCTTCGTACTCTTGGGCCAATCACAATGGATTTCCAGGAGTTATATATGAGCTTTAAGTAGAACAACTCCACACATACCCTCCGTGGACTCCCGGCGGGAGCTCCCTCTATCATCAGCTCACATAGGATGGAAAAATTGCTAAAAAAGGGCCATCATGGAGTTATAACTCAATTTAATGCCATCCAGGCCGTCGAACCCATTTCTGTGTCGATTCATCCTGAGATGCAACAGATTTTAAATAACCATCTTCCAATGTTTGACAAGCCTCATGAGCTTCCACCCTCAAGATGGGAACATGATCATAGCATCACCTTGGTTCCAGGTGTTAGCGCTTGAAATTTCACCTCAGGCTGAGAAAGGTAAACCTCAAGGCCACATCAAACCACTTAGCCTCGTAGCTAGCCCTACGGGGCAGGAGAGGGCTCTCTCCAGTCTATCTCGGTAAAATCTTCAATGGATGAGATGACCAATAGGGTAACACTGATTTTAGGCTACTAAACTGATCAGAAAGGTTGATTTGGGGTTTTTAGAGTTTTTGGTGGCAAATTGAGGAGAGGGCAATTTTGGGTGCCGGGATTGGACACAGTTTCTGCAGGGGACTCTTTGGGGCGAGTTAGGAGACAGTATTGATGCCTTTGATTGAGGTGGATGATCAGGAATGAGAGGTGAGGAGCTAAGGAGAGCAAATAATAACTTTGAATTCTCCTTAGACAGTAGAAAACATTGAAATTAAACAAACTTAAAAGCAGAGCATGACAGTCATGAATTCTTACTTTAACACTTCATTTGTTTAATGTGCAGAAGGAAAAGAAAGGAAATGGTTCACATAACACACTTACAAGTACATAGAGAAACACACCATCAATACATGTAACCACAAGAATCCCAAAAAGGACTGCAAAACCCTGGTCTTCCTTAGCCAAAAATTGCAGAGATACAGTGAATAATACAATGATAACTTCTCCCTCAAGAGTCCAACCATGAAAATGAGCCAGAAAGTACATAATATAGATCATCTAACCTCTTTCCCTGCCTCCATGGGTCGAGCTCACTATCCTAGGAGCTGTTTCAACCAATTCTAAACTAAGCACTGAAAACTAGGCAGTCAAAACAACTTGCCTCTGTAAGCTAGGAAACCAATTCATTCATTTAGTTTTCACCTATTTCATGAATGAATCTTCTAGAAAAGATACATAAGTGTAAAAGTATCAAAAAATTACATTATTTACATCAAGGAGGATAACAATCCACTCCAAAAAGTCAAACATGGTCAAATCTGCGTTTTCTGAGTTGTACAGTGAAATTTTGAGAAAATTGCTTGATAGGTCGCGCGCCTCTGCCTGACGGGTCGCGCGCCTTTGGGACCACTTTTGGGGCACTTACAGGTGTCCAAATTGAGCAAGAGTAGGCTTGTTGGAAAGTTCTGTGAGTCTACTTTCCAACCCAACTGGAATTTCTGAATTTGGTGGTCATTTGCCCCTCGAAACGTGCAATCTCCCAAGACTGCTTTCTGTGTCTCAAAAATGTGGCAGAAAGTCATTTTTTGCTTGTTTTTTGACTTTCTGGAGGCCCAAAACTTCACAAAATCTCTTGTCCATGGATGAGCATGTGTAACTTTGCATGAAAAATTTGGAAATGCTGAGTTTTTGCAAAATGGAGTTGCCAAGATGAAGGGTCGCGCGGGGGGTGAGACCCGTTAATGGAGAAAACCTGTAAATTGCCTGAAAAAACCAAAATTTACCCACAATGCTCAAAATTTCTTGGGATTTGTGCTATGGCTGAGCTATTTAGTGCCTTGGTCCTTCAGTGAAGCCTCGGCCAAGATATGGAGGGGATCGGGCCTCTTTCTCCTTTTTTTGTGCCTTGGCCAACCGCCTTTGGAACATCTTCATCTTTGCCTTGCACACGTGCATTCTCGCCCAATAATGGTTCTTCATGTTTCTCAACAATTTTTTATCTTGGTTGGCCTTAGCCAACAACCTCTCCAAGTGAGAATTGAGCTGGATAAGCATGGACTCTCGCTCAGCGGGCAATAGATCACCGGGTCTTCTTCGATTCAAGATGCGGTCACTACGAAGCCTCCACAATTCATCAAGAGTTTGCTCATCCTCCAACTGTTTGTTGAGCTGCTCTAGATATGAGATTGTCCATTGTGCCCCCTCTAATCTCCTTTGACTCTCGGCTAGGAGAACTAACATCAAGATCAATAAGCTCTATATCTGGAACACGTGATGGCCCCTCATCAATCTTGGGCTGCTTGCCCCTCTGTGCTGTCTGTGCTGCTGAAGAAGGCGAGACCCCTTCCACCTGCTGTGGAGATAACACTCGCTGAGCTGATGAAGAAGGCGAGACCCCTTCCACCTGATGTGGAGAAAATACTCGCCGAGCTGCTGCAAGTAAGGCCCTTTGGCCTCTCTGATAAGTGACAAGCGGAGGAGAGCTGACATGGCTAGTCCCGGGGATATCATGCTGTTGTGATGGTCCTCCCTCCTCATGAACAATCTCTAGATGTGGTGGTGGTGGTGCTGTGAAAAGCTCACGAGAGATGAACTCCTCCCATGGGATGCCCTGCTGTTTTGACTGTTTGAGATGCTGTTTCAAGGGGACAAATAACACAAAGGAGAAGTCGGGGAGGGGGACTTTTGAGGGGACTTAGGGAAAATATATGTAAGAGGGAATTTAGGGAAGAAATTATGACATATACAACATCACGTAATCATAATATGCATGGGTTTTATGGGAAGTAGGGTTCAAGGTTATGTTATTGATTTTTAGGGGTAGGGGTAGGGTTTTAGGGCTTTTAGTATTTTTGGTAGGGAGATTGGGTAAAAATGATAAGGGAGGTGGTAATGGGATGTGGGGAAAAAGTGGGGATGAAAAGGATGACCTTGAGCACAGCAAAACAAAACCCTAGCTTTACTTGCACTTTGACCTTTTTAAGCACAATACACATGAATTTCCCATTTCATCTTGATGGCATTTGACACATCTTCCATGCTCATTTTTTCTTTACCAAGAAAAATCACCATGATTTAGAGGCCTACCTGAAGAAATTTAGGAGAAAGAAGTTGATTTGTGGCTCACTGGAAAATTTCTGTGGAGAAATCCCCAACGGGTCGCGCGCCCTCAACGGGTCGCGCCAGTGTAATTTTTGCACTGGCAAATGTGTCCTGATGGGTCGCGCGCCTTCAACGAGTCGCGCACCTTTTCAGGAGGCTTTTGGAGGCCTTCCCGGTGTCAGAATCGGGTGCAGGATAGCTCTTTGGAAAGGTCTTTGCGTCTACTTTCCAATACAACTATAATTTTTCAATTTGGAGTTGATTTGACCTATCAAAAATCAAATCTCCCAAGACTGGTCAAAAAGTGCCAAATGAGGCTGCCTCAAGGAAGAGTGCTGTTGTAGTCAACTTTTGAATGCCTTCCTCAACCCAAAATTGAGCTCATGATAACTAATTGGAAAGCTCTTTGTGTCTAGTTATCATTTTAGCCATCAAGCAAATCATTTGGCCAACCAAGCTAGGAGAAAACTTGATTTTCCCAAGGTCACTTCAAAGGTGTCTTTGATTCTCCTGAGGCAACGGTATTCTTGACATTTCTCTCAAACCATGACACCTGTGCAAAAAGTGAAAGATTTTTTTCTTATTTGGCATGTTGTAGACAAAAACCTCTCTCAGTTTTCCAAAATTCATCTTTGATTGCTCTGAAACAGCTTTTGAGTGAAACTTATCCCGATGTGTGAAACAAGGAATTTTGTCGAAATGAAGCGAAATTAAGGGGATAAGGGGCTTCTAAATTCTTGGGGAAATTTTTGGAAGTAGGGATGGATGTTAGGAAGTAGGGGAAAGTGGAATGTCAGGGATTGAGTGAGGGGAAGGGGTCCAAAAGGGCAAAACACAGGCCCAACCTAGAAAATTGCGAGGTTGTAGCTAGAAACTAGGGTTTGTGCAAAAATGAGGAATTTGGGGGATCTCAGTGATGGGAAGCATTTTATAAGGTACTTTAAGGATAGGGGAAGGTGTATGAACATCAGGATACAAGTTTTGCCGATGATTTGACCGTCCAAGAGAAATTGCCCTCAAAACCCTAGGAGAGGAAAATGACCTTACCTAGGTGCAACTGAAGCATGGACAAGGTGTAAAAAGACTCATTAGACACTAAGATGATAATGAAAACCCTATGAATGATGATAGACTCAGCTGAATAGTGACATAGATGGGCATTTGGGCAACTTTGAAAAGAGTGGGAGCAAACCCTAGACCTAATGCCTAGTGACCAAATTTTGCTTGAAAACTCTTTGAAATGACAAAATTTGACTTGGAAACTCTGAGACCACTTTGTAAGAGCATATTTGATCACTGGAGGAAGGCTGGAAAGACTGACACTAACATTGGCTCCAATGGGGATGGTAGCTCCTTGGAGGTGCCAAGAACCTTAGACCTCTGGGAGAGCAGACCAGTGCCTTACAATTATTGGGCAATGGAGTCAAAAACTCAAGCTGAAATGCATGACTAAAAACTGATGAGTTGACAACACAAATTGACTCTCACTCAACTAAAAACTGACTCGATACTTAAACACAACCGACAAACTGAAAATGATGCTCAAAGGGGAGCTTATTCATCACAACCTACTCTAACAGTTTCATACATCACCTGATCAAGTGAAATGAAACAACCAATGTAACCAAGCAAGTATCCGATCTGCTGTTCGAATTCTCCACAAGTTCTCGCTTATGACCAACAAGAGAGAACTAATAAAATGCAACTCCCATGATGACTTAGAAACAGATCCGTAGAATGATATGAATTCTCTATCCACCTCCAAAAACACTGCATAAGGATCTTGAAATTCAAGCACACTGGAACTTAGCTCATCCAATGGATTACTTCTCTTTTCCTCATACCATGAATGCAAATTTTGATCTGAGCCTTGTGACGAGACCTCTGCTGAAAATGACGAAGAAAACGGCTGCCGGATCAAGTTCATATCAGCACATGTTTCAAGCTCACATGTAGACAATGGAGAAAAACTTTGACTGCAAACCTCATCCAAAACATCAGCTATTGGATCATGAAAAACTTGAAAAGACTGCTGCAATCCCATTTCTATTGGTTCCATTGTGATTACATGATTGCCTACATGCTGCTCATTCTTCACTGAAGCTGGACTATGCAAATTTCCCTTCAAATACTGAAATGATTCAAAACAGAATGGTAGGGAACCTTCTTGTATCATTTGATCAAATATGTCAGCTTCCATGCCTTAATCTACAACTTGACAACCAATGGCATTTGGGGGTTCAAATTTTGCTGCACTCTCCTCATCAATGTCGTAGCTGATATGTGATGGCTGAACATTGTATTCAAGCTGTTGAAAATGAACTTCTTCCTCCCACAAACTAGCTGCTGGTTCGTCTGCAAGATTAGCTTTTGTTTGGAGAACATAATCATCGTCATACTGATCAAAATGAGGCAAATCATCGGTATAAAACATATCATCAAGCATGCAGGTCATATCAACAGATCTCTCTTCTCCAAGATGATTAATAAGACAATCATTATCAGATCTATAACAATTAGCATCAAAAAGAAAATGATTTGAATCAGCAACTTGTTCTTCTTCAATCAGCGCGCCATGATCTTGAACATCATAAGCATTCCTTGCGGTGACCTTCTCCATTATCTTTTCTACTGCACTTACCAAAATGTCAAGCTTCACCTCTAGAGATTTTGATTCGGCCGGATCTATGTTTTTCATCTCTTCTTCTTTCAACCTTGCCCTTCGGATCAGCAGATGAGCCTCTACATTTACTGCACTGTTTTGCATCTCGTGAAGTGTTGCAATATCCCTTTCTCTCAGCTGAAACTCCATCTCCGGATCAAAGGCACCCGGATAGTGCAAGAGAGTAGATCTAGGAGTAGGCCTTATATCAACTGGCATCGAATAATAAACTTGATTAAATCTGGCTGAAAACTGTTGTACTGTCTCCTCTGGCAATCTTTTCAGCTGGTTATACTCTTCTACAATCAAGAAAAGGTTCTGCCCGATCATCCACCTGTCGAGAAAAACTTTGACAAACTACTGGAAATCTGAAATGCTTGCATCAGGCAGGGTTTTGAACCAACTCTTCACTTTGGCTTGCAAAGAAAGAGCAAAAAGCCTTATACTAACATCTTCATCATCAACTTCAAAAAGATCTAGAAAATTCTCAAAATTCTACACATGTTGCTCAGCGTTGACATTCTTACTTTCACCATCAAACCTCGGCAAGTATAGATCATAGTTTTTGGGGAAAGCATGGAGAACATAAGGTAAAACAAGAGGTTTATACCGATCTGGAATTTTACAAGGTGTAGGGGTATGTACAGTAGGTATAGAATCAGTCTTTGTTGCTTGGGGCTCATCAATTTGAAGATGATCATCACAAAATTTAGAAGAAAGGTCTTGATCAAGCTCAAAGGTATGCAAATCTTTGGTATTCACAATCTTCAAAGGGAAAGAATCAACTGCAGGCTGAGGATCTCTTCTCAAATACAATATACTTTGCAAAGCCTTCTTAACATTCTTGGGAAAAGAGAAGAAATAATTTATGACAAAGAACAAAATGTCTTGGATGAAATTCCAACTTGAGTACCTGGTCTGTCCATGTTGTCCTTTCATGTTTTTGCTGGTCGGGATCATCCTCCAGTGGAGTCTTTGGATCTGATCTCGAAAATGATTTAGAGTTGCCAAGTGAATGATTTCAGCCTTTCAAGTGTCTGATCGTTGTCCACTATCAACAATCAGATCTGAAATTGATACATGTACTGGGGTAAAATGCAAATGAAATGTTGTATTCACAAGCTCACGGAGATTGACTGAAGCAGCATTTATCTACTTCCGCTAATGCAAAGCAAAAGCGTTTCGAAGGCTACCTGGCATAACTTCAGGCTCCGTCTAAGACTTATGAAACCAACACATCAATCCACAAACAAGTTTGTTCTCCCTAGTATGGTCGCCAATATGTTAGCGCTTGAAATTTCACCTCAGGCTGAGAAAGGTAAACCTCAAGGCCACATCAAACCACTTAGCCTCGTAGCTAGCCCTACGGGCAGGAGAGGGCTCTCTCCGGTATATCTCAGTAAAATCTTCAATGGATGAGATGAACAATAGGGTAACACTGATTTTAGGCTACTAAACTGATCAGAAAGGTTGATTTGGGGTTTTTAGAGTTTTTGGTGGCAAATTGAGGAGAGGGCAATTTTGGGTGCGGGGATTGGACACAGTTTCTGCAGGGGACTCTTTGGGGCGAGGTAGGAGACAGTATTGATGCCTTTGATTGAGGTGGATGATTAGGAATGAGAGGTGAGGAGATAAGGAGAGCAAACAATAACTTTGAATTCTCCTTAGACAGTAGAAAACATTGAAATTAAACAAACTTAAAAGCAGAGCATGACAGTCATGAATTCTTACTTTAACACTTCATTTGTTTAATGTGCAGAAGGAAAAGAAAGGAAATGGTTCACATAACACACTTACAAGTGCATAGAGAAACACACCATCAATACATGTAACCACAAGAATCCCAAAAAGGACTGCAAAACCCTGGTCTTCCTTAGCCAAAAATTGCAGAGATACAGTGAATAATACAATGATAGCTTCTCCCTCAAGAGTCCAACCGTGAAAATGAGCCAGAAAGTACATAATATAGATCATCTAACCTCTTTCCCTGCCTCCATGGGTCGAGATCACTATCCTAGGAGCTGTTTCAACCACTTCTAAACTAAGCACTGAAAACTAGGCAGTCAAAACAACTTACCTCTATAAGCTAGGAAACCAATTCATTCATTTAATTTTCACCTATTTCATGAATGAATCTTCTAGAAGAGATACATAAGTGTAAAAGTATCAAAAAATTACATTATTTACATCAAGGAGGATAAAAATCCACTCCAAAAAGTCAAACATGGTCAAATCTGCGTTTTCTGAGCTGTACAGTGAAATTTTGAGAAAATTCCCTGATAGGTCGCGCGCCTCTGCCTGACGGGTCACGCGCCTTTGGGACCACTTTTGGAGAACTTCCGTGTGTCCAAATTGAGCAAGCGTAGGCTTGTTGGAAAGGTCTATGAGTCTACTTTCCAACCCAATTGGAATTTCTGAATTGGGTGGTCATTTTCCCCTCCAAAAGTGCAATCTCCCAAGACTGCTTTCTGTGTCTCAAAAATGTGGCAGAAAGTCATTTTTTGTTTGTTTTTTGACTTTCTGGAGGCCCAAAACTTCACAAAATCTCTTGTCCATGGATGATCATGTGTAACTTTGCATGAAAAATCTGGAAATGCTGAGTTTTTGCAAAATGGAGTTGCCAAGATGAAGGGTCGCGCGGGGGGTGAGACCCGTTAATGGAGAAAACCTGTAAATTGCCTGAAAAAACCAAAATTTACCCAAAATGCTCAAAATTTCTTGGGATTTGTGCTGTGGCTGAGCTATTTAGTGCCTTGGTCCTTCAGTGAAGCCTTGGCCAAGATATGGAGGGGATCGGGCCTCTTTCTCCTTTTTTTGTGCCTTGGCCAACCGCCTTTGGAACATCTTCATCTTTGCCTTGCACACGTGCATTCTCGCCCAATAATGGTTCTTCATGTTTCTCAACAATTTTTTATCTTGGTTGGCCTTATCCAACAACCTATCCAAGTGAGCATTGAGCTAGCTAAGCATGGACTCTCGCTCAGCGGGCAATAGATCACCGGGTCTTCTTCGATTCAAGATGCGGTCACTACGAATCCTCCACAACTCATCAAGAGTTTGCTCATCCTCCAACTGTTTGTTGTGCTACTCTAGATATGAGATTGTCCATTGTGCCCCCTCTAATCTCCTCTGCAATGCATCATTTTCAGCTCTAAGGTGCTAAATGATCTCCTTTGACTCTCGGCTAGGAGAACTGACATCAAGATCAATAAGCTCTATATCTGGAACACGTGATGGCCCCTCATCAATCTTCGGCTGCTTGCCCCTCTGTGCTATCTGTGCTGCTGAAGAAGGTGAGACCCCTTCCACCTGCTGTGGAGATAACACTCGCTGAGCTGATGAAGAAGGCGAGACCCCTTCCACCTGATGTGGAGAAAATACTCACCGAGCTGCTACAAATAAGGCCCTTTGGCCTCTCTGATAAGTGACAAGCGGAGGAGAGCTGACATGGCTAGTCCCGGGGATATCATGCTGCTATGATGGTCCTCCCTCCTCATGAACAATCTCCAGATGTGGTGGTGGTGGTGCTGTGAAAAGCTCACAAGAGATGAACTCCTCCCATGGGATGCCCTGCTGTTTTGACTGTTTGAGATGATGTTTCAAGGGGACAAATAACACAAGGGAGAAGTTAGGGAGGGGGACTTTTGAGGGGACTTAGGGAAAATATATGTAAGAGGGAATTTAGGGAAGAAATTATGACATATACAACATCACGTAATCATAATATGCAAGGGTTTTTTGGGAAGTAGGGTTTAGGGTTATGTTATTGATTTTTAGGGGTAGGGGTAGGGTTTTAGGGCTTTTAGTATTTTTGGTAGGGAGATTGGGTAAAAATGATAAGGGAGGTGGTAATGGGATGTGGGGAAAAAGTGGGGATGAAAAGGATGACCTTGAGCACAGCAAAACAAAACCCTAGCTTTACTTGCACTTTGACCTTTTTAAGCACAATACACATGAATTTCCCATTTCATCTTGATGGCATTTGACACATCTTCCATGCTCATTTTTTCTTTACCAAGCAAAATCACGATGATTTAGAGGCCTACCTGAAGAAATTTAGGAGAAAGAAGTTGATTTTTGGGTCACTAGAAAATTTCTGTGGAGAAATCCCCAACGGGTCGCGCGCCCTCAACGGGTCGCGCCAGTGTAATTTTTGCACTGACAAATGTGTCCTGATGGGTCGCGCGCCTTCAACGGGTCGCGCGCTTTTGCAGGAGGCTTTTGGAGGCCTTCCCGGTGTCAGAATCGGGTGCAGGATAGCTTGTTGGAAATTTCTTTGAGCCTACTTTCCAACCCAACTAGAATTTTTCAATTTGGAGTTGATTTGACCTATCAAAAATCAAATCTCCCAAGACTGGTCAAAAAGTGCCAAATGAGGCTGCCTCAAGGAAGAGTGTTGTTGCAGTCAACTTTTGAATGCCTTCCTAAACCCCAAATTGAGCCCATGATAGCTCATTGGAAATCTCTTTGTGTCTAGTTATCATTTTCCCCATCAAGCAAATCATTTGGCCAACCAAGCTAGGATAAAACTTGATTTTCCCAAGGTCACTTTAGAGGTGTCTTTGATTCTCCTGAGGCAACGGTATTCTTGACATTTCTCTCAAACCATGACACCTGTGAAAAAAGAGAAAGAGTTTTCTCTTCTTTGGCATGTTTTGGACAAAAACCTCTCTCATTTTTCCAAAATTCATCTTTGATTGCTCTGAAACATCTTTTGAGTGAAACTTATCCCGATGTGTGAAACAAGGAATTTTGTCGAAATGAAGCGAAATGAAGGGGATAAGGGGCTTCTAAATTCTTGGGGAAATTTTTGGAAGTAGGGAGGGATGTTAGGAAGCAGGGAAAAGTGGAATCTCAGGGATTGAGTGAGGGGAAGGGGTCCAAAAGGGTAAAACACAGGCCCAACCTAGAAAATTGTCAAGTTGTAGCTAGAAACTAGGGTTTGTGCAAAAATGAGGAATTTGGGGGATCTCAGTGATGAGAAGCATTTTCTAAGGTACTTTAATGATAGGGAAAGGTGTATGAGCATCAGGATACAAGTTTTGCCGATGATTTGACCGTCCAAGAGAAATTGCCCTCAAAACCCTAGGAGAGGAAAATGACCTTACCTAGGCGCAACTGAAGCATGGACAAGGTGTAAAAAGACTCATTAGACACTAAGATGATAATGAAAGCCCTATGAATGATGATAGAATCAGCTGAATAGTGACATAGATGGGCATTTGGGCAACTTTGAAAAGAGTGGGAGCAAAACCTAGACCTAATGCCGAGTGACCAAATTTTGCTTGAAAACTCTTTGAAATGACAAAATTTGACTTGGAAACTCTGAGACCTATTTGTAAGAGCATATTTGATCACTGGAGGAAGGCTGGAAAGACTGACACTAACACCAGGGACCCACCACCAAATGTGCGCCCATACAGATATCCGTTCACCCAAAAGAATGAAATAGAAAAATAATGAAGGAACTTTTGGAAGCAGGTGTCATTTGTCCCAGCATTAGTCCTTATTCATCACCAGTGGTCATGGTGCTCAAGAAAGATGGGGAATGGTGGATGTGTCCAGACTTCAGGGCCCTCAATAATTTGATAGTCAAAGATAAATTTCCCATCCCGGTTGTTGATGATTTTCTGGATGAACTCAATGGGGCTCAATTCTTCACTAAGTTGGATCTTCGCTCAGGCTACCACCAAATTCGCATGAAGGAAGTCAACATTCCAAAGACTACTTTCAGAACTCATGAAGGCCATTATGAGTTCGTGGTCATGCCATTCAATCTTTGTAATGCCCCATCTACTTTTCAGAGCCTTATGAACCACCTTCTCAAACCACATCTCAGGAAATTTGTCCTTGTCTTCTTCGATGACATCCTCATCTATAGTTTCACTTGGGCCGCACATCTTTAGCATGTAGATCTACTCTTGCAACTGCTCCGCAAGCATAAATTATTTGTTAAGATGTCCAAATGTTCTTTTGGCATGGAATAAGTTGAGTATTTGGGCCACATTGTGGGGCGTGAAGGTGTCAAGGTGGACCCCAAAAAGATCCAAGCAATGCAGGATTGGCCTCAACCTAAGACCTTGAAGAGCCTGAGAGGATTTTTGGGTCTCACAGGCTATTATCGCAAATTTGTCTGCAATTATGGTCGCATTGCGAAGCCCCTCACTCAACTCCTCAAGAAAAATTCATTCTTCTGGAACGATGACACACAACAGGCATTTACAGCTCTCAAAAATTCCATGTGTTCCACTCCAGTCTTAGCACTACCTAATTTCACCAAATCTTTTGTCATTGAATGTGATGCTTCGGGTACGGGTATTGGGGCGGTATTAATGAAGGAAGGTCGACCCTTGGCCTTCACAAGCCAACAACTAAGTGGGAATAATCTGGGACAATATACCTATGAGAAGGAAATGATGGCCATCTTACATGCAGTAGATACCTGGTGACCTTACTTACTGGGGCGACGTTTCCAAATCCACACAAACCATCACAGTCTTAAATATTTTTTGGAGCAACGCTTATCCTCCCCACAACAAAATAAATGGCTCGCAAAAATGTTGGGATATGATTATGAGATCATTTATAAGAAAGAGTGCGAAAATAGTGTAGCAGATGCATTATCTCGCCAATTTGAGGAGGAAAGTACCCTGCTCGCAATTTCCCTTCCCATTCCAGAATGGATTGAAGAGGCTCACAGGGAATGGTTTTCACATCCCTGGCTCTCCCAACCCATTACTCAATTGCAGGCGGATCCAAATTCCACCAAGGGCTACTCGTGGCAGGATGAGATTCTTCGCTACAAGGACAGAGTCGTAATATCACCAACATCCACCCTCAAAAGCCGCATTTTGGAAAAATTGCACTCATCCCCCATTGCAGGACATTCAGGCTTTCAAAAGACATATGCTCGCACTAGAAGATCATTTTTTTGGATAGGCATGAAAAAGGACATCCTTACTTTTGTAGCGAAATGTGATGTCTGTCAATGCCACAAAGGGGAGACAGTCAAAGCACCAGGCACATTACAACCGTTGCCCATCCCGGCATCTATATGGATGGAGGTTTCTATGGATTTTATTACAGGTCTTCCAAAGTCTGGAAACAAGTTAGTCATCATGGTGTTTGTGGACCGACCTTCTAAGTATGCTCATTTTTGCACCCTACTCCACTCGTTTACACCAACTTTGGTCGCTCAATCTTTCATGGATCAGATCTTCAAATTGCATGGCATGCCCACTTCTATTGTGTCTGATCGTGACCCGATCTTCACGAGTAATTTTTGGCAGGAACTCTTCAGGCTACAAGGCACCCAAATAAACTCAGTACTTCCTATCATCCACAAACGGATGATCAAACGGAAGCCGTCAACAAATGTCTGGAAACCTACCTTAGGTGTTTCACTTCAGAAAAGCAACATCTATGGGTACAGTGGTTGCCGCTAGCTGAATGGTGGTATAACACCACCTATCATGCCACCACCAAAGTGACTCCCTATGAAGCAGTTTATGGTCAACTCCCTCCTTCCCCTACTTTTTATATCAAGGGGTGCTCAAAAGTACAAGCAGTGGATCAACTCCTACAAAACTGCACAACCATGCTCGCCCATCTTAGAGAGAACCTTCATCAAGCTCAAAATCGCATGAAGCAACAGGTAGATCAGCTTCGCTCAGAGCACCAATTTCAAGAAGGGGATCAGGTATTTTTGAGGTTGCAGCCATATAAGCAAACTTCTCTCAAAGACAAGGGTTGTCACAAACTATCTCAAAAATTCTACGAACCATATCAAGTACTTCAACGCATTGGAGAAGTGGCCTACAAGCTAGCTTTTCCACCCACTGCAAAAATCCATCCAATTTTCCATGTCTCATGCCTAAAGAAAGTGATTGGGAACAATTGCAGAATTCAAACCAGTCTACCTGAATTGGATGAAGAAGGGTCAATCTGGCTCCAACCTGAACAGGTACTAGACACACGAGAACGGCACCTGCGTGGCCGCATGATCAGCAAAGTCCTCGTCAAGTGGAAAGACACCTCTCCGGAAGATGCAGCCTGGGAACCAGCCACTACTCTTCAGCATTTTCCGCAGCTTCAACCTTGAGGACAAGGCTATTCTTAAGGGGGAGGGCATGTTAGGGTCCCACCCTAACCCCCTTATTTATGTAGTAGGATCGAGTCATAGTTATAGTTAAGTAAAGAGTCAATAAAGCCCATATTAATAATTGTAAGTGGTTAACCCGCAATTAATGATGGGACCACAGTTAGTTGCAAATGGGCCATGGTATTAGATAGATGGTATTAATAAGAACCATGGTATTGATCCATGGTATTTCATGTATGAGTCATATATAAAGGATAGAGACTCCCTGCGAGGAGCATCGTGTCTTATTTTGTAGTCGAGCTCTACTCTATTGGAGGTTGCCCCCTCGAAGAGTCAAGTGAACATTGCTTCTAAATAATAAAATAATTGCTCTTGTTTCTCACTATTCTATGTTTTGGGTATATTTCTTCGCATATATGGTATTTTGGTAATCGTCTTGCAGGTTAAGAGCATAACAACATCCAATGGAGTCCAACCTATAGAATGGCTGAGAAATTACATGATATAGGCCTCAAACCAATTCATACTAGCCTCAGGGGTCAAATCCATGAGAGGACGAGTAGTTACAACAAAAACGAACTGATAGCTAGAGTGTAGGGTGGTCAAAGTGACTCATCCCTAACTTAAGTAAACTGGTTCATTACATCTCATGGAGGCCATTTAACTAATGTACTTACCCTAGGTAATAGTAAAAAAATGATAATTACATCAATCATATGCATTAAAATAGTAAAATATTGATTTCCCATAAGTAAAAATCAAATTTGGAGAAGAACAGTGAAAAACTAGGCCAACTGTCAAACACACAGCGCCATCTTCAGACCCACTTTTGCCTGCATTTGCGGTGTCCAAATTGAACCCAAGATAGTGCATTGGAAGATTATCTAGTATAGTTTCAAAATATTCTTTTAGTTGTCAAAATGAACCTGATTTGACCTCCAAAACGTCATTCTCCGAAGATTGGTCAAACGCACAGCGCCTCGGCCAAAAATGAGGTAGAAACATGATTTTTTGCTTGTTTTTTGCCCTTTTCACCTACCAGTTTTGAAAAATAAGGCTGGAAACATGGTTTTATTAGATGTATTTGTCCTTATGCATCACATGGTGGTCTCCATTTCTTCAAAAATTTCCGCAAAAAAGGGGCGTTATGCGTTTGACCATGTTGCTGATTTCTTGGCAAGTGCGTAGCGCGAGAAGGAAGTGAGAAGCGTCGACTTCAAATCGAATTTTGAGTGCCTTCACGAAGTCAAAATTGAGCCCATGATAGATCGTTGGAAATATATATCTCTTGGCTACACAATGGACCTATCAAGCACTGAACACGATCAAATATAGTCCCTCAAATATCAATTCTTCCAAGACTGGTCAAAAAGTGCAGAATGAGGGTGCAAAAATGAAGTGTGATCTTTCCAAAAACTTTTGGAGGTCTTCCTCAACTCAAAGTTGAGCGCATGATATCTCATTGGAAATATAGTTCTATCTAGTTATCATATGACTCATTAATAAAGGCATTTGGATACTCCAGAAGTGCAGAAAACCTCTTGTAGCACCCGTATGTTTTACATTTCTCCAACACCATAACACCTATGTAAAACATGAAGGACCATTTTGTTCCTTGGCCTATTATGGACAAAACCCTCTCTCACTTTTGTAAAATTCATCTCTATTTGGTTGAAAACATACTTTGAAGAAAAACGGGCCCTCTGTTTGGCAAATGATTTTGTCCCTTGGAATGACTTTTTTGAAAAAATGATGGAGACATGATGCTTATGAGTTGGAGTGGCCTGATACTTGCTAATATTACCTCCCTTATGCCTCCTCTACTTAGATGTCTCTGATTCCATAGAAAACCCTAGCTCAATGGGAGAGGAAATTAGGTTTTAGTGTAGGCAAAATAGAGGATTTACGAAATTTATAGGAATGAAGGGAAATAAAGGGGATAGGGGGCTTCTAAATTCTTAGGAAAATTTTGGTAGGTAGGGAGGGATGTTAGGAAGTAGGGGAAACTGGAATTTCAAGGATTGAGTGAGGAAAAGGGGTCCAAAATGGTAAAACACAGGCCTAGTCTAGAAAAGTGTAAAAAGCGTAGCAATAGGCCAAGGTTTCTAGAAAAATGATGATTTTGGGGGATAGGAGTGATGGGAAGTGTTTAGGAAGGTATATTAAGGATAGGGGAAGGCGTAAGAGCATTAGGATACAAGTTTTGTTGATGATTTAACCATGGAGGTCATGAAACCAAGAAAAATGCCCTCAAACCCTAGGAGAGGGAAATGAGAGTAATGGGCATGGGAAAAGGTCAAGGGAGGTAGATGGAGTGTAAGTGAGTGAGTTTTTTTTTTACTAGGGCTACCATCAATGATTAAGTTTTCGAATGAGGACTGAGGTGGAATGACAAAAATTTCTGAGCAAGACCCTAATATGAATATGAAAAGAGGAGTTTTGATCATTGATGGCATGACTCAAATACTGACACTAACAGATGACATGGGGCACTACACAAATATGGAAGGATGATTAACACATGTGGTTCCTGGTGGCCATTGACACTACTCAATGGTAGGCAATAGGAATTGGGAGTGATGGGCTTCCAATCTGGCTATGGGGTCCAATGATCCATTGGGTTAGAGGACTACCTTGTCTTGGGAGGATCATGGGGATGACAGAGATAAGATTGCATCTTCCTTTGGATGATAGGTTAGGGATCATTAAGATGGTCAGTATGGGACAAGGAAGGACTTTATCACTATTTTTTTGATAAGAGACTAGAAGTGGATTGGTAGATTGTGTCCTTGGAAAGGTGCCCTGGAAAGATAAACCTCCATGCAATAGATTTTCCCCTTATTGGATTTGTGGCAGAGGATTACCACAGTGGATGAATCTATAGGAGCATGATAGGGTCACAATTATGACTAGATCGACACAACATCCACTGTAGTGGCCAATCTAGGGTACTAGATTAGACTAGATTTATTATCAACCAGGGTCAGTAAACTTCGAGGCATGCGTCTACAGTCTATAGACATAAAGGATTCCTAACTAAGTGTTTATTGTGATAGGTTACAGTACTTCTTTACAGAAGGTTAAGATATGTTTCCTCTCACCTTAACACTCAGATCACCTAACTTATCTAACTGTCCTAAGGATACAGCGTATTGCTAGACTGAGATTTTAATCCCCTTACAAGGATGCTATGCACAAAAGCTCTGTCTAGTTAACACTTGAGCATTCATGAAAAATCAAAAGCACACTAAAGTTTAAATGCATGAAAAACAGAGTCTATGGAGATGCTTCAAAATATAACGATGGATCAAATCTCTTACAAGATATGGTTCAATGATCTTAACGATGAAATCTTCAAGCTATCACCATAAATACCATTTGTGAGAATTTCTAATCAAATCGACAAAATCATAAACATGGAAATAACATTAAACACTATGCGTTCTATTCAAATTCAAAAACTGCTAAGGAAATGAAATTAACAGTATACCAATCCACGCAGGGCCCGTCCACGTTTCAATGGTACACTGAAGTAAACTCAAGCAACGAGAGTATTAACGCATAAACACTGCTGGAGTAAAACCGTAACTATATTCAAGTGTTGTAGATTGAAATCACATACAAGAGTTCTATTCTCAAACGATGTACAGAGATAATAATCGTAACTGTAACTGTCCTTGAAAACAAAATAATACGCAGTCTTTATCTTCCTGTCCCTATCTGAATCGAATGTACATTCATTAAGCAGATGTTTCTGCTTTTACAATGGAATGATTTTTGGTCATTTCTAATCTAAACCGATTTCCAAAAAGAAAACAAAACGAAACCGGTTTGGGAAACCATGGCTTTTACTGCCTTTGTAACCAAAAGGCTGGGGTTTGACCAGCGTGGACCGCATAACCAAGAGCTTTTGATTTGCTGTAGAATTGATTTTTCACCATGCTTGTACATTCCAGGTTTCGTTCCTATCCAGTGCTTTGGCTTGCCTGTCATGCCACGTGTCAGATGATAAACCATTTACAGGATGTTATGACTTCCTGTAGTCTTTTTATTGAAAACTCTTAATCTCTAACATAAAAATTCATAAATTAACTTTAATGAAAACTAACAACTATAATGCTATTAATTAATCAATTTTGAGGGATATAAGGGGTCTATGGAGGAAAAAGGTAGACAAATGATGGTGTTTCTAGAAGAAAAATATGGTAATGGAATGGTACCAACATCCACTTAGTGGGATCATTTTGAGATTAGTTTGGGACTCGAGAGCTATAGGGTTGAGTAGTTGGGTTACAGATTAGGAAGAGTGGGTTCTCATAGTGGGAGGTCACCAATATCTTCCATTGGGACTTCGTTCAACAACAAGAAATTCACTTCCCAAGGATCAGTCGATATAGGATAACAACTCACTTGGATGGTGATATTACTGGCAGGAGGAGTATGTGATTGACACATCAGGATGAGATATCTATTTTATGTGACTTGGGTTGTATGTTTAGGAGTTCCCTCTTCAGGTACTAAGGATTGATTGTCTGGTGGGACAACATTCGAAGGAGTTGACAAGGGCTTGGCAACATCGAGGTGATCTTCTTATCAATAGGAGACGGGATGAATCTCGCAACCCTACACCTTGGGTTTGCACATGGAGTGAGGAGTGTTTCACATTGAGTGGGATGACTTGTGTCCTTAATATACGGAGACTCCTTTATGATAGGTTAGTGCATGGATCAAGAGATGGTGAATGGCACAATTAGGATGCTAGTATTTCTTGTAGTGACAACTTCGGTCAACAAATAGGAAGAACTCTTGTTTGATCATTTCTTGAGGACAAGTAATATTTGGTAGGGAGGGTTGTAATATACCCAATTTGATTTTTCATCTGAGGAGGTCAGCGTGATCCTTGGGATGGTGCTAAGTGTAGCACAATTTTGCAATTTGGGTATTGGAGGCAATTTTGATATGGGAGACATTAGGAATTAGGAGAATAGGATAAATTACATCCTTAGTGGCATGTGGGGACCACAAAAGGATCCAGTTCAACCCTTAGAGATAACTCGCACTTATGGAGGAAGAAAGAAAAAAAAGGAGTGAAAGTTAGTGGAAAATATGTCCACCAAGGGACAGAGGATCAACTTCTATAAATAAGGCAAGGAGCCCACCACTTGGGTACTTTTTGAAAAGATTAAAATTGAACATTATGTTTTCTTGAGCTGCTCAACCAAGTTAAACATTTTTCTATTTAGCACAAGGAAATTTCTGGGTGGAGAACTCAACTCTTTCTTTGATGGACTAGAATTGTCTTTCTAGGGGCAAAATTGGGCATTTTGGAGAAACTCCAAAGCTAGGACAGGAGTTAAACTCCCTAGTCTATGTGTGACCAAGACGCTCACGAAATTCACACTAGTGGGAGAGAGCAGTGTTGGTACAAGATAAATTCTGGGTAATTCACAGAAGTTTGGTCAAGTCATTTGCTGGAGTTTTGTGTGCTTTGTATGGGAGAAACTCAAGGAATGAGGCAGGCTGAAAATTTGTCTTATGGGTGTAGGTTTTAACCCCGTACAAAAATTACCTGCATACGAATTCTAAAAGAAAAAATAAATAATGGTGAAAGCATAAAACATAAAATGTATATACACAGAGATTTTTCCCTTGGATCCAAAAACCGGGACTACCAGATTGATTTTTCATTCCATTCCTTTCAATGTTACAGTACATATATACATGCCAAAGAATCCATAAACCTCAATCTATTAACCTTAGATTAGAACATAACCATAGTTTCCTTGACCGGATCTACAAAATACCATGGGCAGAAAACCATCATGCCAAAAACCATGTGCAAAAACCATGCACAAATCCATAGGTAGGTCCGCCCGCCTAATATAGGGCTAGAAAAAATAAATTCCCCTGGGTGCTGCCCTAGACCCCATAAAGGGGGGCTACTACCCGATGCTGCGTCTCGCCAAAAAAATAGAGGGTGCTTTCACCCCCCTTGCATGTGGGCCTAATCATGGAAAGAATATAACACACAATCAACAATGGGGCCTATGTAGGCTCTCCTTGGAAAAATCACGAACAGGTTAGGGAGCAATAGGAGTTGGGGTTTGGTGTTTAGAGGGACAAGGAATTTTGGAGGATAAATTTAAAGGAAATTTGTGGGAGGTGTTGTAGCAGTTGTAACAACTCCTAAAAATTCTACCCTTTCAAAATTTTGGAGCCCCATTGACTAAAATTTATCCTCACTCTACATATTAAATTTTTTCCCCATCCTGTCAATTGAGAAAGTTCCCTTCAACCCCTTGGAAAAGGATACATTTGCAAGATTTAAATTTCATCTCTCCCCAAATGTTGTAAGTTGCAAAACATATCTTGATTAAGGTAAAAAATAGTGACCTGGGACCCCTTTTGAAAAATACATGTTGACCAGCCTAGGTCACTAGGTCACACCTTGGTTATCTATGTCAAACACACACATGGCAGCAATAGAATATTAAAGATAAGTAGGAGAGTACATCTATTATTTGACAGTAATATACATTTATAGTACATTCGTGTGACCGTTGGGTTCCACATCCCAAGGTCTCTTGGACTCTCATGGCTATTCACATTCTACACCAACCCATAGAGGATTAGGTGTCCAACATTCCCCCCCTAATCCAAAGGGGTATGTATGAGTCCAAGAAGAGAGTTGTAATACAAAATGTGCAAAAAACATGGCAGTACTAGGCTGAATGTGCTCTTTGAGATGTTGGTATAAAGGGCGATGGTTTAAGGATTACCACCAACACTAGAACGCTTAGTGCAATTCCCATAACTCTTCCAAGTCTGGCATGAAGCTCAAGTCTTTTGCTAGAGGAAGTGCTCTTGATGTTTTGAAGAGGGAAACCTTCAACCATGAAAGGGAGGACTCACCCTGAATAAAAGGGAGAACCTCAACCTAAAAAGGGAGGTCTCAACCTATGATGGTTTAAGGATTACCAACAACTCTAGAATGCTTAATGCAATTCCTGGAACTCTTCTGAAACTGGCAAGAAGCTGAAGTCTTCTGCTAGAGGAAGTGTCCCCAATTCTTTGAAGAGGTATCACCGACTGAAGGCATGCTCAGGGGCATCTTTGTCTCTGGCTACAACTCTGAATCTGGTGTGGCAAGTTGTGGCTCAGGCTCGCTTGATGTGGCTTTGAAGCTTGTAGATGACCATCATTCCCCCCCCCCCCCCCCCATTAGATACAAGGCGAGAAGATGAAGAGATCTCAACTGCAAGATTTTTTAATATTCGAGAACAAATCCTGTTGTATGAGTGAAATATTTTCTTGGCTGTTGAAGCCCATTGCTAAGAAGTGATCCATCCAAGATGAATCCTTGTTCTTGCAGGAGGTTTGTTTCTGAAGCATTTGTTTGAAGAATGGGTGGTTTTATGACAGTGCTTACATGGATGAAGATCAAAACAGTGATCTTTCATATGGCCAACTCAGTCACAGTGTTGGCATTTCACAATCTGTTGTTGTGGAAGAGGGGCAGAGTCTGGAACAGCTAAAGGTGAATTGTCATGAAGGAATCCAACACTCTGAAACTAGATGGGCTTTGACTAACCTGGAATATGAAAGGACACGTCCTTCAAATATCCAAGACAAATTCTATGCTTGCTGCTGACAAGCTCTTCCCAAGGTTTGATGATGGGCTTGGGAAGTGCAAACTAAACTTCTGCATCTGCATGTAACTTTGTTGCTTTATTGGGCACTGGATCTGAATCAACTTCAACAATATTGACTTGTTGCTTATGGGAGTCTGTTTCATTGTTCTGAATAGAAACAGGTTCAGAATGATGACTCCATTGTTGTAATTCTGCTCATTGTAGCTGAGATTCAAGCTGCAAAAAGTCAATTTTCTCTTGTGCATTTTGTAGACAGACCTGAATGTCTGTGAGAGAAACTTTGCTGACTTTTAATGTATCATGAGTAGTAGACAATATCAGAGTTTTGAGGAACTCTAATACTTCATTGATTCTGGCCATTTTCATTGAAAAAATAAGGTGAATTTCACAAATACAGATTCTTGATCTCAAGCCATATATAAATAAGCCAAGTCGTAAAGATATATAATCAGTTCAAAATCACAATTGAATATGATTGAACATATGAAATATGCAAGCCTTCAACGTATTCAAAGTAGCATATAGTAGTTCTAAGTTGTGGAATTTCAACCACCCCCATTCAATCTTTAACAATACAATGCCAAAGAGATTGCCTTATTCAATGCTCAACGCTCAACATTCAAATGCTCATGCCAATGCACCAATACCCTAGGCAGTTCGAGGTTATTTAATAGCTGTATATTTCCTCTGTAACAAGGTTCACGAAATCATTGAATTCAAGTTTCAATTCTAATGCATATATCAACCTCAAACAATAGATAATATATATATACCATCTTCAATTCAACGCAAACAGTTCACATCAGGCTAGAAAAATATCAACTCACAGACAACATATACTGTATATAGATCCTGCTCTCAACACACCTCGGAAGCACGACCAAAGACACCAACTCTGAGGACCAACACTTTGCCACTACAATCAACTATGATATTATGCACTGCAAGGCCAAGCTCAAATGCGTGAGGCAGCAATCCCAAGCTCTTATAATGCTCCTTTCACTTTCCTTCACAATGCTATTTATGTGTGCAATGTCTCTAACTTTGTTTCTTGCTTTCTCCCACGAGCCTCTTTTTTTCATAAATCTAACTACTGGACTTTCACTCTGTGCTACTCTCAAGTATAAAGAAATCATTTCAACTGTAAATCAATTCCTTGTCTCTACCAATCACAATCTATGTAATCGACTTCTTATGTTCTATTAACAACTTGTTTCACTAGCATATCTTTGAGTGCTTTCCGTCCTCAAAATGTCAATGCACCAAGGGATGCACCAGAATTAGCTCCAATACATTTTAACGCACAAAGCCAGTCAATGAACTCACTTCAATAGTCGTAATAATATTCACAACTGGAGCAAATGACTTGAATTTGTTGTTTCCTTTTATAGTTCAATAAGCATCATCCCACGCAACATTCAAGCATTGAACCATATGCATCACACTGTTGCATTCAAATAGTTCAACGCATATACTTGGAAGGGGATTTCCACAGAAAATGTGTATAGCTGTGTGGTTATGGGAATCACATCTCCAATATCGCCTCCTCCACGCACTCAACAGAGATGAGATTTATGATAGGTCGACTGAGGCTCTGCATTGGTGGGAAGGTGAGGAGATTCTTGTTTGTTACTTGGAAATGGTTGATTGGAGGTGTTATATATAAGATGAATCCAATGGACTTGAAGCCATCATTCAATTTAATATCTCATTCCAAATGTTTATATTTCTTGACCACCGCATAAAACAATAATTGGTTTTGAACAACACATATTTCATGAGTTACTCACACTAGATGCCCCGACTCACCATTCTAATGGATATGAACCATACACATATACCAAAAAATACCAAGGAATGTGCATGGAACGTTCAAAATTCCAGGATTTTAAAGTAGGATCTTCATCGCATTCACGAGACCCAATGCAATCAACTAAGGCTCATGGCGTTCAACCAATTTTAACATAGAGACAATAAACACAACAATGGAAATATCGATATACTTACAGATTCAAGAGAAACAACAAAAAAAATGGCTACCCTTCTCCAGCCCATATGTAATTATCTGCCTATCAACTTCCCTTTCACCACAAATTCCAACAGGAGCACTTCACAAGAAGTGCATGACAACCCTAACCTTGCTAAAAGTGTGAGAAAACTATGCAAGCAGAGTTGATTGACTGAGGTGCTTCGAATTCTACATTCTACGAACCATAATGGTATTTGGGTGGATCCCTACACCTACGACTCTCTTTTACAAGTTTTCCTCGAATTAAAGGCTCTAAGAGAAAGCAGATTAGTCCATGCCCACATTATTCGAACTAGATTTAAGCGAGATTTAGCTTTGGGTACTAAGCTTGTGATCGGATATGCCAAGTGTGGCATGAGGTTGATGCCAGATTAGTTTTGGCTGCAATACCTGAACGAAAGGTAGTTTCATGGGTGCCCACTTCCACTACAGTTCCATTGTGGGTTAGCCCTTACATCCCATTCAGAAGCTCATTTGGGTGGGTGTGGTAACACAACTAATGTTTGGAAATTTAACAATGGTTCTTGGGAAGATAGGTAAGACAGGTGATTTTTTTTTTTTTTTGCCAAATAGGTACACAAGGGAGAAGCAGTGTTTGGTAGAGGTTTTGGTCTTTTTTTTTTATATAGTCAAAGGATTTACAAATAGAGCATACGAATACCGAATTGAGACTTGCGCAGGTCAGTGAGCCTTAGAACAATAGAAGAGGTCTAAAGTTTAATTTCAAAACCGGAAGCTTTTATATACACTCTACTAGTTTTGCAAATCTGATAGAAAATGCAGATACCATGTAACATCTCATTCCATATTTTGTTTAATGTTATTTTACAAATTTTTATTTAGTAAATTTTATAATTAAATCATTTTTAGGTTTGTATTTTAAGTAAAGTAATAAGTTGGAAGATATTTAACAAACACGGATGGGACTGCTACAAATGGATTCCAAACACCAAAACTCTTAAAACTCTTGGCATATTCATATAATTGTAAAAACAAGATGAATAACATAAAGTTTAATAACATATTATAGAAATAATTTCACTCAAAAAGAAGTTAGTAAAGCTTAACATTTGAATTTGAGTTCTGATTGTTTAATAATTAAAAGAAGAGAATATAACAAGTTATTATAGGTTCATAGAGATGTATTTTTTTAGACATACCATAATATGATATGATACAAGGATTATAAATAAGTAATTGCACCACATGTTGCAAATGAAACTCAGCAAAGGAAAGAGTAGTAGAGAAAAAATAAGTAAAATTTTTATGATTGCCATTACCATGAACAAAATTAAGAACCTACCAATGGGTCAATTGTGAATACATAAATCCATTCTTCCATGGTACGAGTTTTCTCATCACATAGAATTTTTTATAAAAGAATGGTGTCGAGAGCTCAATTGCTCCATGAGTTTATGAGGCATATACCAAAACAAACTATATTGTGTTAGGGTTCAAGAGAAATAAATATAACAATCAGGAAATACACATTCAAAACATGTACACCATGATTATCTGGAAAACCCCAATTGGGGAAAAACCAACCAACAATAGATCTATTATTGTCCTTGGCTAAAACACAGACAAGCCGGCCAACAACCTGAGCTTTCACCGCTCAACTATGGCTGCCTACAATGGAGAATACACAAGCATTTTAAGGGTTTCAACTACATGTAATACCATGAGCTCAATACGATGAGTCACCAATACTACATGCCCAAAACCACAACTATTAACCATAACTGTTGACATAACCTCAACTCCACCATAGGGTCAAGTTTATCTAACATATTGAAATATTAAAATGTGAGACATCTCAGAGATCCAAGCTTTACCCAACCATAAACTCATCTTCCATCAACATGTGCATTAGGAATTAGTGCCACTTATTCATATAGATGAGCTACAATTGACCAATCACTTGACCCACCACTAATCATTCTTTTGCCTTGGAACTTTCCATTTCCTAACAATCAATATAGTTGATCAATTCATCTGTTAGTAAACTATGGAAATGATTACTAGAGGACCAACACGGATGTACACAAAATTCAAACTTCGGCCAGGAGAGAGAGACTTCAACCATTTAGGAAATAAATACAAGTTGGTGGCATTTGGTTTGGAGAGACCCCATACAGGACCATACAAATTCTGGAAAGAGAGTTGGAGAGATATAATTGTCTTGTGGGGAGATTTATTAGTGATGGACATAGCATATCTATAATACATTTTTCTTTCTATTATTCTAAGAACTTGTCTGCCTCTTCCAAATGGCCAAAATATTATTCTCTACAAAATGTGAGAAATAAATCATAATCAATATTGCCTTTTGTTGTTTGGCCAAAATTGAGTTTGTTCATTCTATGTCACACTGAAAAATTGATGTTTTAACAACATTGTGGTAGCCAAAATTTAATCTTGGGAAATCTTACGCTGTGGGGAAGTTGCTACTCGAGAGCTCTTTTTGGGTGTAGGAGAGGGCTTTGGCTTAGGCTTTCTCTTCTGAGTTAGATCATGAGTTGGATCAGGGGATCATGAACCTAATCCAGGCTTAGGAATAACAACTAGAATAAGAAACCATTAGAACACCACCCCTACCTTGCATTCTATGTCACACACAACAAAACTACAGTTTTAATAGCATTGTTGGACTATTTTTATGAATTTTTTTGTCTATTTCAGTTAACTCCTAATGATAAACCCTACTTATCAGTTTTGAAAAGTAAACGATTTATGGAAAAATGTATTATCCATGGATTATATTATTCATACAATAATTACACAAAATACAAATTCATGCTGAAGACAACTATCAATCAAATGAGGTGAAAACAATGAAGCCATAAGGCTACATGTTTTTTGGCTAGTGAATCTTAAGAGATCCAATCATTCCAAAGAATACATAGTAGAAATTGTTTGATCACGCAGTTTAATAAAAACTAATCATGTTACAACACCAGTAAGAACAAGTTCACTTGGAGTGGCCATATCAAAATATATATAATATGGTTTCAAAAGTTGAAATTGACTAGCTAAATGGACATCTCTAGAAAAAATTGAATATTTAAAAAAGCTCTAAAAAGGGGCTTCAAATATGAAGGTTATGTCATTAAAAAAAGGCAATAATGATAACAAATAACCAAATGGTAAGTAGAAGTTCACATGTATGGTTGTAGATGATGTGAAAATTTAATAATAAAAAAACCCTCACTAACTTTACCTATAAGCTCACTTATACAAATACATTACTTTATGAAGTCACCTACTTTTATAAAACAAGTGATAAACACTTTTACAATGAAGTTACTTTATAAATGAAAGTTGCATGTAATATATATATATATATATATATATATATATATATATATATATATATATATATATATATATATATAAGCAAATGCGTTTGATCATGCAATTTAATCAAAACTAATCATGTTACAACACCATTAAGGAAAAGTTCACTTGGAGTGGCCATATCAAAATATATATAATATGGTTTCAAAAGTTGAAATTGACTAGCTAAATGGACATCTCTAGAAAAAATTGAATATTTAAAAAAGCTCTAAAAATGGGCTTCAAATATGAAGGTTATGTCATTAAAAAAAAGGGCAATAATGATAGCAAATAACAAAATGATAAGTAGAAGTTCACGTGTATGGTTATAGATGATGTGAAAATTTAATAATAAAAAAACCCTCACTAACTTTACTTATAAGCTCACTTGTACAAATACATTACTTTATGAAGTCACCTAGTTTTATAAAACAAGTGATAAACACTTTGACAATGAAGTTACTTTATAAACGAAAGTTGCATGTAATATATATATATATATATATATATATATATATATATATATATACACACACATAAGCAAAATGCACGTTACAATAAAGTTATAAAATAACTTAAGCTTACAAGAATTGTAAAATGTAACTTAAAAAGAGATTTGAACTCAAGACCTCTTACTATAAGAAGTAACTTTTAACCAAGTGAGATAGTGCAAAACACATACTAATGGTAGTGGAGGATAGGATTGTTGGTGTTGGTGTTGTTGGAACTTTGCCTCAGAGTGCATGCTTACAAAAAAAAAACTTATCCAAAATCAAACAATTTTTTGTTAAAAACAAATAAAGAAAATCTAATTCTCAACAACAATGGGGTTAAGTATCAATTAACCTACCTAAAAAATACAAGTTTTCCCTTTACTTTTTTATTTTTTGAGATCAGATAGAGCACACTACAAAGAGAATATGTAGTTAAGAAAATATTTTCAACACTGCTTCTAATTTTCCAAGATTTTATAGAGTGCGGGGAAAAGAGAAAATGTAAATTATAAAGAGTATCAAACTAAAAATATGTAAATTATAAAGAGTATAAAACTAAGAATATAAACAGAAAAATGGAAAATGAACTCTATAATTATTATTTTAAAGTGTAATTAAATTGTATATCACATGACATAATGAAAAAAATTGTATCTTGGGAAAATAGACACCTTTTTTTATGAAAGGAAAGGTGTTATTAACTAAAACCAATTCTCTAGACATAATGGAATAAATTGTTTAGGAAAAAAAGTGTGGAAATAATTAATTTTAGAAATGGCAACACAAGCTCAAGATATTGATCAACAAAAAGAGTAGATATTTTAACATGCTATGATACATGTTCAGGATGATAATTCATTCCATATAAGACAAACACCTTCAATAACTAGTCACACAACTAGATCAAATATCATAGCTCTAGTGTTTTTATGTGGTTGAAACCCTCAAAGAGGGAAATACTCCACATCCCCAGTCAATGTGGCCACTAGAGGAAATTTAACTGATGAAAAAGGAAAGAACTTTACATAAGATATTTCTCATGAAATAATTATTAACAGTGAACCCCCATGCTCTTTAAATCGACATTATGGACCGATTGGGTGTTAAGTCATGGATCAATAGTCATTAATATCGAGGAGAATGTAAACCATTAGATTACGTTATGTCTAGAATACATCATGGCCATCAAATATGAGGCAAATAATGCATACTAAAGAAACATGATTCTACCTAATAGACAAATTAGACCAAGTTGAGCATAACTAACTCTTAAGTGTCTAAATATCCTAACATAAATTTCTAATTATAACCTTTAACTTAATAACTAGGTGAACTTGTGAAGTTCACTTGAAACATTTTCATGTTCCAATAAGTGTCAGAATTCTATAAAAGTAGTGTGTTATGTATTTTGGTTACACATTGTCGATTTGGTTACAATGATATTGCAGATCATTTAGGCCTGAAATGTCCCTCTATTATCTGACTTGCTAATTCACATTCATGATACCATTTAAAGGAAATTTATGGTATGATCAATAGGAAGAAATCAATAAATATTGGATATTTGACTAAAATTTACCACTAAATAACAACTTCCAAATAGATTTAAATAGCTACGAACCTTATTTAAGGCATCCTAAGCAACGATGGACGCATATTAAGGGTTTTTGCCCTCAAATGGTTTAGTGAACTTAGGAAATGCACCAAAAAAATGACCGAATGGAAAAAAATGAGGCAAACTAGCAACACAGGGTATGATACCAATGGGGTAACAAGGAATCAAAGAACTCACCATAATGCTAAACATCCCAATGTTGTCCCATGTCTATACCAAGGTGAAACTAGCTCTTGGAAGGTGATGTATAATTTGAGAGCTATCATATAATCATAAGGTGGGTCAAGCATGGGTGAATAGTTCCAGGAACCTTCTAGGGTATAATCATATGTGAGTACCAAAGTTCAAATTCCATACTATACACGATTTTTTTTGGTGAGTGAATTTAATGAAAGTCACTAAACACCCAAGTTAATTTTCTTCCCTTTAATAGAGTATAAATGATGTACAAATGATATAACATGAAGCATCTATTTCTTAACCTAAGAAATGGAGAATAGAAACTTGGACTATGGGTATTTATTATACCAACATTATTTTAGGTTTACCCAATCTCATATCATATCTTAATGCTTTCTTTAGTTTAAATTATATGCTAGGTGGGTATTATTAGGCCCACTTTGTTTTCCATTGGCACTCAAACTTATCTCATTTTAATATACAATATCAATTTCTTTTCTATGTTTCATTAAAATAAAGAATATCATAAGAAACACATCATAAAAATGAACTAACTAAATTTAGTAATGAATAGCACAAAAGTACAATATTAATTAGATTTTTGCATTAATATAATACAACAACTAAACTATTTGCGAGCTTGGATATGTAAGAAACACAAATAAATGGGTAAAACATGTTTATATCCAATTGTGATTGAAACTGATAAAAATAATATTGAATTATATAATTTAATATATTATAAATACATAGTTTTAAATATGAATATGCAATCTTGGGGTTCATTAGTCACCCACAAAGGGTCCAAAGGGAATCTATCCCAAGTGCATGTTATGGATCAACACTATCTATTTTGAATCTTTCATGATGAAGGCATAATGACTTTAATGGAATTGTTTAGCTCTAATATTGTGTGCCGGGTTGAATTAAAATTGAATTAAAGAAGTTGGCATGAGAAGATAGAAGCTATAAATTAACTAAAGTCTACAAGATGAAACTATCTATATAGAAACATTGGCACACATAATTGAAATTAAGACCATACTCATGATACAAAAACTAATTTGAAAAGAATAAATGCATGTGTAATTTCCCTCAAAAAAATTTCTATAAAGATATATTTGCTACACAAAAAATCCGGTTGAATCTAAAATGAATTAATTGGCATGGCAAAGCCAAAAAGAGTCTTCTACATTCAATACGACTTATAAAAATGACCATCATGAGGTTTTTTATATTCATATTCTAAAATTCTTTCTAAGTACATATAATGGATTTTGATGTCTTAAAGGATGATACTCTACTTTGACTAAATTCAAGAGGAATTTGTGATCTAAGATGGTAGTACAACTAGATGGACTCAATAGGAGTTTCTAATGCTTCCTTCTAAATTTCTACCTCTAAAAGATTTTTTTTATATAGATAAAGTTTAAATGTAAAGGTTGTGTGAAATAATAAATTCAGTATAGAATTTGTTCTTTGTTGGGAATGATTGAGTGTAGTTTCCTATGATTCATACAAGAGATCAAAATTTGTTCCCATAGATCAATTATATTCACTAGAATTGAAAACAACTAATGTTCATGTCCAAGCCCCAAGGGTTAGCTCAAATATTTGAGTCCCCGTTGTTAAGTACCTCCCCAATCGGGAGGTCACACAAGCAATTCTCCTCGACGCCCTTGGAGTTAGGCCCTGCTAGTCTCACTGACGGGCTTTAAAAGATTCCCTTCGGGGTTGATCTACCCAAATTTTTCCAAGGGAAACAAACTAATGTTCATGTACAAGGCATTGATAATATGGCTATTCATTCCATCACAACCATGATAATATATTACTATTATTAAAAAAACACAATTAGTAAAGGGTTACGCACTCCATATTTTTCCAAGGGAAAAAAACTAATGCTCATGTCCAAGGCATTGATAATATGGCTATTCATTCCACCACAACCATGATAATATATTATTATTATTCAAAAACACAATTAGTAAAGGATTATGCACTCCATATTTCATTTGCCTAGCAATAGTAAAAAGGTGCACTTTAAACATGGTATAGGAGAGATAGATGTGTAGTGTATTGTAATCCTTATAAATTCAATTGAAAAATAAAGTCTATAAAATTTGATTTTTTCATCATCCATAATAGTCATAAGAAAATAAACGCGCATAAATCCATCTAAATCTCAATCTTTTAGTCACAAATAAATTGGTTTTGCAATTGACCTTTATTCCACTTAGTGATTAATAGATGTAAGATGGATCTACATTAGTATTAATAACATACAGTCATACATAATCACTTAATTTGTTTGAATATTTCTATAATATTTTTATTTTTGTTATATAAGTGTGTGTGTGTGTGTGTGTGTGTGTGTGTGTTAAAAATTCTACTCTCAATAAAAAGTAGCTTGAATAACATGCAATAACTTTGAAATGTATATGCAAATTCATCTTAACTTTATTCAGTAACTTTGAAATGTATATGCAAATTCATCTTAACTTTATTCAATAACTTTGAAATGTATATGTGAATTCATCTTAACTTTAGATTTATAGTTGATTATTTTATGATAACATCATCTTAAACAATATCCTTATGGTTCAAATTAGCATGTTAATTGTTGGAAAAAAAATTCCAGCAACAACAAGCTAGAATCATTTAATGGCAAGTCCCCATTGGACTTGCTCTCATTTGGTATAGTTTCCACCTAAAATGTTGGAATAAATTTAATATCAATTAAATTAGAAAAATAACATTAAAATTTCTAAAATCCAACTATTTGTATATGTTAGAAATATTATGTCTAATTACCTATCCTAACTGGGAACATGTGCATTGAGATAAAACACAAGCAAACAAATTAATTACAAAATTAAATTAAATAATTAATAAAATCAATAAAAGATTGAGCACAAAAATATATTAATATTTTAAAAATATATTAATATTTTAAAAATATATTAATATTTTAAAAATATATTTCTATTTAAAAAATCACATACATATTCTTATATCCAATATGAAATATTAATTGAAAAATAAACTTACTGTGAAATATAAGAATATGGAAATCTTAAACCTTGATAGAAATACAAAATATATAACAATACATTGGCATAGAAGTCTTCTCCAAAGATATATGACGTTTCAATTTATCATTAAGAAATTTATCAGTAAGAGTTGATAAAATTATACAAGCTTCTGGAATCTAAATTTTCGATCTCTTTGTTTCTCAAAAGAACATCCTCTTAAATGGCATACTTAATAAAGTACATTTATTAAGAATTGATAAAGTTATACAAACTTTGGAATCTAAATTTTTGTTCTTTTTGTTTCTCAAAAGAACTTCCTCTTAAATGACATAATTAATAAAGTACATTCAATTTTATCTTCTTTTTGTTACAACAAATTCCACATTCCAAGTCTAATTTTAATATTTATTATGAAAAATGTTGGATAAAAGCATACGATTATTCCTTTCAAACAATGATGTCGATATAATTTTCCATTTTTCAAATTCTTATGGTTAGTAACAAATTGTAATTTGTTATACAAATATTTGTATTTGATTCAAGATTTTGAATATGTAGTAGTGTTTATTTGTATGAAAGTAGGTTTTTTTCTCCTTATTTTCTATTATTTATTGTATTATCTTATTCTTTCTATTTTCTTTATCATTCAAATTATTTCAGTCTCAAAAATATTTGCCAAATGTACAAAAAGTAATAGCTAGTATGTTAATAGTTAAATAATTTTATATTTACGCAAGTAATCATAAACAAATAATAGATTCAAATATTAATCCCATATTCATTGGGTGAAATGGTTACAAAGAGTTTATAAGTTATCCTTCACCTAACATAATTCATTTGCACAATATTATGCAATATGGACTACAATGTATTCTTTTAATCTTAATCATATACTAGACTAGTATACAAAAATTTGGGATCTGAAAATATGTAATGGATAGAAATACTATGGTAGATGACACATCAGCAAAAGCATGCCAGTGTCTAGTAGATTCCATACATGATTATCTCTAATAATCCATTGGTTAGCCCACGAATAACTGAGTAGTTTTATCTGACATGGAGAAGAACTTCACAGGTAACATGGACTAAACAAAACAATTTGAATGTGAAAAACAAAGCGGATACCTCGGTATCCATAAGACTTGTATAAGGCCTATAAAATTTAATCCATATATGGATTTTCAATATCCAAATAGTTATATAAAATCCTTGATCCAGGTACTTGAAGTGGAAATGAATAATATGGAATTAGGAAGAATGAAGTGAGAAAATAAATGATCGGGATCCATATACAAATAGTACATATGAAAAACTTCAAAACAAATTCCTAGTTCTATATAGTTAGATAGAAAATAAAATCTAGAATGCATAACACCACAATAAATTCCATTGAATCGTTACTTATCCAGATACAATGAATTCATGAAATTTGAATACTTTTAACACCTATGTCAAAACTACCATGTCAATGTATATGTCATCATACCAAGTCATTAGTATGCTTAATAAATTAAATCAGTCATTGGCCATATGGGATGACATGTCAACATGGCATGTCATATTACATGTCATCATAAATGCACTCAAAATTTGGTTAGATTCATTTCATTGTCCACCATGTTATTTCAAATCTATGAAATATTATGTGAAAGAAAGCTTTGGATTTGGATATCCAATATCAAGGATTTGGAAATTTCAAATAATGATATATTAAGTTTGATCCAAATCCTAATATATATGATCTAAGTTATGAGAGTTTTTTTAGACATAATTTACCTTATCCAGATCCAAATACAAATAATCTATCAACAATTCCTCTAGATCTAGATTTAAGGAATTGAGAGCTCATAAAATTATATTAGCAATGTGTATACATGATCCAGATTCAAATTACTTGCATCTGCATTTAATCAAAATCTTTAAAAACACCCATATGATCAATGCTTTGAACTCTTTGATTTGGATCTCGTTACCAAGAATTTTTCAATAATTTTTTTGGCACTTTTATGAAATAATAGGAAACAAATTAGATCAAATGATATGAAAAATAAATAAATTTCGAATGGAAATAATTGTCATCAAATTAATTGGAAACTATGCAAAATTGTAAAATTTCATTATATACAATCAAATAAAACAAAATAAAAGATAAAAACAATTACAAACTATATTAAATCAATAATAAATCATATCATAGAGAAAACATAGGGAAATATATAAGAGGGTGTGGCCATATAGAGGAGTTGTCTACTTTAGTTCTATCGTCTCTACTAGGAAGTTCGTTAACACTAGGAGCAAGACATGTGTTGGTTGGAAACACTTGAATGGACCATATTGGTTGTATAATTTAGGAAGTGCAAGAAGTTGAATGAGCCATGTACATGAAGGGACATCCTAATGAACCAAAGTACAATGGTTGGGTACCCATGAAATCTAGTGGATGGTTGTTTCTCTATCTGGATGTCATTTTAGCAATGTCTACATGATGGAGTTACAAAGTAAAAGCGTTGGTTTTGACTTGTGTGAAAGTAATTAGTATCTGCTCCCCCATCTTAAAAATGACTATTTATTTATCACATACATATATAAAAATGACTATTTATTTATCACATACATATAATTTTATACACAGTGGTGATATCAATATACATTCTTTAAAAAACACAATCTAAACACAAACCAAAGTCTATATTTCATAATGCTCATATAGTCTAATGTTTGTTATATGATATCTATGAGTTACCAACCTATATTCGAGTGGTCCATCTCTCCCTACTTATATTTTATACTTGAACCCTATTCTTGAAATTTCTATATCAGTACTAAATCTCTATGCTCCCATCTTAACAAAGTATATTTCTTTATCACAATATCTGTTTCTTTTTCACAATACATATACTTTTATACAACATTTATATCACTTGCATATTTTGTAAACTAAACACAAATCAAAATCTATATTTCGTAATGCTCATATACTCCCATATTTGTTGTAGGATATCTATAAATTTCCAACCTATATTCAAATTATCCATCCTTCCTACTTGTATTTTAAAATTAAACACCATTAAAAGAAATTATTATATATTCATATTATTTAAAACAAATATACATTATAACCAAGTTCAAATTTCCCCCTCGTGCAAATCCAAGAGCAATCTATACATTAATAAACAAATAAATCCTATGATTACACATTCCTAAATGCTCATATATAACATCATGGAACAAAATCCTATGATCACACATTCCCTATATGCTCACATATATAACACGATGGCACAGGATCTTCTAAGACTCTCATACACCATGTTCTTCTAAGCTAATACCACTGGTATTTAAAAATAGAAGAATTTTCAATCTGCATATGGGATCTAAGATGTAAAAACAAGTCTTCAATGTGATGAGCAATCTATACATTAATAAACAAATAAATCCTATGATTACACATTCCTAAATGCTCATATATAACATCATGGAACAAAAATCCTATGATCACACATTCCCTATATGCTCACATATATAACACGATGGCACAGGATCTTCTGAGACTCTCATACACCATGTTCTTCTAAGCTAATATCACTACTATTTAAAAATAGAAGAATTTTCAATCTGCATATGGGATCTAAGATGTAAAAACAAGTCTTCAATCTGATTATAGGATTCAACAGGATGAAATGAAACAAAACAATTCTAGAGCCCAGAAGTACCAAAATTCATATATATTTCCATCGACTCAGATTTGCATATAGAATACAGACTTAGTAAAAGATATTACTAGCATAACTTTTTGAACTTAAGTCTGTGATTCCAGCCAGGACTCCCACAAGAGGATCATTGATATAAGTTGTGGGCTCAAGCTTGCACGAATCGGCCTTGTTATGTCGATTATTCCATGATGTTGTCGTGGAGCTTAGCCAAGACTCCCACGAGAGGAGCATTGATATACGTCGTGGGCTCAAGCTTGGTGGAATCAGCCCTGCTATCTTCAAACCCGTCATAGCGATCAGGCCCTCCCACAACCGCACCTGTTAATTCATTTGGGTTTGGTGCTTCTCTGTTGAACCACAAAGTGAAACCTTCGGTACATGATATCTTTCTGGAATCCTCGTATATCGAAACTATGGAGGACCCTCTGTGGTGAGCTTGTTGTGGATATTTTTCACCAAAACCCACCATGAAAGACATACCAGCAGGATTCTTGCCCAAAATGTAATCCACCTACAATTTACATATACAAAGTGGATTTGTTAGCTAATACTTTGCTTATGATATGAAAAAACAAATCAAAATTATTTAACTTTGAATCTCTTATACTCTGAGAAAGCTGGAATGGATATACAAGTGTGCTCAATTCTTCTCCTCATTAATTAAATATTTTGCAACACTTAAAAAATTATAATATGTATATGTACTTGTTGTTTGGCAAATGCAATAAGAATGCTTGGTTCATATGTTTGATTGCCACATTGCACGTATTGCTTATATCGTGACAGTAAGTCACTGTAAACTGATACAAGGATGATGTGCTTGTAGCATATTGTGTATTTGCACCATCTCTAACAAACAACAAACCTCCTGTACAAGTGCAACAGATACAAACACTATTAACGAGCTTAATTTTGAAACTCAACAAATAAAAACATTGTTAATGAGCTTAATTTTGAAACTCGGAGCATGACAGGGAGAAACTTCCATTTACCTGGTGTGATGGAATTTTTGAATTGAGGACTTTGTGGAAGAACTGAGCAGAGGAACACTTCTGCTTGGCCTCTGAAAACTTCCAGGTTGGTTTCTCCATAGAAATATAGCTGCCAGGTTTATTAATTTTATGAAGATGTGGTCAGTTGAAGGTCAAGTGGCCAGTCTTAAACTTTTTCTCAATTGAACATTTGGTGATTCATATGTTTATGTGAATATGGACTTACACTAGACAGGTGGATTTGAACTCCTGCACATTTGAGATCCCAATTGAACTCATACTCATTGGAAGTACAAAAGTTCTGGTGGAGTATGTATTTGGTATAATATGGCAATCCAGTTGCTCTATATAGCCACACCGCTGCCCATGCAAGCTCGTCCTGTATGTTAGTTAGTAGAGGAATAATAAGAAGACTTCAAGAAGTTACTCTGTAGTTTAAATAAATAATAGTGTGAAGTGAAAAAGGAAGTAAAATTTATAATGTTAAGGAAAGATACATCATAGCCTGAGACAGAGTAATAGAAAGGGCATTCTCCATGATATGTTCCGCAGTACTGGTCGGCAAAACGAAAGAGCTATACTAAATGACATATTCAATTGCATGAGTATTATAAAAAGTTGAAGAAGAAAATTCATTAAATTAATTTTCAATTTTGAATCTAACACATGAACTAAAGAGTTGTACTAAATTAATATTCAACTATATGAGTATTTTAAAATGTTGGAGAAGACAATTCATTAAATTAATTTTCAATTTTGAATCTAAGACGTGAATTTTATAGACATGTTAAAAATAGGCATTTTTAAAAGATTTTTGGAATATTTTGGAATCATAAAAAAACATAGGCAACCAAAATATATTCCAAAAATAGAGACATTAAATTAAATTTAAAATAAAAGTTATAAAAACCATTCATCCACAAACAAATATGACCTATCATATGTTTTAATTACTAAGGTTATCTAAATTGTAAATTCTAAGAATAGAACAGTGAAAAGAAATGGTTTCCTATCATATGTTTGTTTTAATTACTAAAGTTATCTAGATTGTAAATTCTAAGAATAGAATATAATAGTGAAAAGAAATTAAACCATTAACCTTTCTCCTAGCAGTAGGATTCTAAAATATCTCAATATCTTCAAATCTGCAATCGCTGTTTTAAACCAATAAAACAGTATAAGTGATTTTAGAATACGATTAATCTTATACCAAAGTAGCCTTATACCAAAGTAGCTCGTTGGAGTAGGAGAATGGAATAAGGTTTGTCAATGGCTGCAAAGACGACGGAGGAAGCGGCCAATGCTGCAGCAGTCTCTGCTGCAATTTCTGTCCCGTGAGTGGATGTATCTATTCTGTACAAAGTCCTTGGAGTGTCCATCCTCTCTGGGTTCTCCCAACAGTTATGATCCGCAGTTGGATCTCCCACCTAAAAACAAATCCATAACTAAATTCATAATTGCTATTTGTTGTGATCCTTAGTAAATTTTGTTGTGATCCATGAGTAAATTTAGTTGGGATGGTAATTAATTCACCTGAACCCACAGCTGGTTTTCGGTGGCGCTTGCTTTGATGAAATAATCAGTTCCCCACTTAATGGCATCCCTAACGTTCTCCAACTCTCCCGCTGCTGCAAGTTCATCTCTGTAGGCTCCCCATGCCAACATGGTAACGGTGAATGCCATCGGAAACCCATACTTCACATTATCCCCAGCGTCGTAGTAACCGCCCACCAAATCCACCTGCATAAATACACAGTAAAAGCCATGTTGAACATCATTGTATCTTTCCAGACTTCTTGAAGATCTGCACCAAAATAATCAATTCCTAATTTATATGGACAGAGAATGTTGATAGAAATCAAGCTGTTGCAAACTCATAACTCATAATATTGGAGTAAGAATTCACATTGTAGGTGGGTTGCGGGGGATCTTTATGTTAATAACTTAAGTGATAGTGCTGAGAAATCAATTCCGAGAGATCAATTGTTTGATCTAAATAAGTTGTGGGTGGAGTATCAATTGTTTTCGCCAAAATAGATACCCTCGTTATTTTCGCATTGATAAGATCAGCGTAGTTATTTTGCCATTTTGGGTATGATTAACAACACTTCTAAAACATTCAGGAAACAACATTTCTAAAACAATCCGGAACAGATGGCAATACCAAAATGAGAAAATATTGTTATTACATTTTGGATTTGTCCGTCTGTTAGAGCAGAATCTCCTCTCCAGCTTATCCTGTTGCTACTGCTGGACAGTTTTCCTGAACGTTGAGCCTCCAGAAACAGAATAGATTTATGCAGAGCATCTTTGTACTCAAACTCACCCAACACAAACTGATGATGAGCAGACAGCACAGTAGCAAGAATTATACACACAAACCTTTCAACGATAAGCCTGAAACTCATTTCTGCTGCAATTGATCAACAAATGGCTACAGAAATAAAAATCGTTGATGCGCATATATATTTGTGTCTCACGCATCCAACGTGTAATGACGAAGGGAAATCGATCTCTCGTTTGCATGCACATGGGGCTTGTACAGGTTTTGCAGGACAAAGAAGTCTTGTACATGTTTTGCATGCATGGTTGATGTGGGGCTTATTTTGAAGGCTAGAGAAGTCTGTTGGATATGAAAGGAGGAAAATTCCATGAAAACATTAACTAAATGATAAGTCACTGTATAAGGCCGCCTCGTCACCATTTCCTCGCAGTACTTTTAACGAGCAAATGTTAAATTTTCAAAAAACACAAGGAAGATAACGAAGTTAGTTTTTCTACACAAACTGAATATGAACTGGCTGTAGTTTTTCGACACAAACTGAATAGGAACTAACTGTTGCCAATAAAGCCGGCATGATCAGCGTTACTATTAATATACAAAATACCGGTATAAAAAAACTATATAATTTAATGAAAAGTTTAGTGAGAATAGGTATAAAGTTTAATTTTAAAATTTAAAGCTTTAATATACATTCTATTGGTCTTGTAAGATTAGAGAGGAGGTATAAAGTTTAATTTCAAAACTGGAATCTCTTTCATATACATTCTATTAGTCTTATAAGGCAGTCTTACAGAAAATGCAGAGACCAAGCAATAGCTCATGAACCATATTTTGTTTAATGTTTTTTTATCAATTTTTATTTAATAAATTTTATGGTGAAACAATTTTTAGACTTGGGTTGGGTTTTAATTAAGATATAAGTTAGAAGATATTTAACCAAAAAATAATAATAAATTATTGTTTTTTGACTTAGACATTTAAGTACGAATATGTTAAATACCAGATAATTGTAAAGATGAGATAAACAATGTAAAGTTTAATAATATAAAATGAAAAATGTTTCATTAAAAGAAAGTTTAATTGTTTGATTGTTAAAATAAATAGCGCGGAAGATAAGATGAACGATGTGAAGTTTAATAAAATAAGATAGGAATAGTTTTACTTTAAAAAAATGTTTAATTGTTAGAATAAATAGCCCTTTATGTAGTATGAGTTAGTGAAACTTAAAATTTCAATTTCAATTCTGATGGTTTAATAATTGAAAAGAGAGAATATAACAAGTTATTATAAGTTTAAAGAGATGTATTTTTTAATTATATTATAATCTGAAAGTATTATATACAAGGATTATAAAATATATAATGTCTTTTAAGCTTACCACTAAGTTTTTTTAATAGAAGCTATAAAAAAATGCATCTATTATCATTGAATCATTTATTACGAAAGTAACATCTATTATTATTGAATTATTTATTAGGAAAGTAACTGTAAAAGTAATTGGATTACAAATGTTGTCACCATATGAAAGAAGAGTGATGAGACAAGTTTGTGAGTGGGTTTCCAAATATTAATTTAGAATTTGAGAAGAATAACTATCATGTCCTATTCATGGAACAAACATTATAGATGTTCACAAGTTCTAAAATGTTACCTCTCCTTTATGGATTTTCAATGAACATTGATGTCGTTATCTTGGATGAGGATCAATTGGAAACCTCTTTCAAGACTAAACTAGGTACACGTGCATTCAAAAGAATCCCAATATTGTTGAATGTCATCAGCATTTTTCAATGCATGATGGATATTGATTTTATGGCCCTTGTTAACTTAAGATTAGTTGTCTACATAGACAATATCATGATCTTCTAAAAAAAAAAACTCCAACCAACTACTATACTTTAAAGAAAACATTTGATAGGTGCAAGACTTGTGGAATCTATTTAAATCCAAAGAAAATGATATTCATTGTGGTAGAAGGAAATCCAAAGAAAATAATATTCATTATGGTAGAAGGAAAGTTACTTGACCATGTCATATTGAAAAATTCAATACTAATAGATTTGGAAAGAATCAAAGCTATCACATAAATGCCCCACCTCATAAGAAGAAATTTGTGCAATCATTATTTTGGAAGATTAATTTCAGAAGGTTATTTGTCTTATATTCCTTTAAAATCATGAATCTTGTGTGAAAGGTCATTAGTGGACAAAGGTTGAGAGAAGGGCATTCAAGAAAATTAAATTGGCCAGTGTTTCCTTCCCATCCTTATCCAATCTAAACACCATTAAGGATTTCCACCTTTATGTATTTGCATTAGATCACTCCCCTATTGTTATCCTCATTCAAAAAGATGAGGAAGGGAGTGAGTTTTCTATATATTTTATGAATATGGGTCTTAGGATTTTAAACTAAATTATCCAAGACTTGAGAAACAAATTTTCACCATGGTCAAAGAAATTGATTAATTCAAACCTTGCATCTTGAAAATCCCTAAAAAAGTAATCCTTCCTCATGTTGTTGTAGATCTCTCTTTATATAAAAGGAAATTGGTGAAAGGCAAAAAAATTAGATGAGTGTCATTCAAGTGTTAGATATTTATGTTAAGCATTCCATCATTTTTCTTGGAAAAGGCCTATGTAAAGTAGTAGCTAACAGACAAAATCATGTGGACATTGAAGAAGCACATTAAGATGTGAAAATAAAAATATCATTAGGACTTAAATGTACTCACAATGGTATTATTTCTAGGGAAAGCTATGTTGATATGTTATTGAGATGCCCTAAGAAAGACAAGGGAAAGAAAGTGTGGAATGATGTTCATGATAGTCCAACTAGTTATCACTTCTCTATAGATACCATTGCTCATAAATTCTTAATGGTTGGACATTATTGTCCCACATTTTTCAAACATGGGCATGAACAAATCAGTACTAATAGATATGGAAACATGCATGGATAGAAAAAGAAGGAAATAAATTCCTTGTAAGCTATTGATAATGAGTATCCTTTCAAGAAATGGAGCTTTAATGTCATAGGTGAGATAAATGCTCACTATTTAAAGAAATGCAAATACACAATCATGGTTAAAAAATACTCTAAAGGAATATAAAAGATGGTTACAAAATACACTATTATGTACCAGGATTATAAAAGATATGATGCCTCTTAAGCTTGCCACTAAGCCTATTTAGTAGAAGCTATAAAATAAGCATCCACTATCATTGAATCATTTATTAGACAAGTAATTGGATTAAAATTGTTGTTTTCATATGGAAGAAGAGTGATGAGACGAGTTTGTAAATGGATTTCCAAATACTAATTTAGAATTTGAGAAGAATAACTATCTTGTCACACCCATGGAACAAACTTTATATATGTTCACAAGTTCTAAAATGCTATCTTTCTCTCATGAATTTTTAATGAACACTCATGTCCTTATCTTGGAAGAGGATCAATTGGAAACCATTTTCAAGACTAAATGAATAGATATGCTTTCAAAAGAATCCCAAGATTGTTGAATGTCATCAATATTATTCAATGCACGACGGATATGGATTTTGTGTGCCTTGTTAACTAAAGAGTGGTTGTCTACATAGACAATATCGTGATCTTTACAAAAAATAACTCCAACCAACTATGATACTTAAAATAAAATATTTGACAGGTGCAGGAAGCATAAAATCTATTTAAATCCAAAGAAAATAATATTCATTGTGGTATAAAGAAAGTTACTTGACCATATCATATTGAAAAATTCAATACTAATGAATTTGGAAAGAATCAAAGCTATCACATAGATGCCCCACCTCATAAGAAGACATTGTTGCAATAATTATTTTGGAAGATTAATTTCATAAATTATTTGGCTTAGATTCCTTTAAAATCATGAATCTCATGTAAAAGATCATTAGTGGACAGAGGTCGAGAGAAGGGGATTTAATAAAATCAAATTAGTCAATGTTTCCTTCCCATCCTTTTCCAATCTAAACATCATTAAGGAATTCTACCTATATATATTTGCATTATATCACTCCCTTGTTGTTATCCTCACTCAAAAATATGAGGGAGTGAGTTTTCTATATAGTTTATGAGTATGGGTCTTAGGATTTTGAACTAAATTATCCAAGACTTGAGAAACAAATTTTCACCATGGTCAAAGAAATTAATTAATTCAAACCTTGCATCTTGAAAATCCCAAAAAAACTAATCCTTCCTCATGTTGTTGTAGATCTCTGTTTATACAAAAGGAAATTGGTGAAAGGCAAGAAAATTGGATGATTGTCATTCAACTGTAAGATATTTATGTTAAGCATTCTATCATTGTTATTGGAAAAGGCCTATGTAAAGTAGTAGTTGACGGACAACATCATGTGTACATTAAATAAGCACATTAATATGTGAAAAGAAGAAGATCATTAGGACTTAAATGCACTAAATATAAAATTTTCAATGGTATTATTTCTAAGGAAAGCTATGTTGATGTGTTATTGAGATGTCGTGAGAAACATAATGCTAAGAAAGTGTGGAATTATTTGCATGATAGTCCAACTAGTTGTCACTTCTCTAAAGATAACATTGCTCATAAATTCTTAATGGTTGGACATTATTGTCCCACATTTTTCAAACATGGGCATGCACAATTCAGATAATATTAGATATAAAAACATGCATAGATAAAGAAAAGAAGGAAATAAATCCCTTGCAAGATATTGCTAATGTGTATCCTTTCAAGAAATGGGGATTTAATGTCATAGGTGAGATAAATGCCCACTATTTGAAGCAATGAAAGTACACAATCATGATTACAGAATACTTTATTAGATGGATAAAGGTTATTCCATTGACACATGTGAATGGTGAAACAATGACCCAATTCTTGGAACAACACATTATCACCTGTAATGTTCATGTTCGTATTTGATAACATGTCATATTTTTCATTTATGGATTTAACTAAGTTGTCTTTGCAGAAAGTGATTGTTTTAAGCTATTTGCACAACTATTAATCTTGAGGAAATTATATTGTTGAGTAGAAAAACAAGAGGTTAATTTTAATTACCAATAACATTGTGGTTGACCGTGATTAAAATTAGCACAATGTTCTCTAAAATACATTGTGGATGGATCGTGTTTCACATAAGGTAGTAAATTCGGCACATCGCCAAATTTTTCCATCTGTGGAAAATAAGCAAGTTTACCATCAAACATCTCCTTATCCTCTTTGAAATGATCTTATGTTTGGTACCAATCATAATTAGTCGAATATTTCCATGATTTTAGTGCCTCCCTTTTGTTGTTTTAAATTGGTTCGTTTAAATGTATTCTACTAGAGAGGAAACATAGATAGGTTATATTAGAAATAGAATGAATTACATCTTTCATTTTCACAGTAGTTGCATATCATTCAAATCATGATATACCAAGAATGAACCAGGGTATAACAATAAACCTTAGGGAACCAATGGAAAGATGAGCCATTACGAGACGATTATCCCTTATAATGAAAAAATATTATAAGAAAACAGGGTATTCCATACATGATGAACAACATAAGTAACCACTCTTACAAATAGATCAAATATCATAATGTCAATATTTGTACATGGTTAAAACCCTCAAAGAGGGAAACAATCCATGTCCCTAGCCAATGTGGCTAGTTGAGGTAAGTTTATTAATGCAAAATAAAAAACATTGCTTAAGAGAGTTCTACAAAATGCTCATCAACCATGACTTTCTATGCTCTTTAAATATATATCATGGATCAAGCACGTTTTAAGCCATGGATCAATATCATTATTGTCAAGGAGAATATGATTCTTCATATCACTTTATGTCTAGAACATATTGTGACCATTGGATTACAATGCAACTAATGCATACAAAAGAAACACACAATGAAACTCATTGTTACCTAATAGACATATTAAAACAAGTTGAACTTAATTGATTCTCAAGTGTCTAAATATCCTAACATTACCCTTAAGAGAAACTTGAAATAGGATTTAAGGATTTAAGAAGATGATTAATATGGGAATGAAGGAAACACTACAACTCATCTCCCCTTAATCACAAATTCCTGAACTCCTAACATATATTGAATTTTAAAAAACTCTGCTTCTGTAAAAGGATTCATTAAAATATATGCAACTAGATCATTTGTAAGGAAAAAGAGCACTTCAAGGTAACTTGATCATGAATGATCTTTCCAATGAAGTGCATTTGTAGCTCACTGTGTTTCCTATGCTAACGTTGAACTAGATCTTTGGCTATCTTGATGGCATTGTGATTGTCACACCAAAGGGTGGTTTGATGATGTTGTTAGAAAACTATGAAAATATCTGTCAAAGCCAAGATACTTCTTGAATTGCATTAATTATTGCTTAAAACTCTAATTTTTTGAAAAATGAGTGATATTCTTGTGCCTTTTACAATCCTAAGTGATCTGTCTGGAACCAAGATTGAAAATATAACCCACATTAGAATTATGATCATTAGGGTTTCCAAACCAATTTGAATTGGTGAAACAAACCAATAAAAGGGTCCCCCCTTATTAAGACACGACCACTAAATCAAACTTCTAGACTAAGAGATTTTCATCAAATTAACATATATTCTAACGATTATTTCATTGAATTGAGGTTGAATAAGTCTATAACCTTTTACATCTTTAGAATATCCAACAAAAATACAATTCTCTCTTTTAGGTTGTAAACATTTCATTTTTTAATTAGGAGTGTGAGTGCATTCTGGTGACTACCAAAGACACAAAGTGGCTTACATCTAGCTTAATTTTAATCCATGCTTCTTTTGGTGTTATATTTTGTATATCCTTTGTGGAAGTGAAATAATTTGTGAATTTATTGTTGACATATTCACCTGAATTATTTGTTCTTAACCTTTGTAGTTGATTTCTATATTGTTTTTCTACAAGGGCCTTTTAGGCCAAGAACAAGTAAAAAATGTATCTTTTATGTTTTAAGAAATAAACCCATGTTTGTTTAGATAAGTCATCAATGAAAGTTAAGAAGTAATTGAACCTTAAGAAAGAAGTAGAAGAAAGTGGACCTCAAAAACACTATGGACAAGCTACAACGGGGTTGTAGTGTGTCAAGAGACATAGTTGTCAAAACTATCATACTGATTTTTTCCAACACGACTAGTATAAATGACATCTCAACAAGAAACAAGAAGAAGACCAATCACCATATCTTGATTACAAGGTTTCTGCAATAAGTGATAGTTTATATAATCAAATCACTTATGCCAAAGTTTGCTCAAGTTATCACTGTGAGAAATAAAAACTGAGGGAAAATAGGATGACCCAAAGTTGCCAAACTTGTACAACCTGGTAATATCAAACTTTTCCAATGGAAAGGATGTGCTTAGGATCTTTTAAATCCTCAATTAAAAATTGATGAGGTGAAAACTTTGTTTTTTCATCTTCACCTTAATGAGTGATATGATATTAATATAAGTTTGCAAGAATGACTTGAAACACATAATAAATCATTCAAATGATAATTATATGCTTGAATTGTTCCAAATCCTATAAAATTAATAGGTCTATCATCACAAATAAGTATTTATTTTGTGTTTTAATCATTAAGAGTAGAAAAAAAGGCTTTATTCTTAACCATATTATAAGATGCTCTACAATCAATAAGCCACTCATTAGAAGAAGAATTATAGATTGCTTTAAGGAGAAACCAAAAGCATAAAGTGCATGTCCATGAGAGGAAGTGTTAGAAGAAGAATCGAGATGTAGGTTGTGCTTCTTTATTGCTTCCAAGGTCTCCATCACTTTAGAACATTTTAACTCCAAATTGACCATTTTTCCCACAATCATTGCAATGTCTATCAATCTTCTTACTCTTTTCATTTTGGTCCTTTGTGACCATTGGCAGTAGAAGATGTTTCAAAGGGTTTGGGGCCCTTGTTTTGCTTGTTTTCACAAGGATGTTGCTTCTTTGGATGCTTGGTTTTATATTTCTATTACGCCACCATGGCCTTATTAGATGTACCTATAGTGCTAATCACTCCAATATGTAAGAGCTTGTATTACTATCTAACCATAGAATGACAAAAAGATTCAAGAGAAGGTTTTTAATATGAAACCCTAGAGCTTCTTTAGTGGATAACATGTAGATAAAAAATATATGTATAACCAAGCTTGGAAAGAATAATATATATGTAGTTCTCATCATATAGATCAATTTGATAGTCTTTATTTAAATTTCTAAAAGTTTTGAACTTATATATATATATAATTTTCAATTTGAGGTAAACCATTAGGACTTAATGTCATGATTTTATTTTCAAGTTGATGAGATCTAACTTCACATTAGGTTCACAAAATATATTTTTCAACTTTTTTAATACTTCTTCAAAGTTAACCCTGAAGGTTAGCTCAATTGATCAAGTCCCCGACGTTAAAGCACCTTTGCTATTGAGATGTCACGGGTTCAATTCTCTCAACACCCTTGAGGTCATGCTTTGTGGTTGAGCAAGTAGGAAGTGATCCCTAGAGGAGGATTTGCCTAGTGAAAATATTGCATGGAAATAGGGGTCACTGATATCCAAAGTCCATGAACCACATTATAAAACAAACAAACAAAAACTTTCATCTGAGTAATCAGTTTCTTGAATATGAAACCACAAATCAGGATAAATGGACATTTTCATCAATCCACATGATTCATCGTTCCTCCCATTTGGCTCTCTTATCAATATTAGTGGGAAATTTTTCTTTTCCCAACGTAATTTGATATAATTCCTTACTTCCTAGTACAACCTCCATGTGAGATTTCCATAAATAGTTGAAATTGGTAAGGAAAAGTTGAGTTGGAGCAACTCTCTCTCTCTCTCTCTCTCTCTCTCTCTCTCTCTCTCTCTCTCTCTCTATATATATATATATATATATTCAAATGTTGAAACTCATTATCTAAATAGAAAGCTCTCTCAAAATATAGTCTATTTAAAAAATAACAACATGAAAGATAGACTTCAAATCTGAAAGTTATGCCACTTTTTGAAAAAAGACATTAATTTGTAACAAAGAACCACATGGCACCTTAAATTTTATCCACATGATGATGGATATTGTAGAGAGAAAATTTTAAAGGCTGCCGATGTTTTTTTTCCTAAAAAGAGATTCACCAATTTCTAATTTTTCTAAAAATGATTCATCCAAAATTTAAAGTATAAAATTATTTTACCTTAAAAATTACCAAAACTTTAAAGACTTTAATTCTTTTACAAACAAATTGCAAAATGTTTTACACTTTGCATATTATGAAATAGTAAGATTTGCCAAAATTTTTAAACTTTAAGATAAATTCTCATCCTTAAAATTTTCCTTGATGTTATGAAAAAATATATATATATTCCCTCATTTAACTTTGCATATAAATTCAATGCTTTATAAATGAAAATTGTAAGTAAAAAAATAACTTAAAAACAATATTATAAATATTGCATAGTGAATAAAATACACTTTATAATAAAGTTATGAAATAAAAACATAATTTAAATAAAACCCCTAATCAAGTATACTGGTGCAAAACACATACTAATACACATACTAATAGTAAAAATAAGAGTGTTGGTGTAAGTATAAGAGTATTGGCGTTGTTATTGGAACTTTGTCTAAAAGTGCATCTTTCAATTTTTTTGGTTAACAAAAACCAATAATTAATATATATATATATATATAATATTCAATAACAAGAAGGTTAAATCTCGATTAACCAACGCAGAAAATGAATGTTTCATGTAATAGCTCCGAGACTCCCATATACTCTCTGTTTTTTCAAGTAATACAAATTTATATTCAATAAAGCAAAGGAGGAGAGAATTGACCAGCCATATTAAACCCTATTCGTACAGGATCCAAGACGTAAAGTCTCTCTATTTACAAGTGATACAATTTTACTTTATTTAAAAGGAAAAAGCGATTTACAAAGCCTGCTCTGCATACAGGATCCAGGATGGAAGTAGCAGTGACAAGCCTTCAATCTGGCCATGGGATCCAACAAGCTGAAATGACCCAAAAAATAATCCTAGAGCCCAGAATAAACAAAGTTCATATACTTTCTTCCATTGGCTAATTAACCTCGCCACAACGGAAAGCAAACTTAGAACAAAGAATGAATTAATAGCATAACCTTTCAAATTTAAATTGGTGATTTCATGCTGATACTGTGGAGCTTAGCCAGGACTCCCACGAGAGGGGCATTGATATACGTTGTGTGCTCAAGCTTGCTCGGATCGGCCCTGCAATCCTCAAACCTTTCATGGCGATCAGGCCCTCCTACAACTGCACCTGTTAATTCATTTGGGTTCGGTGCTGGTCTGTGGAACCACACCATGAAACCTTCGGTACATGATATCGTTGTCGACTCCACGTATATTGAAACTATTGAAGACCCTCTGTGATGAGCTTGCTGTGGATATTTGTCACCAAAACCCACCATGAAAGACATGCCCACAGGATTTTTACCCAATATGTAATCAACCTGTAAATTTTACAATATTAAACGCAATGTAGTGGATAGCTAAATCATTATTGCATCCAGATAACCAAGGTGGTCTCAGATCAGATGCAGATGCGTAAGAAAATACTTTGTTGGTTTTTTTAACCTATGTAGATATGAAAACTAATTAAATTATAATTTTGAATCTCTCAATGGAGATTTTAATTTTGAATTTCTCAATAGAGACTTTTGTGAATAAAATTATTTAGATATTGTCTTCAAGATCCATCACAAATGTATATATGTAATGTAATGGATCCAGAAATCAGATATCTAACTAACTTTGAATTTCTTAAATTCTGAAAATGTGGAAATAGATACACTAGTATGGGTTGTTATGGTCCTTTATTAAATATTTTGCAAAAGGAAAAATCCAATATGTATATGTACTTGTTTTTTTGGCAAATGCAATCAGGTTGCTTGGTTCATAGATTTGATCGCCACATTGCAGGGATTGCTTGTATTTTGATAACAAATCACTGTATACTGATACAAGGAATGATATGCTTGTAGCATATTGCGTATTTGCACCATCTCTGACATATAACAATCCTCCTGTCCAAATGCAACAGATTAAACATTGTTAAGGAGCTTAACTTTGAAACCCATAGCATAAGGGGAAATTTTCAATTACCTGGTGTTGTGGAAAGTTTGAAATGAGGACTTTCTGGAAGAACTGAGCAGAGAAATGCTTCTGCTTTCTTTCTGTAAACTTACAAGTTGGATTCTCCAGAGAAATATAGCTGCCATGTTTTATTATTAGTTTTATGATAATGTGGGTAAGTTGAAGGTCAAGTGACAAGATTTCAAACTTTTATCTCAATTGACTAGCTTGAACATTTGGTAATTAATATGATTTATGTAGATATCAACTTACACGAGACATGAGGACTTGAACACCTGGAGATTTGAGATCCCAGCTGAAGTCAGATTCAGTGGAAGTAGAAAAATTCTGCTGAAGTATGTATTTGGTATATTTTGACAATCCAGTTGCCCTATACAGCCATGATGCTGCCCATGCAAGCTCGTCCTGCATATTGACTGAGGAAGAAGAATAAGGCATCATGAAGTTACTCATTATGTACTTTTAAATAATGGTGTGTTAGTAATGTGTATTTAATTTGAAAATATGTGTCATTATGGGGAAAGTATACATCATAGCCTGAGACAGAGCAATAGAAAGGGCATTCTCCATCATATGTTCCACGGTACTGGTCAGCAAAACGAAAGATCTGCAATAATACATTAAATATTCAATTATGTGAATGTTATAAAAAATTGAAGGGGATATTGCATTTTTAGATTAATTTAACTTTCAATTTGGAAGAGATTAATCTTATACCAATCTAGCTCTTTTGAGGAGGCGATGGGAATAAGGATTGTCAGCGGTTAGAAAGACAATGGAGGAAGCAGCCAATGCTGCAGCAGTCTCTGCTGCAATTTCTGTCCCTGGAGTGGATTTATCTATTTTGTACAAAGTCCTTGGAGTGTCCATTCTCTCTGGGTTCTGCCAACAGCTATGGTCTGCAATAGGATCTCCCACCTGAAAAAAAAAACAGTTAAACATATGTTCTATGTAAATCTAATTATAGTATTTTCTATTCTCATTAGTTAAAGTTTGCCCTAAAAATCAAAATCATAAAAAAACTATAAATGCTAGTTAGTGTGAGCCTTAGTGTGATTTAAATGCTATAATAATTAGTTTACCTGAACCCATAGCTGGTTTTTAGTGGCACTTGCTTTGATGAAATAATCAGTACCCCACCTAATGGCATTCCTAACGTTCTCCAATTCTCTAGCAGCTGCAAGTTCAACTTCATAGTGAAGGGCTCCCCATGCCAACATGGTAACTGTGAATGCCATGGGAAGTCCATACTTCACATTATCCCCAGCATCGTAGTAACCTCCCACCAAATCCACCTACACAAAAACACAGTAAAAACCATGCGAAACATCATTGTATCTTTCCAGACTTATTGAGGATCTGGACTACATATTGGATGCACAAATTATTTGGATGGAGAATGTTGATGGTACCCTAGCAAACCTGTCACTTTCAAGGAAGAGTCCTTAATTCAAATTAAGTTGTGGTGAGTTATCTAATGTACCAAGTTATCAGGAATTGGTAGGATCTGGACTAAATATTATATTCACAAAATTATTTGGAGAGTGTTAATGGGATCCTTTAAAGCGTAGCAAACTTAATTTAATTTAGAATTCATTGTTGGGTCGGTATTTAATTTACCATTGCATCAATAATCGAGAGGACTTGCCAACCAAGACATGGATTTGACCGTTCAAATTTTTATGAAGAATATCACCACCTTACTTTAAAAACTTAACAAACTTGGTAAAAAATATCATTATTACGTTTTATCATTCCATCAAAATTCATTAGCCAGTTTTCTTTTTAACTTACAAAGCTATAGCTCTCTTTTAGATTTTTGCCTGGCTCGGGACAATAGTTTGTAATCATGGAAAAATGAAAATTGCTGAGTAGCCATAGAATCTAAAACACGTATTGATCTGAAAGTAGAGCGATTGGAATTAATAAGGATACAACAATATCTTTAATACACAATGTTGAAATACCTGCACAGACAATAAGCTCAATTGAAATTGTAAATGAGCGTGGGATACATTGTACATTCAAAGAACAGAAATAATGAAATATTTTCACAGACAATATCTATTTCAAATGTGCTGCCAATGCCCAGATCTCAATGATAATACACAATGTTGAAATACCTGCACAGACAATAAGCTCAATCGAAATTGTAATTGAGCGTGGGATACATGGTACATTCAAAGAACAGAAATAATGAAATATTTTCACAGACAATATCTATTTCAATTGTGCTGGCAATGCCCAGATCTCAGTGATAATGTAAAACTCATCACTCAGATCGAGAAGTTTAAATAATAAAAAGGGTGAAATTTGGTGGGCAAAGTGCTCATCATGGGAAAGGAAAAAAATATAGTTATTATTTTGTAATGATAATCTAAACCCCCACTAGTAAATCTAGACAATAAGTTTAAATAAAGTGATGGAATTTAATGGGATAACAAAAAAAACTAATTACTGTTTTGAAATGATAATCTAAATCCTTATAAGTAAATCTCTAAATTTAGACAATAGGTTTAAAGAACGGCATGGAATCGGAATTTGGTTACCAAATTAACTGCATCTTAATATATATATGAAAGGTGGTTCTTTAGTAGAGTCATTTAGAGATTTGTTTTCGGAATTTATCACATAAATTATTTAAATTGTCAATATTTAGAACTATTTTAAAACTTACTAATATAGTTTTTCAAGACAATTAAATGAGCCAGATTAATTGATTAGAAATAAATTTAAATTTAGATGATTTATATAATAGATCCATAAACAAATCTTTGGGTTTTTTTAATTTGTTTGAACACACAAACAATTTAATTTTTTTAATTTCATTTTGAAATTTTTATTTTTAAATATACTTATAAATAAACACAGAATGCATTTCATTTTGAAATTCCTACCTTTTAATCATAATTATAATTGCAACACAAGATACATTTTACACGGCACAAGTAATGACAGAACAGAAATAATGAAATATTTGTACAGACAATACCTATTTTTATCAGTTTGCAATCATAGTCAAAATACCCCAAACGTAAAACAAATAAACTAGAAATGGCTTTAGCCATTAGGGTAGAGCAGACCATAATGATAATGAAACCAGTTTACCAGCAACACTCCACTAACTTCACCAGTGAAACAAATCTGATTTAGGTTGACCATGGCCAGCTCAAAATATAAAAATCTAAGGCAGGCAACCCGTGTTTTTTAATTGAAAAGGCTGCAAATTTTCATGGGAGTAGTCTCTAGACAAGTTTATATGAACTATAGCATCCATTAATATTATTTTCTCATTGTGCAAAGCATTCAGACTTAGATGGCAATACCAAAAGGAGTAATTATATTACTACATTTTGCATGTGTCCATCTGTGACAGCAGAATCTCCTCTCCAACTGATCCTGTTCCTACTAGACAGTTTTCCTGAACGTTGAGCTTCCAGAAACAGAATAGATTTATGCAGAGCATCTTTGTAATCAAACTCACCCAACACAAATTGATGATCAGCTGACAGCACTGTAGCAAGAATTATGCAGACAAACCTTCCAACAGTGAGCCTGTAACCCATTGCTGCTGCAACTGATTGCTAAACCCCAACAAACATAAAGGACAACGTGCAGACAAAGCTACCAAAATTGGTGGGTATATATATTTACTTCTCCACGTTGGTGTAATGATGCATAGAACTGATTTGGACTCAAAGAATAAAGTGAAAAAGCAGTGGAATGTTTTACGTGGGGTATCTGCAATTTGGAAGGACAAGATATTGGCTCATTTCAAGGACTAAAGGAAGTTTGTGAGTGTCGGTTGTCTGAGATGGGCCTGAGATGGGTAGCACGTAGAGGAAGAAAATCCTCTCAAAAACATAAACCAAATGCCAAATAGTGACACTGTCGGCGGCCTCCAAGGACATCATAATCACAATTTCTTTCAAACCTTACAAGAAGCGCAAGGTAGGGTCATTAACACTTAATTTTAAAAATACAAAATGTTACTACAAAGTTTGTGCACTAATGAAAATGTAGTCAAATTTTTACAACATTAATAATAAAAAACTTTGATTTCCCTTTATATAATAATAAAGAATCTTTTTTCCACTGGAAAAATCGTAATCTTTCATTAAAATTGAAAAATTACATGTTGTAGATGCCATCGGCATATGCTGAAAACAGTGATCCGTCAAAAATGGTGCTTTTTGTAAAAAAAAAACAGTGATCCGTCAACACCACGCAGGGTGTACGAGTGCAGGATAATATCATGTTATGCATATATGATTATGTACATGTGGGGGAAAATCATAATTTTCGCCCCTTTTTCTTCTCAACTTTTTTCCAAACCCCCTGTGGTTCTGTTGGACTTATCAGTGCCAGTGCAGTTTCATCCACAGGTTGTGGATTTTCTTTATCAGAGTCTGATGAATCTGATATGTGATGTCGTTTGTTTCTGCTCATGTCCATGGTATCTATTGTTTTTGCCTGTGTTATTTCTGATTGCTCCTGTGGTTTTTTGTCTTCCGCTGTTGGTACTTCATTCGTCTGGCTGGGCTGTTTGGGATTGGTGGTCTCCATCTCTTCTTCCTCCTCGTCATCTGAATCGGGTGGAGGGAATTGCCATCCCTTCGCTTTTTTCTCTGTTTTCTTCTTTCTTCGATTGTCTTTTTTGGCTGCTGGGCATGTATTTTGTAGGTGTCCCGTTTGTCTACATATTCGACATCGGAAGGCAGTATTTTCGAAGTCTAAACCTTGAGTCCAGCTCCTCTGTCCATGCCTCAGCTGAATCTGGTCTGGCAGGCCTTTGCTGAGGTCTACTTCCACACATATCCGAGCATATGTGTAAATTCTTTCCTCCAATCGCTGTGTGTCCCATTTGATGTAGCGTCCGATGGTATTTCCAATTCCAGCTAGTACTTGATCAGTCCAGAGATGGATTGGGAGGTTGTGTAGTCGCACCCAAACAGGCATTTTGGTAACAACCATTGTATTAGCGTCAAATTCTGGAAACCAAGGTGTGATGAAAAGTCCTGTGGAACCCCAGAACCAAGGTCCTTCCTGGATTACTGTGTCCCTGTCAGATGCTGATAAGAAGTTTACTATAAAGAATCCTTTGGAGCAGAGGTGTATTTCGCATTGCATGGTCCAGTTCGTGAAGATCCAGTGGAATAAATCAACTGGTTTGGGCCAAAAACTGTTAAATCTGCATATTACTGCTTGCCTTTCATATATATTGCAGTACTCCTCTGTTTCTGGTGTATCTATGTTGAATACTGGGGTATGATCCAGCTGTTCCACAATATATGGCCTGGCGATCATCCCTGTTTGATTTGATGTTGTTCCTTCTTTGTTTTTCCCTTGTAGGATGTCTTTGAAGGAGGTGTTACTTGGTTTTCTCCCTGCACCTGTGCCACTCCCTTCAGCTCTATTATTATTCCTGCCATTGACGGATGCTCCCCCTCTCAATCTCAGATTTAGTATGATTGTTGACAGGGGTTTTATCTGATATTCCCAGAGATATTTAGTATCTTGAAGAGCTCTGCCCTCGTATATCAGATTTTGTGATATGATAGGGAAACCTAATTGTTTCATGATCACTTCGTGTAATTTCTTAACAATATCAGTTCCTTATACCCAGATAATTTTCGATTTACCTTCAGGTAGTTTTATAAATACTTGGAATCCTCTTGCCGGAGTTCCATCTCTCGTAATTGATGGATCTGTTGCAGAGATTTTGTTCTGTGGCTTTTGCATGTCCCATATCAGTGGATGGGCTACCAGATCTGTTGTGGTTTGAGTCCGATTTATCATATGAGTCCGATCTGCCATGTTGGTATCTGGTTCGACGAACCCAGGTCTTGATCTGCACATATTCTCTTGGATCGGGCCAGGATAGGGTCGATATGCCATAATAGGGTCTGGATCTGTTAGTTCAGGGCATACTCTGTACAGGGTGCCGCGGATCGGTGGGAAAGAAACCCATTCGGAGCTCCAAGGTAGGAGAGAACCCAGATCTACGCCAATAACATGCAGAGCAGCATTCTGATATTCGATGTAAGGGGTTTTTCTTCCATACCTTGAACAAGAACTGCGATTTTCCATCCTGCAAGATCCATTGTTGCAAAAAATCGCCTCTCCACCGAGCTTGATCGCGTCCGTTGAGTCCTGGTGGTATCCTGAGTGGCCATTCGAAACCCTTGTTTCAACCCAAAGCTTTGCGGCGTTTTTCGTGATCTGGGTGTTTGCCAGGGGTTGTAGCTACGGGCAATCTGCTATGGATCTGGATCCTCCATGCATTGAACCTTCAAGAGGGCCCGAGGAGCAGCAGACGCGTACTGATGAGGCCATTACGGAATCGATCGCGAATCTCCAACCCGTCAGACCGCAGAGCTCTCCACCTCTATTAATCAATCTCTTATAATAATAAAGAATCTATTCATAAAAGCATTATTTATTTCGAAATTTACTAACTTCACTTATAATTATTATTATTATTATAAAGTATATTAATTTTTCATTATCTTACTTATATAATTAATTACAATTATAATTATTTAAATATTCTAGTGTAATTATCACTTCTTCTTCTTTTTTCCCTTCATTCGATATGAGAGTGTCTAGAATTAAAATGGCTATCATTTAATCATGTAGATTATTCGTAATATTTTCTTTTTATATTAATATAATTGAAACTATATCATTAATATATTTATATATTAGTGATGTTGAAGTATCTCTTTAAGAGTCCACCAGACTTAAGAGGTCTTACCAAATTTACTAAAAAATAAAGTGGATTTCTTTAATTTAATTTAAGATATGATTAAGGGATTTGTTTTCATAATTAAGATGTAATAATGATTGATTTGAGAAGTGGAGGATTAATTTACCATCTACATAATATTCACTATTTAAAGTGATTTATTGGAGTTAGAGATTTTAGTCTTAGATTGGATATTTCTATGTAGGGATAATTTGATCCATATTTAGTGAATCTCAACAAAATTGGCACCTTGTATATAATAGAGTCCTGAAAACAAGGGTAGAGAGTGAGATAGACAGAGAGAAGAGAAGAATAAGATAGAGAGTGGGTGTAAGAAAAGGTTTGAGAGGCCAAGAAGCGAGATTATAGCAATATTTAACAACCCTCAATATAACAATTGATTAAAATTGATGATTTGATTTTGAATGTTATTCACAAGATTGTATGGATATTTGTATCTCATCTCTTGTGGGAAGGTCTCTTCAAATATTATTGAATATCAATGTTGGTCATGTTAATAAATGTTGAGCAAGAATACTACGAGATGGTGTGTTGAATTTGCAGTGTAGTCTCTCTCACACAATCTCTATGTCATGTTTTATATGAATGCTTGGGTTTTTACATTCACTATGTAATGTCTAGATTGGCGAGAATGTGAGAATTTTGAACGTAAAACGAGATCATTTTTAGCCTTGTTGCAAGGAAAAATTGATATTTCATAATGAATGATCAAGAATCGCTATCGTCAGCTCTAATTCGAAGTTACAGAGTAAATTGTGGTTACAACACAATTCGAGGTCGTCAATCGAGACTGGAGTCAAGTGTTATAACATTACCTTTTTGCAAGTCCAAATTCATTTTATAAATAGTTCATTAGATGGAAAAAATAAAGAATTATTTTGTCAACAATCTTCGTCATGCATACTAGTTTGCAACATAGTATCCAAGTCAAGGAGCATCTAAGCTTCACAATTGTTGGTAATGTATATTTCACCTGAGTCTGGATTGAAACCACATCCCAGACTTGAGTATCTAGAGTGTACCCCACAACAAGGCTTTGAGGTCATGCCATAAAGAAATATGGTTCAAGCCTCATCCAAGCCTTCCCAAAGTGTGTCACATACAACTGATCTGGATTCCTAGATTTTTAGATTGAGAAGATATATTCAAATTAAAGTGAAGTCATGTGAGTTGAAGCGATAAATATGGGCTAGGACAAAGATATTTGTATCAAGGTTATATTTGAATTGGAAGGAGATTATTTGGGTCACAACATATCTAGATTAAAGAAAATGAATTTTGTTCAGGGCATATATCTAGGTTAAATAAAGTATCCAGATAATTAGAAAAAAATCAGGTGTGGACCCTGTAGATTTTGGGAAGTGCACCAAAACGTTATTTGGGTTGAGACATATCTAGGTCTAAAGAAATCCAGGTCATCGGCAAGAAACTTACTAACAAATTATCCCAAATACAAGTGGAACTTTGGAAAAATGCTAAGTCTTAGTGCTTGGTTATGTGGATAGTGCATATTACACCCTTGGAGATTATAAATTTCAGGATTACACTAAGAAATTTGGAATGAAGAAAGGGTAAATTTGGGAGATAGATGCATTGGCATCAATTAGATAGATAATAAGTATTTTCAATAAAAATAAAAATAAATATTATAAAAATATATCATTGATATTTATATAGTATAATATTATTTGTATAAGGTGAATTTGATGAAAGAAGGACAAGGGGTGGGGTGGGATGACGAAGTCCTGCAAAGCTAGGTCATGCATTGTCTTCTACCAACCCATGACATGTAATGCTAGGTATTAATGGGATGACGAAAGTCCACAAAGCTAGGTCATGCATCATCCTTTGCCCAAATCATGACATGCAGTACTAGGTATTAATGGTAACTTTCTAGTCCTATATCATGGTTCCTCCATTGTAGCAATGTCATGTTCATTTATCGATTAACATGGCTTTCAAGATAATTATATAAGGCAATGATACAACGATGTGTTTAATCAATTGGTTTTGGCTGTGGGGAATGTTTCTTACAATAGGATCGACCCTTGCATGCTCTAAAATATGGCTCTTCTCTCTCTACTGCAAGTTGATATATCATCTCCTTTTAATTTAATTTAATTTCAAAGGTATTTTCCCTTTTCCAATTTCTCCTTAACCCAGCTACAGAGGGAATTGCAACCAGAGAACTTGCTCGGGATTTTTTCAGCTTTGCCTCCCCTACAACAAGAAATGTGATAATGCAACAAGAAGTTCAGGTTAAAATTAAGCAAGAAGTGGTGAATTATGAAGAGGTAATGAATGAAGCTACAGATATTGTCCCATATATGGGAACCAGCCACACTCGTGACATGAAGTGCCATAGAATATTGCAGCTATACTAGCATACCAAAACATTGATTTCTTATGCCCTCACCAAATAGAGCACAAATACTTGCGAGCATGACTAGGCAGAGTAAAGAAGCAAGGGTGTCTTCTTCTGGCTCTAAAAGTGGAAGGAAAAGAAGTAGTGAGGATTCCTTACCTATGAGACCAATCTAGTTTCTAGGGTAAATCCTATTTACATCCCTGAGGATGCTTCGACAACCATAGCTTACAACCAGGTTTAATTTTACTATCTATAATTTTATTTTTGTTTTATGTATTTATAGGTTTGATCAACTCATAAAGATTTTTTATTTTTAGAAATGTTAATATCTCTTATCAAATTTTGGAAATTTTTTATATATGGCAGTGATGACCTTGTCCAATTTTGATGATGCCTAGTTTCTTTATGGGTAGGCTTAAAATAGTAGGTCACACGTTAGGGCCATCTAGTGTTATGGTCCTATCCATTAGCTACTAGCATTGGCTTTGTAAATATGGTATAGGAATTATATATATATATATATATATATATATATATATATATATATATATATAATTTAAATTTTGAGTGCAATGGTATATTGCAATATCTATAATTTGGGTAGTTGGGAAGATTGCTTGCTCTCATTCGGGCCAGAACTCAATTTTTGGAAGTGACATATTAGCATGTTGTGATAAGGATAGAGAGTTAGACACCCTAAAATAATAGTCACTTTAGTGCTCCTTAATTTTGATTAAATCACAGATTTTTAATATATCTAACCTCAAACTATTATATAAAATTTTGAATTATAATGATAGTGATATATTGCTTTATAACTTAATCTAAATCATTTTAATGATTAAAACCATTATTAAAAATATACATACTTACTTCTATTTTTTAAAATAATTTAAAATATATAACATATGCATGTGTGTAAAGTTCAATGAGAACACTTTGTCATTTGAAATAGTGCAAAATTTTCAAAATAAACAATGTGATTCTTTAAAGTAACGATTTTTTTAATTTAAATAAATTTTAAATTATGAAATGGTTTTATTAAATATTAATATTATTAATTAGTTAATAAATTTTAAATTTTTAAAAGAGATTTTTTCTTTTTGGAGAGATCACATCGAATAATTTTTTGGAACTAAAGTTTTGAATCCTCTAGTGTGGTTCATTGTCAGAGCAAAAGTGGAGTATATGATCTAAAATTAACAATATATATAGGTGTAGATGTTTCAGAGAAAACAAATTCATCCATTAGAAAGTCAAAAAAAAATCAAAAAACAATTTTTTTTATTTTTTTTTATACGTTAAAAATTCAAAGTCAAATGAAATCAAATGTTCAAAACAATCCTCATGTATTGAAAAAAATAATAATAATAATAATAAATAAAAAATATATATACAAAGATGAAATGCTAAAATTATGGAGAAAATAAAGGAAGTCAAAAGAAGGATCAATACAAATTATTAAAAACAGGATCGGTGAAAAAAAAATTAAATAAATAAAAAATTGTAAATAAAAGTAAATTATAATAATAAAAATTAAATGAATAAGTAATAAAATTAAATAAAAAAGAGACTAAAGAAATAGCCAATTTCCAAAAAAAAAAACTAGGAATAGAGAGCCTCCCTGAACTTCTTATTATGGAATTATCAGTTTTGGCTAAAACACAGGAATCTTCAATACATATGTGGTGTTTAGTATTAGACGCATGCTCAGCTAAGGCAGACAAGCGGGATCTATTATGCCTAATATCTGCCGCATGCTCTTGGATACTTTGCTTGATGGAACAACCTATTTCTCCAATATATGGTGTTCCACATGAGCAAGGGACTAAGTAAACACCTTTCATATCTTTGGGGTCAACATGATCCTTGATTGACTTAAGGGAGCTACGAATAGTGCTGAGGGGCTTAAAGGAAGCATGCACCTTATTCTTACACAGAATGTGTGCGATCTTGTCAGTGGTTCCCCTTATGAAAGGAAGTTGCACGTAGTTTTCAAAACCAAGGGGATCCTTTTTTGGTTTAGGTCCGAGGCTAGCTTTTTAAAAAGATTTGAGACCTAGGTGTCTATTATAGCCATTATCTTCAAAAAAAAATTATATATATATATATATATATATATATATATATATTAAATTAAATTAATTTTATATTACATTTTATTTAGTAAATTAAATTACTTAAAATTATCTATATTTATAAATTTTAGATAATATTTTATTTAATATTCCTTGATGAGGTGTTTAGGGCTGAAGGTGAAGTGTCAGTTAGAATTCGGGCTAGGGTTCAAGGCCTCTCCCCCTCCTAACATGATAACTGATTAGTGAGTACAATAAACTCAGTCTTGGTAGTGATGCCTCCCTCCTTGCAAGATATATTGCATTAAACTCACTCATGTCAATGCCTCCACAAACTTCGTGAAGGGTGTTATCTCCAAGCTCACTAAAATGATTTCCATTTTCATTTTTTCCAATTCCTCCCAATTGTTTCCACCTCCCAACATGACTCTTGCTTGCAACTCCTCTTTCCTTGGTTCTCCTTTTGATAGCTTCTCTCTAACTTTCCTCGAGCCCTCATTAACACTAATGGATGATGGAGGACATGCATAGGTGATCATAGACATAGCCTTTTTCCTCAAGGAAAGTATTAATCTCTTCTTCGGCCTACACTTTGTTCATCATTCAATTTTGAGTCTCCTTTGACTCACTTAGTTCTTTCTTCCCTTAGCCACTATGACGTGATAGTCTACATGTATCTGACAAGGTGCTATAGGTTGTGGGAGTGTTAGAGGCTCACAGGCTCATTTTTGAGCTAATACTTTTGCCCGCCACTATAAATATCACACTCCCCTTAAAATCTACTCAAACATTTACGCAGTTGAGGATGAAGGCATACTATACTTTGAGGTTATGGACAATATTTTGGATTGGGATCTGGACATTGGAAACACCAAAGACCATAAAAATCATTCATTTCTTATTTTTATTGGCACATTAAACTACTTCTACATAAAGCTATGGTTAATATATGGGATGCTCGAGACAACCTCACACACAAGTTGGAGGAGTTAATGTTGTTGTTGATGGATTTTGCGGGCCATATTGCTCGCCTTGAAATGGGTTTGCCTCCAAGTTTGACAGTGATACCACATTGCAAGGATTCAGACCACCCAATTGAATTAGACACCTCCTTATCTTCATGACTCAATTTTTTCTTAATTTTTGTTCTATTCATTTTGTCCAAATTTTTTGGATTCTTTGGTTGTAGTGTTCAGGGTTGGTCTCCCCACTTATGGGACAATTTCTTTTATTTTTAGACCAATGCTATTAGTTCTTTGCATACAATCTCAAAATTCGGTCTATAATTTTGTTTTTCTTTCAGCTAGTTTTCCCCTCAAAGGGATAGGCAAATTGTACGTTTGTTGGGTGCTCTTTTCCTCATACCATTTTGGACACTAACTGACCAACAATTATCTTGTCTCTGGTGTGGTTTCCCATGTGGCATACCAAAGACAAATAACAACAGTAACAACTGCAATTGTTTTATTAACAATAGAAATCTTAACTTACCAAAAACAAAAACAAAAAGAATTTCATTTAATATAAGTTAAGTTTCATATTTAAAATAATATATAGTTATAATTAAAAGCATGAGAGATATTTATTATGTTATTTTTTTTAATTATTTCACAATGGGACTTAATACCCCTGATGGGGGTGACCTCGATGTTAAGTGAAGGACAGGGAGGGACATTTAACCCCATGCCACATGGCATTAAAGGACATGAAGTGTATTAAATACGCCTCATGTGGCACGCGAGAACAGATAGTTCTCGAAGGGCATTGTGGTATATGTGATATGTGGGTTCTATTGGAAAGTCATTGGATTTGCATGGTAATGGGAAGAGGGAAATTGGTAGGTAATGTCTTCGTTGGAGTGCAAGGTGGATTGCTATCCTTTTCATCCATGGCTCCCCAAACTATAATAGTTAGAATAGTCATCGTTTCAAAGCTTGGATGCTTATCCCCTATCACGGTAGAAACTCGGTAGAAAACGACTTGGGACCCAGGCTCATGGTGGTCTGCACAGACAGACGACAGGAGTTGAGAATTGATTCAAAGCAATCAACAATTGGCGTTGACGATTATGGTGAATTTGAGAGTGGCCACCTCATTTTCAATCTCACTAGTTAAATCCCCCCCCCCTAGTCTTCAATTTTGCTCATATTCTTTCTCTTTTCTAGAATGTCAACATTTGTGATGGAACAGTTATTCAGCTTGGGATAGTCGTGGCTGAGTTTATGGTTGTTGGGGATAGGCCCCTCCTGGTCTCTATCTTACTCCTTTGTTGGTGTTCATTACTCGAGGTCAATTGGGGAGGTAATGGTGTTTTTTATGGGGTTTCCCTTCTTCTTTTTTGGGCCTATGAGTCAATTATTATTCCAGGTATGGTTATTGTCTGGAATGTTTGTGTCAACCCCTCTCTAGTGCATAATTTTGTAAATCTTCTTAGTCTCCTTGTCTCAGGTTGTGGATGACGATTTCTTTGAGCATAGGATGTGGGATTGGTGACCTTCAATTGAAATTCCACAGCCATGCAATGCCAGTCAGTTCATGTTCACAAATGCATAGGGCCTCACGGCTAGGTAGAAGACCATTAGGCATAAATTCGAGACTTCGAGGAGGAGGTAGACCAATAACCACCTCCATCTCCTAGTGGAATTGATCTCCCACCTCCATTTGATTCACTGGAAAACCGAATTCAACTGGTAACCACCATTCTAGAGCAATTCACACGCAACTGGCATGATGACTAAAATGAAATCATTACTTTCATGAATGACCTTCAACATAACCAATGGCACATGATGGATACACTATTATCCTTGCATTGTGGGAAGAAAAGGATCTAGGCGAGGTTGGACGAATTAGAGGGCAGATTGGCACATTTGGAAGCACACATTCATGAGGGTCTTCACCCTCCTCTACCTTCTGAAAATGGACCAAACATTCCAGGTGTCGAGCAATCTTATTGATTGGGGATAAATATTGGATGCATTTTGGTTCTTGGGGCCCTTTACATTTTTTGAGTGATCGACATATGATCTCTGTGTTTATTATTGTTATTGTCAAACTATTTTTGCCATTATCTTATGATCAATAAATTCAGTAAAAATGAAATTAGCATAGAATAATATCAAACTTCTCATATTATATTCTTATATAAATTAATAAAAATCTCAATTTCAAAACAAAAAAAATAACATTATATCTATCTTACTATAAACTAAATTATTATTATATAAATTTTTCCTATTTTAATTTTACTATATAAAATAAAAATAAATAAATTATGTTCACTTTAAACTTAAAAATTCTTTAACAACAATAAAAATAAAAATTATATCTATCTTACTATAAACCAAATTATTATTATATAATTTTTTCCTATTTTAATTTTAGTATATAAAATAAAAAAAATAAAAAAAAAGAAATTAGGTTCACTTAAACTTCAAAATTCTTTAACAACAATAAAAATAAAAATTATTAAATTAAATTAATTTTATATTTTTACAAATCTATCACATGACACAATGCAATAATCACGAAATTAACTATTACTTTTTTTAATTTAAAAATTATTTTTTTTCAATTTAAAAATATATGCAATATCGCATTTTTAATTATATCACACCAATCATTGTACTCTTATAAATCTATCACATAAGTAAATCGCGAAATAACATGATTACTAAACCAATAATTCCATTTCCTTGCTTTTGCCCTTTTTGAAATCTGAACTCACCACAAGTCATTATTAATATTTCATCTTTTTAAAAGTAAGTATAAAGTACGGAAATAATTACCATAGGAAATCTTCTTGATCTTAAATTTCTTAGTAAAGTTTAGAATTATTTTAGTGTTGATAATTGTGTCATTTTTAGTCTTTTCGTTTATCCTCTTTAAAAATAAGATACCTAAGTCCCTCTTAGGAACAAAAATATTTTGGTGGGTATGAATTTTATCCATTTTTTTATTGTTAGGTCATTGATTAACTATAGAGCGATCACGCTATTGCATTATATTTTCTGTATTAAAAAATTTCAAATCTTTTTATGCATTTCCTAGATTAAATTTTGGTTTCAGATCATTCGTGTAATAAATTTGGCTTGTGTATTTTCCGCCGCCACTACCAAGGTAGTTGAGGAATACGTCAATATGTTGTCTTGTTTTTCTCTCTTTCTTTTTTTCTATTCTAGCTGACATTATTGAAATGAATATTATTTTTAAGAGGGAACAATAAGATGGGAATTTATTTTAGTGGGTATGTTTTCTAGTTATTTTTAGAGAGAACAAATAAAATGGGAATTTACTTTAATTTTATTTATGTTAATTTTTTATAAAATAATTAACACATTCATATAAGTTAAATGGTTGATAAGGTATCAAAACACTTACTTTAGGATTAATCTCACATTATTTTCAAAACAAATTATCAAAATTAAGTAAATTATATTATTATTACTATTAACAAATTAATTTATGAGTTAAATATATATACACTTAAAAAAGCATGTAACAAGGTTATTAATCACGGAGATTCATTCCTACTTTACTATTGAAGTTTTTAACCTATAAATAAGCTTTGTTACAGTACCATAGCTTAATAATATCACATGTCCAAGAAACCATAACTCTTGTTCATATGACATTTTTTTAATTAATTATTTTAACTAAAAGGTTAGAAAGAAATAAGTAATTTTGAAATAAATCAAAGCCTTTGATATGTGACAACTACTAAAAATATTCTAGAATATCCCATTGAGGTTAAATTGCTTCCACCCACCTAATAATTATTGATAGTTAAATTAAAATTATAAAATCCATATTCCAAAATATACATGCATATTAGCATAATAAATTAATTTTTAAGTGTCTTTTTTATTGTTTCAATGTATATGGCTATAGAGGAATCATCTTCATCTTCTAAAGTGAGTGATTATATTATTATGCACCCTTTTATCATATAGGTTTATATTTTTGTTTTTGAATGTTTTATGTTATGGTGATCTATATTAGATCATTATATTGTTTATCATCCATTTTTATGCTTTGATAGTGGAACTAGTGGAGGAATCAGCGCACAAAACCATTTTTACTAACAAGACCTAGTTTGGCAAATTGGGGTCTGAAACCTTCAGGGAGTAGTTTGAGGCATAAATTGATATTTTTTGGAGTAAAAATTTGTTGCTTGAGCACCTCATCTACTTTTATTATTCTACACACAAACATTTTCAACGATGCAAGAATTGCCCCAATCAGAGTTCATATGCAAAAGCTATGTCACTTTCAGAAGTTGGCTTTCTTGTTTTAACCACCATAAGTCATGTCAACGCCCATTATTCATGGAAAATGGGCTAGCCACATGATCATGATGAAGAAGTTTCTAGAAGAGTCAATGTTGTAACACTAATTAAGATTTGGGGAATCAAATTTAACAACCAATAGGCTATCAAGTTGTGTTATAATTGGGTCGTTGGCTAGAAAAGGAGTTCCATCATATTCGAGTGCATTTTTTCATAGATGAGTATATAGCTAAGAGAGGATAGGAAAGAGAAAACAGAGAGGATTTGTGCATTGCAATATCCCATGGGTCACACACCTCGCTTCTTTGTACTTGTATCCATTTTCTATTCAAGGAAAGAGAGAAAAGCGACCACACCTTCTAGTTGAATTGTCTCCACAAAAAGTTTCCCAGATTATATCTTGTGTTAATTTGTGGTTTGTGAGTTTTATTTCATTGTTCTCTATTTTCTACATAATTATAATTTCCATGCATATGCAATAAATAGTAATTTATCGATCCATAAATCTAAAGAAAAATATATTTTCAAATATAAATTTTGGATTTTAAACATAATATTATTGAATTTATTATAATACATTACACTTATTATAATATATTGTTTAATAAAATATTCATAACACTTTACTAATCATATAAAAATAATTTTTAATCACTTAAAAGTTTTATTCCCAAAGTAAAAAAACACTCTTGTGATACATTTTTCACGCCCTAAAACAAATAAATAAAAAAAATTGACATGTTTCAACTATTAATTTTCGGATGTTGTAATAAGATGAAATGCAACAAATATATATAGATGGAGCTAGCTTTTGTTTTAAAAAATACTATAAAACTTAATGAAACTTTAGCTTTTCTAACCATGGAATGTCTAAACTTTATAATGTAAATGATGGTATTTTTCTATAAAAAAATGTACTCATATAGAGGACCATTCATATTAGTATAATAGCATTTTTGAATTTTTTTAATAATAATTTTTTTCTGGTTATGAAATTCAACAAAATCCTAATGGAAGGCAAGTGAGGTGAGGTCATTCTTGAATCCGAAGGAAACATGGAAAAAGCCTTCGAGCGATAATTTAGAGAATGAGAATGGAAGTTGTTTGGTTAAAGTGTTGAGTTCTTTCATATGAGGTTGCTCAGCCACTAAAAAAATTGTTTATTCAAGAAAGTTTCGAGGTAAGGTCATTCTTGAATCCGAAGGAAACATGGAAAAAGCCCTCAAGCGAGAATTTAGAGAATGAGAAGGAAAGTTTTTAGGTTTAAGTGTTGAGTTTCTTAACCACTAAGATTGTTTATTCAAGAAAGTTTCTTGTGTGGACTGTAGTGATTTATGATTAAAAAATGGGGAGGTATTTTTCCCATCTCATAAATATCAAACCATAGTAATCAAATTACTTTGCATAATAAACAATTGGCATGTTAATAGAAGGTTAATTACCATTTACGTTGATCAATGAGCATTCAACTTATGTTATCCTAGAACACTCAAAGGTTAATGTGGGATAAGTTATATTAATTATTTTAAAGGTTTGTTTTTATTATAATTAGGATAATAACTCTCCATGTAGGTTTGTTGTTTAAGGATTTGTGGTGATTTCTAGTGTATGGTTTTTGGTTTTATCTTGATATGGTTCGAATTAGGGCTTTGAATTAGACTTTCTCTTTCTTAAATTATTCTAATGAGATCTTAGTCTTGGTATCTTTCTAGATTTGCGCTCTATTAGCCTTTCTTTATGGGGATTTGATAGCTCTCTATATATCCCCTATTTGTGGGACTTAGATTCCTATTGTCTTAGTGGCTTAGGTCCATGTAGTTTGGGCCATATTTGTTAACATGGCTCAGTTTTTTTAGTTTCTAGTTCATGTGGATTAGTTTAGTTTGGGTGGTCTAAGTTATATTATGTGGCCTTTCTATTTTGCTATTGTTTATCTCTTCAAAAGCTCCTACTTCTCTCAACTTGAATTTGTAAAAGGTTAGCATTCTATCCTTCTTCTAATTTTCTAAGGGAAGGTTGCTATGTGAAGCTAGGATTGCTTATTTCGAGTGTTGTGAGAAGAGATAAGGGATTCATTCAAGTGTTATGTTAGGATACCACAATGGTTCATGGGTGTAAGGTCCATTTCCATACTATATAGAGATATATATATATATATATATATATATATATATATATATATATATATATATATATATATATATATATATATATGTTATAATCACAGCAAAATACCACCAGAAGAGAAACGCATTGAAATTTCAAATTTATTCAGCACTGTCTAACACTTTCCTGAAACTCATTTCAGGAAACATATCATAACATTTACATACTTTTAACTAAGATCAAATAGTAATGAAACACATATGTACCGTTCACCAGAAGGCGAGACTCCGCTTGCTCTGCTGTTACTGGTATTCCCTTGTTGCCGATCACCTCCGCAAGTGAATGACGACGTACTTGATCTAAATGCAAAGACCCACCGGTTAACCTCCCAGCCTACTCCTTGGGTACTCTTCTTCCCCGCGGACCCCCGAGCTGCAATGGGGTTGTACAATGGAGGAATGCACTAGCTAGTAGAGGAGAGCACTCCTTGGCTCAAGAGTCCCCTCTCTAAAATCCTCTACCTCACCAAACTCACTATAGTTTCGTAATCATTGCTCTGACATCATGTCATCCGTCCAACAATAGGGTTACCAAAAAAAGTCATTTCTCTCATGGCTTGCCCCTTCTTTTATAAGAGTCCTCATAGGTGACACTTGGCATGTCATGCATAATTAGTTATTTTTTATAATTTAATAGCTTGATTATTCACCCACCCAAGTGTCACTCTCTCATCAAGGGTCTCCCAAAATTATTTACTTAAATTTTAATTTAAAACTAATATTTTCCTCACCTCAACAAGATTCCTATTTCTTCTCCTAGTTGCCTCTTTATCCCCCTTTTTATTCCTTAATTTGGGTTCATTACTAAAGTCAATTAATGAGTCAAGACTTGATCCCCTATCTACTCCCTAATTTAACTCAGGTTATCTCTTAGATGGATATTCTTATGTTGTTTGTTGCCACATGGAGGTTCTTTACATTTCTCTAGATTTAATTTATTATTCTTATTTTAATTCACCTTCCTCTTTTCTTAATTAATTTTAATTAGTTTAGGATTAATCTTTATCCTTACAATTATGTCCCTCTTTCCCCTTTTCACCTAATTAAACCACATAATCTTCCTAGTATTTTCCGACATGGGAAGGGTAGAGTTTTTAAGCTAATCTATTTTATTTCTTCCTATGATCCTCTTAACCCAAGTTTTATTTTAGATTTAATTACCTCGGTTTCTAACATCATTTACCCTTGATGTAAATTTATCTAGCTTTCATTCCTTGATTATATCTATTATTTAATTTATTTTTAATGGTTCCAAGGGTGCCAAGTTTGGTCGTGCCCTTCAAGAACTTCCCTTGAAGTTCCAAGGGTGCCACGCCTAATAGTTATTTGTGATGCCAAGGGTGCCAAGTTGGTCGTGCCCTTCAAGAAATTCCCTTGAAGTTCCAAGGGTGCCACACCACTTACCCTTCAAGCATTCAGTGATTACGAGGGGAAAATATAAGTGCAACGTCATAGACCACTATCATCTCTTATGTTGCCTCCTATAGTGAGACTAACGGTGTCGGGGATCAAGGAATCCGCCTTGATGCGCGCCCCTTGGTAAAATCCTCATGAGCGACCCAACTTTGGGAACTGCCCTCATGGCATCGTGATCTTCAAGGCGAAGGTGTTTCAACCCTTCCAGCCCAAGTCACGGTGGGAGTGCTAGTGGGTGAGATCAGGGACATTGTCCCACCCCTCCCATGTAGTTCCATCCACTTGTACAACCCCATCACCCATATGTGAGTCATTCGGCCAAGCAACTAATCTGTGCCTGCAACCACTATCATCTCATCAGCATATAGATAAACATATATAGCAGGCTTCAAAATTGACTTTGAAATAAAATAATATAATTTTTTTTTCATCAAACCAGTTGTCATCAACTCATCATATGTGAGTGCCTCTGGTGGTTTCCTGCCATACTCAATAATCATTAGTAACAAGGTTTCTCAGTGTTAGTCATTGTCATAATAACATCATTAACTACACCTAGTCATTCACATCATTGTTCATTGTAAGCCCGAACTAATGAAAGTAGGTAACATAGGGGACACATCCATCATGGCTATCATCATCATAACATCAATGGAAACATACATATCCATCAAAGCTCTCAACATCGTAACATCAATATAAACATACCTATCCATCAAAGCTATCATCATCATGATATCAATAGAGAGTATACATATCTTTTATCACCATCATTATCATAAATTCAATAGAGACCAAACATAACCATTTATGCTACAATCACCATAGTATCAATAGAGAACATGCATAACCATTAATGCTACAATCATCATAATACCAATAGAGAACATGTATAACCATTAATGCTACAATCATCATAATACCAATAGATACATACATAACCATTAATGTTATCTTCATCATAATATCAATGGAAAACATACATAAACATCACAACCACTAATAATAGACTCATATGTCTGGATCCTCAACCTGAGGTTCTCAAAGAATAATGTGTGGGCCTTAGGGCTAAATAAATGTTAGTGTCATATCACTGTCAGTCAACTAGAGCGGGGCACTACAATGGGAATTATAAGAGATGCTCACTATGTGAAAGTACTTAAATCCTTAGTGTTAAGAAGAAAGGATGGTTACATCACTAACAATAGGAACTCAATCTTCTCAATTACTGGTAGATTGTATTCATAAGAAGAGGCTATAAATTTTGAAATTGTCTTGATATCGGAAACGATGCAAATTAAAGGAGACAAATTAAGGACCTTCAAGCTAAGTCTTGCTACTTTCCAACATCTAGTTTTGTGATTGGAAAGAAGTAGTACTTTAGTTATTTCGAATGCTAGGATGTCAATTGGGTTTGCAATAAAGTAATTTAAAGAAGATGAAAGCATACAATAGCAACAAAGGGATGTGAAAATGTTAAATGTGGACCAAACCTTCATGATAAATGTAGAGAACTAGAAAGAATCTTATATTCATCATGATTTTTTTCAGTAATAGTGTATAAAGTTTTTTAAAGTTTGATTAATATTAGGAGTATTTATCAAAATGCATACAAGTAGTAGTTTTCAAAAACCCTATACAAATGATTGTTTTGTCTTCATAGATAGGATTATTCAAATCTTGGACATTATTTGAATGTTTTTTAAACAATTACGAGATCTACATGTATTATCATGTTGACCAATGCAACTACAACAATTTATTGATACAAATTATATGTTCTTGATAATTAAAAAGAAAAAACATAAACAAAGACCTAAAAATTATTCTGTTAAGTGTACCAGAAAAAGTTAAGGGTCTCAAAATATTCAGAAGTAAACACAAGAAAGAAACAATCAAAATTTATTTTCCAATTATTTCATTTACTTTATTACATTTAACTATATTAATGTTCCTATTGCAAAATGCAACATAAGATAATATTAGCCCAAGCAGTTAACTCAACTAGTTGTTGTTAAAGTTACTAGGCATTTGGTTAATTATGTTCCAGCAAGTACCTAATTTAAATCTCCTTAGGTTGGGTGCACTAACCTATGAAATGTGTTTACTATGAATGTCATCCAAAAATGTGAGGAAGCATCCATTGGGTTTTCCTATGAGGTTTATCTAGAGAAAACATAATCCAATACTAGCATAAACATAAAGATCATAAGATACCAACATTAATATATATAGATATACCTATGATGAATTTTAATGATGGAATAAATAATTTTGATTTTAATGAACAAAGTGGAAAGACAAGTAATGGGATTTCTTTGTTTTCATGTTTTATGTGGGGCTTTTGCAATTTTTGAAAAATAAGTATTCACATATTCAAATACTAAATAAATATTGTTACTTTCATTCTTACAAGTAGGTATTAAATCAATTCCATAATGGATGGAAAAACAAGAGTGAAATTTTCTCCAAAAAATTAACTTGCATTTTTCCATAAAGGTCATCTCTAAAACCTATTAATGTAAAAAAATTATCCCAAGTAAAATTCACACATGCACTTGGTAAAAACGCCCAATTGTGCCTTTCTCTATTGAAATGGAAAACCCCATCTCCATGCTTGCAATATCAATTATTATGCTTTAAAATTAAATGTAACTAAGTATCAAACACAAGATGCAATTATTGTAGCCTATTTAACCATATTTATATTTCTTATGTAAAATTGTTTTCAAGAACTTATTGGAAATGAAATAGAAGAAAAAATACAAAAAAAATGGAGAGAATAATCCACCAATCACCATGGAAAAGTATAAAGAGTGGAAAGAATATTCCACCAACAATTGCCAACATTGAACCTAAAGAAAACTCTAAGGATATATTATGAATTAATAAAAACATACCTACTTCATGTTAACTTTGATATAAAACCAAGGGATAAGTAAAAATAGTAGGTAGAATAATCAATCAACTATTTTTCGCATGAAACCCAAGGCCAACTATCATAATAGAGGCTAGCTTACAATTTGTTGAAAGCATAATTATGTCACATTAGGTAGTAACCAATGCATAAGGTACATATTACAACATCCATCAGTAGAAGCTTCAAGAAAGGCCAGAGAAGAATCTACAACCATCCAAAACTTGTATTATTATAAGAACATCAGTTATCATTGTCCTTCATTCAATATATGAAGAGAACTTATGATGCCAAATAAGAACCATTTGCAAGAGCACATCAAATTTCTTTATAGAATGTCTTATGACTCTTGACCTTCCACCTAATTGACTCTTGGCCTTCCACCTTCTTGGCTCTTGGCCTTCCTAACATACTTTACAAACTTTCATCATAATCCTAAATAGTATGATGATAATATATTTACAATAAACATATTTAAAATTACAAGTTTCTTACCCATGTGCATATTCACTCAAAATTTTTCCTCTATAACTTACAAGCCAACATGGCCTTATGCTTTATACATTGCATTTTGGTGATTTGCAAGATGTAAGACTCTTATCCTTTTCCTTGAAACTTGTACATTCTTAGATATCATCTCCCTTGTTTAGTCCTTGTGAATGGAAGTCAGATAGCCTTTCTCTCATTTGTTGATTGTACAAGCTCATCTTGGATATATTATTTACAAGTTGGTCATATGTGTAATCGTTCACCCTTTTTCAAATTTTCATTTTGGCCACTTCCACACCTTGATGCCTTTTAACTAGTGAAATTTGCAAAAAGGAATCCTTAATGCATTAATTTTAAGGCTTGCCATCTCATGACATCTTTGATTGGAGGGATTTCTTTTTATTTTGTTAAAAATTGACACAATACACATGACAGCTCCATGTTAGTTATGGAGGTCTTAAATGTTTCCCTACTCCATTAATAACAAGATCACTCAGACAATGTGCATAAGGTTTTGGTGAGAGTTTTACAAAAATAAAATTTCATAAATCAACCTCTTTATAATCAATGTGAGTAACATGGCTCTTACAAGGGATTTCAAATAAGAGACTTTTCACATGTTTTCTTTACACAAAATTTGCGTACACAACATAAGAATTTATGTTCCATTAATTCAATTGGATTTCAAAGGAAACTCCTAAATTGTCTGCATTGAATGAGTATTCCTTCAAATCAATTCCATCAAGAATCTGACTACAGAATTTTTCTAAAAAACCTTACAACAATGGAAATGAGAATTCCGTAGGCATTCCACTTTGTAAAGCATGTCATTCAATGATACAATATTCTTAAAGCTTTCGTGAGTGCTCAATTATAGTAATGGTAAATATAAAAGGAATGAGGCACGAGCCATTTCATTTGTGTGAATGCTTTTGCTTAGTTATATTTGGTTTACCACTTAATATGAGATCCTTTTATACAAAAGAAGTAATCTTGAAATGAGAATCTTATTATAAGTTCTTTCCTCCTATTGGGTTTTTGTTTTGATATTTTTTTCACTTCTAGCCACAATTTCCAACCCATAATCCTTTACTTGTACATCATTATTACTTTGTTTTAATATTTTTTTCACTTCTAGCCACAATTTCCAATCCATAATCCTTTACTTGTACATCATTATTATTTTTTTCATATTACTATAGTTTTTATAAGATATATACATATGAAGAAGGATTTCAATGTATAAGTTGTCAACTTTATATTTTTCAAGTTTTGATATGCAAATAAGCTTAGATATCTTTTTACTAATTTATAAAAATAGTTTTGATTTTTATATAGTTCAAGAATCACCACTTGGATATGGTTCTTGATCCTTTAAGGATGGTTATGTATTTCTTAAATGAATTCTAGACCAAACAGGACAAGTGATAATGCATTGTCAAACTCCAAGTCAACGCAACCACCTATCTTGAGTGAATAGACCACGTGAAGAATTTCATCTATTCTATCATGAAATTCTTAAAATAGGAAAATGGTTAACGATTTTATTAACTACATTCAAGGCAAATTGGCTCCTCTATTTTGAATTTCCTTTGTGACCGATTAGAAGATTGTAGGTTATGGGATGCCTTTGTAGTTAGTATTTATTCCAGAAGATTATTATAAATATGATATAAACAATGATTTGCAAATATCAACAGTGATATATCTCTGTTGGTATATATTGAAGAACAGTGTTGTAGGTTTATTTGAGTATTATTATAATACTACTAATTTTCAAACTCGTGCATTGATTTCTTCATATTTTGTTGATCTTAATTTAACTTTGTAACTTTCCTGTAGTGTAGCCTAAGCCGAGAAGGGCCTCCCATGCATTGGTATGTGTTGCATTGTCGTTATTGAAGTAGTTTCATTTACACAGTGAATTAGTTTAATTTCATTTCATTTATTTCCTATTTTGTAAAGATCTAGTTTTCCGTTTTTTTAAGTTTCATTAAATGATGAATGTATTTTTCATAAAGTTACAAGGACATCAATACACTTCGAAATTGTTTTCATTAAACATGTTGTTTACATATTGTTTATTTATTGATTACAATAATATTCAATTCTCTGATGAAGGAAAGATTGTGATATGAAATTGTAGAATTCAATTCTCTGATGAAGGAAAGACTGTGATATGAAATTGTAGAATTGCAATTCAATATATGACAATTTTAAGTGGTCAGATTATCCCTATAGCATTTGATTGATTTCACTTTAAGGTTATTCTTTAGTTAAAATCAGTATTCTTTTTATTAAAATAACATTCATTAGATAGCTAAATCCTACATATACAGTGCATGCATTTCACAGTAATGCGTCCCTGGTTGATAACTCAATGTCATTGAATTTAAACTATATAAATTGTTTAACATTTTTGGCATCATTGCTATGCAATTGCTAAAAGGAATTAGTTTCTTTGTAGTAACAGTTTTAATGCAGTTATAGGCAATTTTACTGAATTCAAACTAGGATAAATATGATACATGAGTAGATGTCCAAATCATAGAAGTATATTTATTACTGGAAAAAAATACTCCACCCATTACTCCATCTATTCCAATTCATGGTGCAGTAAGAACCACACCATCCACTCATCCATATATAGGTAAAATTACAAGAGGAGGATGATCAGGAAAAATTGTGGCTTCTCAAGATAGAAGCCAAACCAAAGAAAAAGAAAGGGTTCTAGAAATATCTAGTCCATAAGAAATTGTAATTCTTTCACCTTGTCAAATGGATGAAAATTTTATCACTAGACAACCATTATAAATACCATTCATAGATAATCCTATAGAAGAACCCTAGTATTTATTTCATCGAATATATATGAGGTAATATGGTTTAAAATGAAGGACAAGTATGAATAGAACAAAAATAAGGTATAAGGACATCAAGTTTTAAAGATGAGTTTGGATTCCCTATTTTGGATCCAACAACAAATGTCCAAATGAAAATATTCCACCATCAGCATTACCTATTTTTCGTGGAATGAGAACTGAAGATCCCAAAACCTTCCTTTTCGAATTTGATGTATTATGTCACAGTTTTGATTATCCTTTTAATGCCTAGAAACTCAAGTTGTTTCTAGTTACTCTTAAAGATGCAACTTTGCATGAATTTATGTGGTTGGGAATTAATACTATCAAAACTTGGGATTAAATGCATCATTTTTTTCCACAAAATATCAAAATTATTGTATAAATGAATATTTGCAAGAATACATGTTTAAAGTGGCACAAAAATAGGATGAAAGCCTTGAATATTATATAGAAATATTTCATTATAATGTAAAAAGGGATAACAAGCAGTCAATTGAGGTTATCTTGGGTGGTTGGACGAAGTGGTTGTTACCTTTTCCACCTAAGTTCAAATCCTTGTTAATGAAATGATGAGTTATAATACCTTGATATATATTATTGTAATGGCTTGCCTATGAATATTGTTGTTTGGCTTCGAGCCTTGTGAAATCTTAAGTGAGTATACATGTGGGTTGGCCTGGTATCAACAACCTCGCTCTAGCTCTCGGGTTGAGAGGGAGGTTGATTTCTTTCCTGGGAAAAATGGGGTGGGGGTGTGGCTAAGAAACATAAATATATTTATATATTCTTGAAATCTTTTTTCTTCACGAAATTAGAGATGAATGGATAGATATACTTAATATCATGGGAAAAGGTGATATGTCACAATTAAGCTATCCAGAAATCTGTGAAATTTGCAAGTACATTTCTCAAGGAAAAACTAAATATGGTTAGAGACCTAGAGATACCACTTATAGATTCAATGGATCAACAATTGATGGGGTAAATAGAGTTTAAATTGGAAATTTATTGGAAATTTTCAAAACCAATATTCTTAGTACTCTTAGCTCACAATTAGATACATTGAAAATTAAGCAAAAGAAAGAGGAAGAGAAAGCATATTTTTCTATTTTCTGTCCAAAATTTAGAAAGAAACATCTTTTGAAAAAAATTCCTTTAAATAATATGAACATTGTCGTATTGGTGTAGGGAAACGTGTAGAAGGAAATTTCCCTTCAATACCGAAACTTAAAGTAGTCTATGAAAAAGACAAAAAAGTTACAGAACAACTTTTTTTTTGTTGCACCAAAAATACATTGGTAGTCATGAGCATCAAGTATGTCTCAATACCCTACACAACAATTTAATTCTTATTATTCAAACCAACAATACCCCCAACAAAATTGGATTCGTCCTAGGGAAACATGGTCACCACGCAAACTCAAAAATCAACTTGGAAACAAGGATGGTGAGGGTTTTCCTATGGGAAAATGCCAAATTGTCCATATTTTCCATAGCAATATCCACAATATCCCCTACAAACCAAACATCCCCAGCAAGTTCAAGAATCCTATCGTACCTAACTTCAATAGCCACAAATTCATAATCACAATAATTACAATTACCATCAAACCAAATTCCTCCATGACCTACCCAGTTACTTGCATAACTTGTTCCAAACCCCAACAATAAAGTAGCTCAACATGCTTACAATGTTGAGCTACAAAATTTTCTAACTTATATGATTACCCCTCTTGATTTAAATGATATTCATCTTATATTAAGAGAAGCCATTCATAAATATTATCTTATTATTATTGAAATGATATTCATCTTATATTAAGAGAAGCCATTCATAAATATTATCTTATTATTATTGAAGAACAAATTGAGAAGGAAAGTGTTAATCAATCAAAAGATAATAATAGTTCTATTGCATCACCTCGATAAACAAAGAGTGTTGAAATTCGCCTGGGGCCTAAGGATATTGACTAACAATCAGGCAATGTATTTTGCACTATGGAAGGAATTGGAATCAATCTTTGCCAACAGAATTCGACAATTGAAGGTGTTTGGGGACTCCAATATTGTCAGCCAATAGGTTATCGAGTGTCGTGAGAAAAATGACCCATTTATCCCTGTTATCTTGCACTGGATCAAACTATTAATAGAGAAATTTGACATATAGATTTTTATCATATTAAAATGAACCTGAATGAGGAAGCCGACTGCATGGAAAATTATGTAGTGCTATTAAAAACCTGGGAATTAAAGGTAGACGATGAGAAAATTATATTTAAGCCACTCCCTTAATGTTGAGCAAGCAGTTAGAAATAATTGGGCTTACGATGCACATTAATCTTAGGATCAGGCATCAAATTTCATTATTAATACAGGACCTCTCGAATCAAGCTCCATATTAATTAAGACCCAACAAGTTGTCAAATTAACTTGGAGAATCATGCTTTCATGGCCACATGGAGCAGTGATGTAAGCTTGGAGTCGGCACCAGACAAATGGATTAGCAAAGATTTGATTAATGGGGAAATTCAAATGTGTGAAACCATAATCTCTACACCATAGTACATGTTTGGCCATCGACAGTTCTTTGAAATTCAGAGGTTTTCTGCTCAATCCTTAATGGACCTGATGCAAGTGGCTTTGATGAATGCATCACGCTTCAATGCAGAGGGTTTCCAGAATGCGGGAATGATGGAAGTATTAACACTATATATGGAGAACGTGGGAGCTTATGTTATCAATAAGAAGGTAGTTCAATTCCTCATCACATTGATTCATCAATTTCGGGGATTACAAGCAGAAATGGAAAGAATTGAGGGTGAAGTCGGTGAGGAGCTCGACATTCACATGGTCAGGATAGCAAGGGAATTGGATTTCCTGATCGCACTAATCTCTTGTAATGTAGAGATGCAATTGATGGAAACTAGAGCAATCAATGATTTTGCTCTCCCATTAGCTCGAGTTGCTGAAGAAAAATTTGGATCATCTGCAGTTGGTCGTCGAAACGCCAGAGTTTTAGGTCAACAATTTAGGGAGGAGGGTGGAAGAGAATGGCATGGGGAGAATGGCATGGCACGCAAATAGGAAAACAACAAAAATCAGGAGTTAGCTATGAATACGGAGCAAATGGAGGAGGATATCACGACCGATGATATTCCACGAGAGATCCACGAGCATCCCATCGACGATGATCACGGAGTCCAAGTCACTCCAGCTGAGGACTTGTAATGTCTTTTAAATTTTAATTTGGTTATATGTTTTGTCATTAGGTAGTGTTTAACCGAGTTTTTGGGAGAGTTTATGGGAGTAATGTTTTTAGTACAATAGTATGTAGTCTTAAAAAAATCTTTGATGTAATGCGGTAGGAATTGTGGAAGGAATTGTGGAAAACAACTGAAAATATCATGGCACATGTTGTAAAAGGTCTGGGCCTTCAAACTAAATTGTTATAATTCAAAATATAGATTTTCTTTTAAAAAATAGTTCTATAATTTGCAATAAAATAAACTTCTCATACAAATATCCTCTTTTTCTAGAAAGGCTGAATTTTAATAAGAATATAAAACAATTTGAATATGATTTATTGGGTGAATTAAAGAATGTTTGTATTAAAACTCATTTAATACAAGAAATAAGAGATATTCCAATCCATGCAAAACAGCTAGGAAATCATGCCTATGAAAACCAAGAAGAACAAAAAATACCCACAAATAATATAAGCAATTGGCAAATTAAAAGATATAATGTCGAGTAAAATCTTTATAGAAAATGTGTTGATCCTTGTAGCCTTATTATTAAGATTCACAACAATAACATTCTAATTGCAAACATGTTAATCAATCTAGAGTTGCAACTAATGTCATCACAAAGGAACTATGAATTAGTTACAGTTATCTAATCTTCATCACACACCTATATATGTACAATGAAACTTGAAGGAACAATAAAAGATGTTATAGTCTCTTTAAATTATTTCAAATATCCTATGTATTTTAAATCTAATTTGGGTTGTCATCATTTATCTTAAGAAGACCATGGTTAACTATAATTAGGAAGACCATGGTTAACTATAGTTGAGGCGTTAATCAGTTGTAAATATGAGACATGAAATTTTCATATGGAGATTTAGATAAGAAATTTATTTTGTATCCACTTACAAAATCATTAACTGAATTAGAAAATACACAATAGCTTGATGATGCAAATAGTGATGAATAAATAGTACAACCAATCTTAACAATTAACCAAGCTATGAATTTAAAAGAGGATCTTGAAAAACTTCTAATCACAAATTTTACTAATAATTTTGTGATTTAATTCAATATATTGGGGGAAGTTTCTTTTGATCATATCTTGGATAAGAAATTTTAGGAAAATTGTACTATATATACTCTATCAACACTAATCGGTTATACGTCTTTTATTAATTCAATATTAGAATCTTATAGTACCCCTCTTGAGATTAAACAAGGAAAAACTTTAAACATAAATTCTAAATTTGAGGAATCTCATAAAGAAAGCTATTTCAAAAACTACAAAAACATTTTGGTGCATTTGAATGGGAGTATAATGATATGAATGGAATCCATCCTAACACATTTATATTTAGGAAATTTCTCGACCAATCAAACAACCCCAAATATGTATGAATCCACTTCTAAAAAAATTGTAATGGAATTAACGGCCATATATTATATTTTTTATAATCAATGGGTTTCACCTTTAGTAATTGTTCCTAAAAAGAATGGTGAGTGGTGAGTTTGCATAGGTTGTTGTGAATTAAATAAAGCACCTTAAAATACCATTTTCCTCTTCCATTTATAGATCAAGTTTTAGATACCTTATCAAGAAAAAACAAAAACAAAACAAAACTTTTATTGATGGATTTAGTGGTTATAATCAAATTCAAATCACTCTAGAAGATCAAGATTATACCACATTTACATGTGCATGGGGGATATATTCTTATAGAGTATTACCCTTTGGGTTACATGCAATGCTCCTACTACTTTTCAACTTGTTTTAGATATTTTTTCTCACTGGACTCATAATTGTGTGGAGGTTTATAGGGATGATTTTACTGTTTATAGTAATTTTTTTGACAAAGCATTGGAAAATATTGAAAATGATTAGGCGTCAAGAAACCAATCTTTCATTAAGTAATGAAAAAATCCATATGTTACTTGCTAAAGGAATTGTTTTTGGTCATTCTATATTGTCTACAGGAATCAAGGTTGGTCCAACAAAGATAGAAGTCATTTCTAAACTTCCAGTTCCAAAGACTAAAAAATATGGAAGGATTTTCTTAGGACATGCGGGTTATTATAGGAAATTCATAGAAAATTTCACAAAAATAGCATCACCATTGTTTAAATTGCTCATTATTTATATAATGATTTTTTTAGAATATATCTTGTTGCACTGCTTTTGAAATATGGAGAGAAAAACTTTCCACAACACCTATTTTAAGAGGGAGAAATTGGTCTCTCCATTTTCACATATCCATTAGTGCCTCGGATACAACTCTAGGATCAATATTAGGACAAAAGGAAAGCCAAATTTCTTATGCCATTATTTTATTAGCAAAAATTTAACACATGATAATTAAACTATAAATTATTAGAAAAAATATTTATTGTAATTGTACAAGCCATAAATAAGGTTAGACATTATCATTGTTTATGGGACTTTTATTCAGAATGACCATTCAGCTACTTGATATTAATGAATAATCCAATTATAAATGGTAGAATAACTAGGTGGCTTACATTGCTATAGAAATTTAAAATCACTATTTTAGATAAACCTTGAAGAGAAACTACAATTGCATATTTTCTTTCTAAATTCATAATGAAGGTGAAAAAATTCTTGTAGATTGTGATTTTCCTTACAACACTTATTTGCAATGTCTACTAAATCTCCTTGGTTTGCATATATTTCTTACTACTTGGCCATAAGAAAGTTACCGTTGCACCCTTTACCTAGAGAAAAGAACAATATTTTCAAAGTAGGATATTCGTGGATTTGACGTGATCTTTTTCGTATAGGAATAGGTTTGATTATCCGACAATGTCTATGAAAATATCAAGTGTTTGAAATATTAAAATCATTCCACAATGAACCATGTGGAGGTCCTTTTGTCAATAAAAGATCTTATTACAAAGTCCTCCACCTACGATATTATTGGTCTACTCATTTTGGAGATGCTAAGAAGTATGTAAGGAGTTGTTATCACTCTCAACACATGGGCCACCTAGTGCAAATGGTGAAATTACATTACAACCTTATGTACTTATAGATCCTTTTTAAAATGTTTTTAGATTTCATGGGATCCATCACTCCAACCTTAAGGAAAAAGAGATATATTTTGGTGTGGACAGATTTTGTTAGTAAATCGATAGAATTTGAAACACTCCTCTAACCTCTTAAATAGATAATTGTAGAATTCTTATTTGAATACATATTCACTCACTTCCTAGGGAAATTGTTTCAAATTAAGATTCCCAATTTTACTTCAAAGGTTGTCCAAACTATAGTATGGAAGTATTGAATCAAACATCAAAAATCTTCTCCAAACCACACACAAGCTAATGGGTTGGTGGAATCCACCAATAAAGTTCTAGAAGCTTGTAAGCAGAAATTTCATTCATATGGTCAAGGTTGAAGACCACAATAGAGTAGACTAAAATAGAATTAACGCAATCAAAAATCCACAAGAATTCTTAATGAATTGTGAAGTGGGGCAAGAAGACTTACCTAGGAGAATGAAGGTTTGTTAATATCTATTAAGCGGACCTTCTCCTCCAAACCCACACTTGAAATTTTATATACAGCCAGCAAACAAGCAAAATATAGCAATATACTCAAAGAAAAATGGAATGCTTAAAATGGCGTAAATGATCAAAACAAGTTAGAAAAACATATACTAAATTATAGTGACACCAAATTGGAAACTTAATGATCAAATATAATAGTAATATATAGGTAAAGGAATCACCTAGTTCTCACACAAGGGACTAATTAGAACTGTCATTACAGTCCCTCTACCCTATCTCATTTAAGGTCTCTTCATTGAATATTCTATATGTTAATCAAATAGATAAAAAGGCTCCTCTCAGGGATTGAAAGCAATAATAAGGTTTGAAAGCAAGAGTTTCCTTATTGGAAAAAGGGACTTAAAAGGCAAGGGAATTGTAGATGGTCTGTGGAGAAATCCCAAACATAAGGATTATTGATCAATACTTGTGATCTCCTCTTCCCATGGCATGAAAAGAAACCCTAAAAAAGTGGTTAGATTTGTTGGCATATGGGTTATGGGTGGGTTTTATTCAAACCAATGAACTCTGCACATTTAGTCAAACCCATAAACCCTACTCCTGAAAGCGCAATAATGTGCATATTTTATTTTTTTTAGTGCATTTTGAAGATGTTGGTTTCTTTGAGGAGACTATTATATAGACATACTTTTTCCTTTTGGGAAGTCATGTGCATATGAATTATGTCAAAACAAGAAGTGTGTATGTGAACTTACATAGCGCTTCTTAGAGATTTCTTTTGTAAAAAATATCTGCAATGGGGTTAGGGATAATTAAATCAGGCCAATATGAGAATCTCCATGAAAATGTGGGAAAATATGCTATAAAAACGCCCCCCAATGTGTGAGGTCAGAAGGGTATTTGATGGTCGATATACATTATACAAAATTGAGAGGAAGCTATCATATTCACCCAAAAGGATTTCTCTAGACAACAGACAAAACAATACCTACAAAAAGAAACTAAGTTAAGACAACCCATTTCCCAAGTTGGGCATACCCACACTCAAAGACAGAAAAACATGGCCACCAAATAAAGTACATTGTGGATCCATGAATATATATGAAAAATGATGATCATGGACATGAAGCGAATACACAATGGATCCATGTCAATAAATCATAGCCATGAAAAACACACGATGGAGATATATCTCAGTGTATAAAGCGTGAGGATATATGGAGCAATTTAAATACCAAAAGCATGTGAATAGAAGTGGTATTGTCCAACAGCTTGAATGTCAACATGAAAGACACCATTGAAGTGGAGAGAAACATAACCAGTAGAGTGTCACTGATAGAAACTAGTGATGTTGTCAGTCGAATAAATATGGTAACATAACTTGAGGTCTTCATATCCATTGTCTAAGGTACAAAATACACCATGTAAATAGAAGAGTTGGGTTCAAACATGGGAGAAAAAATTTGATTGTTGGTTATTGATGTATATTATTCACAAATGCAAGAAAAAACCACCATTGATGATAATGGGTGTCAAGGTACCTAGTACATTCTAGCAAATGTGAATAGATGTGTTGAAGTAGAACGCCTATAAAATCTATTGATCAGTGGATATTGATATATTCCCCCTGTCAATATTAATGGAATCTGCGATTGGTGACTTCAAAGCCCAAGTTACTAAATGAGACTTTTTTATTTATTTTTTGGTCAAGGAAAAAGTAAAGCTTCTAGGGTGTTGTTCAAGTTCCCTCAAAATTTTTCGAGAGGTGTTACTCCTCCTATAATTCACTAAGATATTGAAAATAAATCAAAGCACAGAATATGATCATTAGCACATTCACTTATGAGTGGACTAGGCGTTTTAAAAGGATAATAAAATAATAATATCATAAATAGATAAGATTGTTAATTCATTCCATGGTATACATTCATTCATACATTATGAGGAAAACATATTTCAAGAAAATAAATAGATAGAAAGTAGAAAAATGGTGAGAATATTCGGATAATTATTAAATGATTTCATTCATTTAAATATCATAAAGAGTCATAAGAGAATATTCATGAGATTTCAGTGTTCATTTAGAAGTTTCAAAACCACAAATGACTTTGTAACACCCCACCCACATTTACCTGCTTTAACTTGCTCACTAGGATAAACATGAGATGAGAGTTACTATGCATGACCCGACTTCCAAGATGCACTTATGGAAAATGGAGTCCACGTGTCCAAAACTAACTACAACACCTCGTGACACATGATCACACTATTATCAGCCTAACTTGACCCAACACTATTTCCTTTCAGTTTCATTTCCTTAAATTTAACACAAATTTCTATTTTTGGCAGTTTTTCCGGTCCCAAACTTTCGAGGTCGTTTTGAGGGCCTAAACGACATTTTCAGGAAAAATAGAGAGACTATAAAAGTGCTATAATTTGTATTGTAGATTCGTTTTTTGGCCTCGTCGTGGAGATCTTCAAAATGAGCTATTATCATAATCAAACGGAGATCGTATGCCAAAGTTACGACCCCAGGAAGTTGGCAGTCCAAATTATTCATTTATACAAACACTTTGTGACTATGGTACTTGTAGGTCATGAATGCATATATGTTCATTGTTTTAATAGTTCATCAAAGAATCACTAAGAAGGCTAAATAACCTCTCTTACTAGCTGTAACAAACACATATTAGCTCATGCATTCATATAAAATAACCAGGAGCCTGTTAAAACATGGAATAAAACCATAAGAAGAGAACATTATATAATGATAAATGTACCATGCATGTAACTAGCATTTAATTAGAATAAAACCATGAAAAAACATTCATAAAATCACACAGTAAATCATAACTTATGCTCATTGATCTCAATAAAGAATAACACATAATAACTTATGCATAATGCCAACAAAGTCAGGGACTTCCATGTACCACCAAACCATAGATTGGGACTGAACCAAATCTTTCTTCCAACCCTATCACCCTTGTGCCACATTTCAAGCATGAATGTGGTATCACATGGGATAAACCCAAAACATAACCAAACAGGGAATCTAAAGGTTAAACTACCTCCAACCTCAAACACATTGATTTCACCTAAATTGGTCCAGAAATCACCAAAACTAACGCAAGCTTGGATGCCTCATACTTTCTTCACCATACCCATAGGAATTTTCTATATCCACCCACTTTTCAAGGGCTTCCCGAGAAAACCATCTCCACCCCCAACCCTTGGTATTTTCTTGATACCACCTCAACCAGATCTAAAATGTAATAGCCATGGGTTAAAAATCCATGATATAAAGTTAATAAAGGAAAAATAAGACCAAGGTCAAGGGACACGTATTCCAAGCTGAATGTTGGGAAAAACATCCTAGTGGGTGTTAATTTGGTTTATTATGGATAAGGGGAAATTGAAAAAGGCAATGGCAAAGGCTTTGGAAAGGCAAGAGGCATTAATTGACATTTTATTGATGGAAATAATGGAAAATAGAAGAAAAAGAAGATGAAAGGTCACAGGTTGTATGTGAGGAGGAAAATGAAGGAAAATAATGGAAATTGAAGAAATTAGACACCTCATTAATAAACAGGCTTTTGAGGATCAGTTCACAACTTTTTGTCAGTTCAGTTTTGGAGCTCTCTCTCTATTCTCTCTACTCTCCCATACTCTTGCACACTTAGAGTATTCTTGGAGCACTCTAGCATTGGAGAAAGGAACGCAAAGGAAGGACAAGGAAGGAAAGGGAAGCAAAAGATCAGGCAAGGAAGAGTTGGATCAAGCGGCTACAATAGGATTAGTGCAGGTATTGAGTTGCATGTGTGATTTCCTTGTTAGATTTAGCATGCATGGTACATGCATGTGTGTATTTGGTTCTCTTGTTATCATTGGCATGGGTTTTTCCAGGTGTGACAGTGGTTTTCAGCCTTACCTTTCCATTTCTGGTTAGCCATGGTGTGATGGGGTTTCTCTTACTTGGTTGATTTGGATTGCCAAATGTTTTTGAAACTAAGTGAGGTGGTCTCAGGAAAAATCACAAGGCCTAGGAATCCCTGGACTAGTAAAGGTGGGATTGTGGTAAATCTTGGTTTTGTATAACGCCATTGGGCCTAGGAATCCTCAACCGGTAAATAGCATGATATATGGTAAAGCTTAGAGGGTGAAGACGAACAAATTCCTCACAATTTAGGTGGAGAGATCTAGAGGCATCCATGCTTGTATAGACCTAGTGATACCTGGACCAGTGTATGGTGGGATTTGTAAAAAAGTTTGAATTTAACACAACAGAAACCCCTACTACAATATTTGGTTTACTATATCCTACATGTTCTTTACATTAACAAGTTATTTAATAATATAAACATCGAAGTAAACACAATTGCAACCTTCACAAATATACAGATCAACAGCTGAAATAAACTAAGACAACACAAGCGACACCATTATTTTTGGACAACTGTCCCTGGAAAAACCCAATGTGGGAAAATCGATGTAGCATATATGAGGGTTTTATTAATAAGAATATTTCTGAATACAACTAGGCTGCCATAAATGGCTCACCCTTAAGAGAATTTCCTTGGCAGTAGTTTCTCTCTCCCGAGAAAGATATTCCGGCAAATCAGCAACTGGATGATCAACCCAACAGTGACTCTGACTGGTCCTTGTGCTAGACATTGAAAGCTGCTCCAAGCACTCCTCTAGAACTGCTTCACCCTCTCTATAACTGCGTCACCCTCTCCCGGCTAATCTGCTCTCAATCTGCCCCACAAAACCTCCTTAGTGCAGCCTCTTCAGCGCAACGTTAGCCTCTACAGCTCTCTGTGTTGTCTCTGTTAGCCTCTACAGCTTTCTACATCAGCCTCTACATCCTATGTGTCTGCCTCTACGTCCTCTGCGCTGGCCTCCTTAGCCTCTGCGTCAGCCCTCCTAGGCTCTGCACTACCTTTTTTGGCACTTTGTTGCCTCTCTGATATCTATTATTTAGCCTTGGATCAAAATCCCTTGCTAAACTGCCCCTCACTGCAATTGATCTCTAACTCGATTTCCTCAGCAAACCCAATCCCAGAAAATCGAATTCGTGATCTCCGTTGATGTGTCTCCAACTGACCCTCAAGCCTCCTCTTATAATTTTCCTGTTGATGAATCAATGACCGAGATTAAGTCCCTAATCAACAACTAATATTAGATCTAGCTTGATCCTCGTCTCTTAGAACTTTCTCATCCATTTTATATTAATACACATTAATATTTTAATTTTCCTAAGTTTAGACTTAGGAACCCCATTAAAAATATTAATTATTTGAATATATCTTCATCCGGGTGGAATTTCTCCAAACTATTTCTGGGTCTTGGAGATCTCATACACCTTAGCCTCTCCACCAATTTTCATGGATAGAGCACATCCGATGCTACCAAAACTAAATTCTCCCTCTTAGCGAGGAATGGGCTCTAGCAACGCTTCACCATAAAAGCCTTCCTAAATTCTCCCTCTTAGCGAGGAATGTGCGTCAACCTTCCTAAGCTCTATGTTGCCTCTTCCAGCACGTTGTTGCCTCTTTGATATGTATTCTTCAGCCTTGGATCGAAATCCCTTGCTGAACTACCCCTCACTGCAACTAATATCTAACTCGATTTCCTCAGCAAACCCAACCCCAGAAAATCGAATTCTTGATCTCTCTTGCTGTGTCTCTAATTGACCCTCGAGCCTCCTCTTATACTTTTCATATTGACGAATCAACAGTCGAGATTAAGTCCCTAATCAATTGCTAATAATAGATATGGCTTGATCCTCATCTCTTAGAACTTTCTCACCCATTTTATATTAATACACATTAATATTTTAATTTTCCTAAGTTTAGACTTAGGAATCCCATTAAAAATATTAATTATTTTAATATCTCTTCATCCAGGTTGAATTTCTCCAAACCATTTATGGGTCTTGGAGATCTCATGTGCCTTAGCCTCTCCACCAATTTTCATGTCTATAGAACATCCTATGCTACCAAAAATTAATAGTATTGTGGTAAATCCTAATAGTGTATGTTTTTTGTTTGGGCATAGGAATCCCTTGGTGGCATATAAGGTAGAGCCTGGTTGTATTGGTTCTTGAATTAGGCCTATAAATCCTTGAATGGTTTGGCGGATATGTGGTAAAGCCTGAGAAGCATGGTTGATTTTGTTGTGAGTCCCACACTCATGCTTGGAATATGGCATGGGGGTGATTGGCTGAAATAAATATTTGGTTCAGCCCAATCTATGGTTGGGTGGTACGTGGAAGTACCTGAATTGGTTGGATTTTCATATGTTAATAAGAGTTATTCTCTTCTTGTGTATTATGTAAAAATGTACTTGTTGTTATGTGTCTTCAATGGTTGTTCTATCATTGTTATTTTGTTTGTTATATCTTGGTTATAAGCATGGTTTATGATAGACTTGAGTTATGTCTCTCATCGTGTTTTGATTAGTAAATGAAATTTCAATGAATTTATGACCTAATAGATGATAATGAAGCTATTGTGAGATGGAATCATACCTTCTTGACAAATCTCAGATAAGTATGAGGTCCCTATGTTCATATGTGTTTTTATGACATGTACATTACATGTTCATGATGTGTTTGACGAAATACCTATCATCGTTAGGATGAGTCTAGTAAGTACCTTGTTCAAGTTTTACATTAGAGGCCTTTTCTTCTTGTTATTTATCATTCCTGAGAGTTTCATCAAGTTATGGGTAGAGCCCTAAGTCCTATCCCTGAAAAAGGGGCTCTGATTTCAGGGTGACTGGCACAAAACTGCTTGAAAAAGATTGCAATTGCATGGAGGCCTTGCTATGGGAGTGAATGAAGGGTTTCAGTCCTATGGAGGTCTACTCATGGGAGTGAATGAGGGTTCTAGTCGCATGGAGGGATCGTTATGGGAGCGACTAGGGGGTCTAGTTCAGTTAAAAAGCAAGTTAACTCAAGGTTTGGGCACCTGGAGTGGTTAGATAGCCCCTGGGGGTCCTGTAGCTCTTGAGGAAGGTAATTTTGGATTTTGTTTGTCGATTCCACTTCTTAAATGTACCTGGGGAGTTGAATCATATCATAGTAACTCTTCATCACATATTTACCCTGGTGGACCAGTTCGCTTGGGTAAGTGTGGGAGGAGGGTGTTATCGAGTTATGAGAGCATGGTTCACCCCTTGGATTAGATGGGCAAAATCTGTTTGTCATGCATGCATGTAGGTTGTATATGTGCTTGATATGCATGCATGGTGATGGTCATTGTTGTGGTGGTGTGGTCATGTCGAAGTTGATGGTGGTGTTGTTAGGATGTGTTGTCATGAATGCCTGTCGGTTATATATGCATTTGTTAGATCTTATACTTTTGTGATCCATATTGATAATAAGTTTGTATTTCGGATTAATCACATTTGTTATGCATGTCAGTGTTTATATGTTGTTATGCATGCATCATGTCCAGTTGGTGTTTTAATATGTGACATCATGCATGGTAAATGGATGATGATTGAGATGATGTCCATATACTATTACGATTATGATTACACATGTATTGTGCTAATCGGGTTGATCTTGCAGACGATATATCCTCCCCTATATTATATTGAGGTGTGTTGATTATGCTTATATTTGGTTTAGTTGGCAGGGTATGCTTGTAGGAAGAAGAAGAAGAAGATCAAATATGACTAGAAAAATGGTGGATTATAGTTCACAAAGTTCTCCCTATAGATCAAATGAGCAGCATGGTGATGGGTACTCTCCTAACATAGCAGACACTTTGAGAAGTTTGAAGGAATAAATAAGAAGTCGCAAAGTAGATAATGACAAAATCATTCAAGCACAGGAGAAACAAGCAAAGGTTAATGCAGTTATCCTTCAGAGTTTTTCAGACTTGTAGAGACAAGGATCGCTTAGGATCATTCAAGCATAGGAGAAACAAGAAAAGGTTAATGCAGTTATCCTTCAGAGTTTGTTAGACTTGTAGAGACAAGAATCGCTTAGGATCATTCATGGACATGAGGAAAGGAATAATGGGGCATATGGCAGTAGGTATCATGGTGGGCACAGGTTGGATAGGGATGACACGATTAGAGATGGAAGGTTATTGGATATGCCAAATAGGAGAGGTGATGGACACAGGTTCTATTCTAGTTTTGGTTCTGACGAGTACCATGGTCATCATCATTATCATCCTTATAGGAAGAATGGCAAGACATATTTTCTAGATGAGTTCAAGAAAGCCAATCCACCTACCTTTGATGGAGATTTGAAGAAGATGGAAGATGCAGAGGCATGGTTACTTGGGATGAAGAAATTCTTTGAGTTGAATAATTACACAGAAAACATGAAGGCCATAATAGATATCTTTAGCCTCAAAGGGAAAGTAGACATCTGGTGGGAAGATGTGAAGTGGGTTGGAGACATCATAATAGAGGATTTGAGTTGGTATGAATTCAAGAGACTTTTTAGGAAAAATTACTTGTTATAAAGGTACTATGGAAATAAATCCAAGGAATTATATGAGCTAAATATGGGTTCAATGACATATGAGGCGTATACCACCAAGTTCTTGGAATTGTTGAGGCATGTACCATATCTTAAGGATGAGAAAGCCAAATTTTAGATATTTTTAATTGGATTGTCATTAGCATTTAAAGATCGTATTGAGTATGATGAGCCTCAATCACTTGAAGACATCATTGGGAAGTTGAAGCATTGTTATGAAAAATCAAGGCATAAGACAGAATCTCAACAAGGTTGGAAAGGGAAAGACAAGAATAAAGGTAAATGGTAGTTGAAAAGGACAAGACCTCAAGATGCAGGTGAGAAAGAGAATGTTATACCTTACAAGAATTTTAATGGACCTTAGCCTAGAGAACAACAAAATAGGGTGACGGTACAAGACAGTTGCAGTGTCAGACATGTGGTAAGGAGCATCTTAAGAAAGACTGTCCACAGAATTAGGGTGGCAGGCCTCAAATCTACAGTGCACAAGAAGCAAAAACAGTTGGGGATATTGGGCAGAGAATTCCTCGGATATATGCAGCACTGGATAACAGGTAGGCAGACCACCAGGCATTTATTATCGAGATGGACGGTAAGCTTCGTGATCAAGTTGTTTCTATTTTGGTTGAACCTAGATCTAATTATAGTTATGTAATCCTGACTTGGTCGATAAGTGTGGTTTGAATAAAGAAGTACATGCAGAGTCTTGGTTAGTGTAGTTGCTGTAGGTGCAAAGAAAAGAGTTCATCATTGGGTAAGAGCTTGTGCATTTGAATTGAATGGTATGGTTGTATCAACGCATCTGAATGTACTTTTGTTTGGATTATATAGTATGCTTTTGGGTATGGACTTGTTGTACCTTCACATGACCAAAGTATGTTTTAATCACAAGGATTTTGAATGCTTGGATGATAATGGAGAACAAAGAATCTTGTAGGGTAAGAAGAAGACTACATCAGTTAGAATGGTTACAGCTATGTAGACAAAGCACAACTGAAGGAAAGGGTGTGTGTTATTTGTAGTACATATTTCCAGTGATAAAAGTAAGGATGTTGAGAATGCAGAAGTCTTGAATATGTACCCAGTTCTTTAGCAGTTTCGGGATATGTTCTCAACAATGATTTCAGATTTTCTGCCTCACAAGGAAGTGGACTTTTCTATTGATTTGGTACTAGGGGCAGCACCAGCATCAAATGCACCTTACAAGATGAGCACTCCATAGCTAGTGGAATTGAAGTTGCAGTTGAAGGAAATGCTTGACAAGGGATACATTAGGCCAAGTGTATCACCTTGGGGTACACCAGTTTTGTTTGTGAATAAGTAGGATGGTACTCTCAGGTTATGCATTAATTACAAGTAGTTGAACAAGGTGGCGATTAAGAACAGGTATCTGCTGCTAAGAATTGAAGATTTTTTTGACCAGTTGAAGGGAGCAGTAATGTTCTCAAAAATTGATCTAAGATCGGGATACTATTAGGTACGCATCAAAGAAGAGGACATCTTCAAGACTACTTTTCAGACTAAGTACGAGAATTATGAGTTTGTTGTAGTTCCATTTGGTTTGACTAATGCTCCTGCTAATTTTATGTGCTTGATGAATAGTGTGTTGCATCCTTATCTGGACAAGTTTTTTATTATGTTCATTGATGATATATTGATATATTCTAAGAATGAGGAAGATCATGTCGAACACTTAGCAGCAGTATTGAAATTTCTAAGAGAGCATCAGTTGTATGCCAAGCTTAGTAAATGCACTTTCTTTTAGACAAAGGTACATTACTTTGGGCATGTTGTTTCCATGGAAGGCATAACAGTGGATCTGATAAAGATAAGAGATATCATGGAATGGGAATCTCCTAGGAATGTGGATGAGGTACGGTCATTTATGGGATTATCATGTTACTACAGGAGGTTCATCAAGAAATTCTTGCAAATTGCATATCCCATCACATCATTACAGAGAAAAGGGAAGAAATTTGAATGGAAAGAGGAATGTGCCGCAAGTTTTGAGCAATTGAGATAGTTGCTGACAAATGCTCTAGTTCTAAAGATTGCAGATTCGGATAAAGAGTTTGTGGTGTGTACAGATGCTTGCAAAAGAGAACTTGGTGGATTCTTGATGTAGGAGAGATAGTTTTTGTGTTATGAATCAAGGAAATGGATTGAGAATGAGCAGAATTATGTTACGCATGGTCTTGAGTTGGCAATGATCATCCATGCTTTGAAGATGCGAAGACACTATCTTCTTGGCAGGAAATTCATATTGATGAGTGATCACAATGGATTAAGGTACCTATTTAACCAACTGAATCAGAATTCCAAGCAAGGTAGATGGTTGGCCATAATCAATGCGTTTGACTTCAAGATCAGGTACATTAAAGGGAAAATGAACAGGGTTGAATATGCTTTTAGCAGAAGAGTACATGTAAATCACATAGCAGCTATGAACTCATACGGGACAAATTTATAGGATCAAATATGACAGGCAGGATAGCAGTATGATAGGTATAGATAGCTTAGGCACAGGTTATAGCAACAGAGTATAGGTGATCAAGATGTGGACCATACTCTCATAGTAGATGGTTTGATCATATTTATGGATAGGATCTATGTGTCAGATAACAATGAGCTCAAGAATCTTATCTTGATCGAATTTCATGCTAAGTCATATTCAGGTCATTCGAGATATCAGAAGACTCTAACAGTGGCGAAGAAGTTCTACTATTGGATGAATATGAAGAAGGAAGTGGCAGAGTTTGTGGCTAGATGTTTGGATTGTCAACAGGTAAAATCATAGTGTAAGCATCTAGGTGGTTTACTACAGTCGATTCCAAATCCAAAATTGAAATGGGAGGTCATTTCCATGGAATTCATCACAGGTTTGTCGAGGACATAAAGACAGCATGATTCCATCATGGCTATGGTGGACAAGTTGACAAAGGTAGGTAGCGCACTTCGTTCCAATGAAGTCTATGTATTTAGCTAGTGATGTAGCATAGGTCTTCATCAGAAATATAGTGAGGTTGCATGGTGTTCCAAAGTATATTATGTCAGACATGGATGCTAAGTTCACTTCCAAGTTCGGAAAGGATTTATTTGTAGGTTTGTGTATAGAGTTGGCCTTCAGTACAGCTTATCATCCGCAGACAAATGGATAGACAGAGAGGGTCAACAACATTTTGGAGGACATGTTGAGAATGCATGTTATGCATCAGCAACGAAAGTGGGAAGAGTATCTACCTCTGCTTGAGTTTTATTACAACAATGCTTATTAGGACTCACTAAGCATGAGTCTGTTTGAGGCACTCTATGGGCAGAGTTGCAATACTCCCCAACAGTTGGAGTGATCCAGTGAACAGGGTATTGATGGGGTCAGACATATTGGAAAACATGGAATAGAAAATGTAGGTTATCAAACAGAATCTAAAGGAAACACAAGATAGACAAAAGATTTATGCATATCAACATAGGGCATTTAAGGAGTTCCAAGTTAGGTAACATGTATACTTGCGCATCAAGCCCAAGAAGAGCTTCTTGAGGATTGTGTCATGTGTGAAGCTAGCACCTCGATATTGTAGGCCTATTGAGATCCTTGAGAGGATTGGACCAATTTCCTATCGACTTACACTGTCTTCGACAGTGAAAGTCCATGATGTTTTACATGTTTGATTGCATAAAAGATATGTAAAGGATGTTGATCATGTTATTGATTGGTTTTTATTATAGGTGGAACCAGAACAATAATTCCAGGTGGAACCTCGGTACATTTTTTAGATAAATATTCTCATGCTTCAGAATGAAGCAATTGTGCAGGTTAAAGTGCACAGGAAGCACTCTGGACTCGATGAAGCTACATGGGAGATGGTTAATCAAATGCGGGCTATGTATCCTTCATTATTTGTTGGTTGAGGCAAAGCAATTTTGGTATATGTATATATGTATATGTATATATGTAAATGGATGTAAATATCGCAATAAGCTATGTTATAAATCTCCAATAAGCGATGTGGTTGTTATGATGTTAGGTTTGTCATGTTAGTATTTCTTTTCAATGGGTTGTTCATTGTAAATACTTCGTCAAGCTAAGTTATAAAGCTCCATGGGTAGTATGTTTTGGTCTTCAGATGTTTTGTTGTTGTAGGTGTCATTGAACACTGAGGACAGTGTTCCCCTAAGGGGGATAGGTTTGTAATAGCCCCAGGTTAAAAATCCATGTAATAACGTTAATAAAGGAAAAATAAGACCAAAGTCATGGGACACATATTCCAAGTTGAATATTGGGAAAAGCATCCTAGTGGGTATTCATTTGGTTTATTATGGCTAAAGGGAAATTGGCAAAGGCAATGGAAAAGACTTTGGAAAGGCAAGATGCATTAATTGGCATTTTATTTATGGAAATAATGAAAAATAGGAGAAAAGGAAGGGGAAAGGTCATAGGTTGCATGTGAGTAGGAAAATGAAAGAAAATAATGGAAATTGAATAAATTAGAGGCCTCATTAATAAAAAGGCTTCTGAGGATCAATTCACAACCTTTTGTTAGTCCAGTTTTGGAGCTCTCTCTCTATTCTTTCTACTCTCTCATACTCTTGCACACTTAGAGTATTCTTGGAGCATTCTAGCATTGGAGAAAGGAAGGAAAAGGAAGGACAAGGAAGCAAAGGGAATCAAAAGATCAAGCAAGGAAGAGTTGGATCAAGTGGTTATAGCAGGAGTACTTGCAGGTATCAAGTTGCATGTGTGATTTCCTTGCTAGATTTTGAATGCATGGTACATTCATGTGTGTATTTGGTTCTCTTGTTGTCATTATCATTAGTTTTTCGAGGTGTGACAATGGTTTTCATCCTTGCCTTTCTATTTCCGGATAGCCATGGTGTGATGGGGTTTCTCTTACTTGGTTGAGTTGGATATATAGTAAAGCCTAGAGGGTGGAGACGAACAAATTCCTCACATATTAGGTGGAGAGATCTGGAGGCATCCATGATTCTATAGGCCTAGTGATCCATGGATCAGTGTATGGTTGGATTGTTGTAAGTCTTGGTAATCTATGTTTCTTGTTTGGGCCTAGGAATGTTTCTTCTTTGGGCCTAGGAATCCCTTAGCGGGATATACGGTAAAGCCTGGTTGTATTGGTGCTTGCTTCAGGCCTAGAAATATTTGACCGGTTTGGTGGGATATGTTGTAAAGCCTGAGAAGAATGGTCATTTTTGTTATGATTCCCACACTCATGCTTGGAATATGGCACAGGGGTGATTGGCTGAAAGAAATATTTGGTTCAGCCCAATCTATGGTTGGGTGGTATGTCAAAGTCGCTAACTTAATTAGATTTGCATATGTTAATAAGATATCTTTTCTTCTTGTGTATTATGTATAAATTTTCTTGTTGTTATGTGTCTTTAATGGTTGTTCTATCATTTTTATTCTACTGGTTATATGTTGGTTATAAGCATGGTTTATGACAGACTTTCGTTATTCCTCTAATCATGTTTTGATGAGTAAATGAAATGTAAATGAATGTATGACCTAATAGATGATAATGCAGCTATTGTGAGGGGGCATCAAACCTTATTGACGAATATCAGATAAGGATGAGACCCCAATGTTCAGATGTGTTTTTATGACTTGTACATTACATGTTCATGATGTGTTTGACAAAATACCTATCATGGTTAGGATGAGTCTAGTTAGTTCCTTGTTCAATTTTTGCATTAGAGGCCTTGTCTTCTTGTTATTTATCATTCTTGATAGTTTCATCAAATTCTGGGAAGAAGCCTAAGTCCTAGCCCTGAAAAAGTGGTTCAGATTTCAGGGTTGTTGGAATAGAACTGCCTGAAAAATACTATAGTTGCATGGAGGCATTGTTGTGGGAGTGACTGGAGGGTTTCAGTTGCATGAAGGGTTTTTCATGGGAGTGGGGTCTAGTTCAATTAAAAAGTAAGATAACTCAAGGATTGGGCACCTAGAGTGGTTGGATAGCCCTTAGGTGTCCTGTAGCTTCTGAGTAAGGTCAGTTTGGTTTTGGTTTGTCTATTCCACTTCCTTAACTATACCTGGGGAGTTGAATCATATCATAGTAACTATTCATCACATATTTACACTGATGAACCAATTATCTTGGGTAAGTGTGGGAGGAGGGTGTTACACAAAATCTACTGGTGATCCAAAGCTCTACCAAGTAGGGAACTCACTTCATCATGGCTATCCAGGAAATCGAAAAGGAAAGTTTGTACACTACTGTCAATCCAGGAAATTCCCATGCCAATGAGAGTAAAATAACCAGTAAACTAAATGCATGAACCATGCATTCAAATCCCAACAAGATAATCACATATGCAACTTGTTACCCGCAAAATCCTCCTGTTGGCTACTCTTTCTTGGCATGATTTATGCCCTTGCTTAATGTTGTCCAATTCCTCTTGTGAAACTCACTTGTTCCTTTCTTGCTTGCTTGTGTATTCCTTGTGTCCGAGTGTTCTCTCCCTCTCATTGTATTTGTTATCTCCCCTTTTCCTCCAAGTGAACCATGCTAGAATGTCCAAGACTATGTTAGAATTTTCTCTCTTTTCTTTTCTTTTCTTTTTCCTTTCATTTTTATTCAATGTCCCTTGCACGCATATTCTTGTCTCTTAATCTTCCTTTTCTCCTATTTTCTTTTATTTATTGTATTAAATTTCCATTTACTACCTTTTTCCTTTTGCCAATGCTAATTTCCATAGCCAATAAATAATTAACCACAAGTGATGCCCAATGTAATGTCTTTCCCTCATTAAGCTTGGAATGTGCGTCCAATGACCTTGGTTTTATTTTTTCCTTTATAATGTCCCTTTTATTACATGGAAACTTAACCTGAGGCTATTACAGACTTGCACTCCCAAAAATAGTTCTTTGTGAGAGTCAAAGAATAATTTTACAAACTTTTGAGTTTTGAAAAAGTAAGTGCCTAAATCACTTTACAAAGTCTTGACACTTAAGCATAAAAGTAAAGGTACTCATCCCTAGGGGACTTGGATTAGACTTTAGTGGACCAAATAATATGATATTACATTGAAGAAAAAGAGAAAATAGATTTAGGGATCAACTTTAAAAATATATAAGACAATCCATAAAGTTGGATGATCAAAGGTTGGGGACAAAAAACTAGAATTGCTTCAAAACAAGATTAAGGACACTCATAAAATTGTTGAAGAATTATTTTTAGAATGACTCATCTCTCCCCCTTAACAACTACTATTATTAGAGTATATATTGGCTTTTGAATATCTATTAATCTAACCACTATTGTTTTTCTTTCATGATTAACAATTTTGATTAAAGATTTTCTAAGCCAATCTTCAATGTATTCTTTCATTAGTGGGATGACTATGTCTTGCTTTAATCTTAGTGCAAATATTTTCTCCTCTATATCCTTTGCATCTAACCATAGTTATTGAATATTTGCTTAAACATTATCATTGATGAATGTAACGAACCACTTATTGATCTCATACTCCAGAAAATCAGTCAATTTGTTGAAATGGCTAGCTCATGATGCTTTAATAATATTCAACTCTTCTTGCCACATGTCTTTTTGAATTAGCATAGAATATCTAATTATTTTTTTCCCTCCTTGATTCAGTAGCATTTATAAGTCAAGATCGCCTTTGACCCTGTTATCACCCCAAGAAACTCTCCTAGGTTGTATATAAGAGATGCTCGGGAACATTACAAGCTCAACAAAAGTGTTGGAAAATGGTGGATGAATGAAAGAGATGCTGCATATTCAAGCCAGATAACCACTTCTACTATGCTTGACCCCAGACATGGGTGAACACCCCCAGACTACAAGGTTGTATACCATCAATTACTCACAGTTTTAAGGAAAATGTGATGATGGAGAATACTGATCACACCAGCAGATGCACAGGACCCTGTGATGGCCGGCTGCAACCAGTTAAAAGGTCTGTAAATATATTTCTTAATGCACAGACAGGATGACAGCTCTCTGGCATTGAAACAACAGAAACCTGCATACATATTCAATAATACATGCTAAATTCTAACACAGAGGTGGATGACAACACCTCTAATGCTACACATCAACAGCACATGAATAAATGCATAACAGGCACAACTTGGAACAAAGAAGAAGAAGAAAGTGAGCAATTAACAGCAAAAGAAGCTTGTATTAGCTGAAAATGAAGACCAGACACTGCAGGTATCACAGTAGTTACAGTCTCCAGAAGTTGAACCTTACATCAAAATAACATTCATCAACCATCAACCTCTTCTTTGTAGGTATATATGGAGGTTTAATACAAAAAAAAAATCTCTGCTAACCTATGCGTGGAGGGGTCATAACTGACCACCAACCACATTTACAATTAGATATGGTCTCTGATACAATTTGATTGTTTTAATGGATCAATTTGACATTTACTGGTACTTTGTTTTCCTTCCTGAACAGGTGAAGTATTATTTGAATGAATTTCAATAATTGTTGCAGTCATTGAACTGCTCGAGGATCGTCCTTCTTGTCCTTCGGCCATTCTGTTGGTTAATTGCAGTTGTTGAAGCTTTATTACACAAGGTATAGGTAGCTGGCCTCCTTCCTTCTCCGGCAGCAGATAGTAGTTGGGAGTGATACAGATAGTATGGCGGGAGCAGACCGAACAAAAGAACCAATATCAGCCGTCGGATCGTACAGATTAACGGTGGAGATCGCTAGATGAGGAGTATCGGGAGTTAGCAGATGGGCGAAATGAATGTGAGTCATCGGATCGCGGTCAGGCAGATCCTGTTAGCCTCCTGCTGCAGCAGGTATTCATTTTTCATGATTGACATTTTCACATGCCAAATATGTCATACTTTGCAGGCTGCAGTGTTCCATATTTCCAGAACAGGCCAATGAAGATGCCATGAAAGTATCCCGGTCCAAATGCCATTGCTGTATTCCATTTTTTATCACAGGTATCAGGCAGTTTTGCATTCAAAGGAGGTACTCAAGCTGGAATTCACTAACCTCCCCTTCTTCTCATTTCCCCCAAGTCACTTACTAACATCCCCCAAGAGGTCAAGATCTGCTTGAGCCTCTCAGGTTCATCATCTCCATGACATTCGCCTTGGTAAGGATCTGCCTTACTCAAGGACAGCTCACTCATCATCTGTGAGCCTTCTTTTCCCCAACGAAGCCTAAGGTCTCCTACCTTAGCGCCCTCTTTGCATCTTCATATTAGCTATTAACTTTATTATGTAACTCCCCTATCAGTTTTCCCTTTCCCTATTAAAATCATGTATATAAAACTCCCCTATGTAAATATCCCCTCCCTGGCATTATAGCCATAATTCTACTAATTCCGAGAAATCACAGTCCAGCTGGGGCTGTCTTTAGCCCATCCGAGTCATAACAGGAATTAATCTGACACCTGGCTAGATTAATAACCTCCCCCCCAAAAAACTACTAAAAAACCTTCAAAAACCCATTTTTTGCACCTTTTTCCTATGTTCTGTGCATAAAATATTAACCCGCGCCGTTTTTTCACATAAAAACCCATTCCCTATGTTTTAACCCACCGCCGCGATATATTCAAAAGGGAATATTCCCGCGAATATCCCCGCCCACTAACCCGCCGTCACTATCCATCTACCGCCAACCGCTAGATCTGGCCCGCCACAGATCTACGGTGGGCGGGCTTTCCTATATGCAACACGCCCGGGCTTTAGTGTCCGGGAGATGGGCAGTATTACCGCCGTACTGCCGCCACGCATCAAGCATTGGGCTGTGGCGGAGCCCCCTCCCCCGAGACCGCCTTTACCCATAAGCGGTACGCCACAAAACTGCTTACCGCCCGTGACGTCACATCCCACGTCACCTTCTGCCCAGTCACCGCTTGCGTCACCCCCTTTGCCCAGTCACCATGTCGAGTCACCTACCTGCGTGGCCTCCTGCCACATCATCGTTTGTACGAGATGACGTCATGCTGACGTCATCCCGCCACGTCGTCTTGCTGACGTCATGCCGACGTCACCCGCCGTACAGCGTCACGTCATGCTGACGTCATCATCAACCTTTTTGTGCGCAGAGGCGAAAATCGCACTTCGGAGCCCCGGAATCTGATTCTGAGGCAGTTTTCTCATCGCTAGATTTTTTGGGCCTGAATGGGGAATCTTCAGGGAATCTTTTCATTTTGCAGCCCCCAGCGAGCCCGAAAGGCGCCGAAAGACCCATTTTTCTTCGTGAAGCTTGCCGGAAGGAGCAGATAACAGTTTTGAGAGAAACAGAGGCCGAGCAGCGGCCATTAATTTGTGAATAAAACCCACGGCACGTCAGAAGAGCATCAATTTATTGCCAAAGAGTATCAGAAGAAGAATAAGATCCCAAGAGTATCAGTCAAGATTTTTTAGGGGCTCGAGGCAGCTAAACATTGATGAGGCCCCCCAGAAAGTCAAATCAGGAGGCGCAAGCCCATCCTTGCCCTCAAATCACAGTTAAAGCTTTAAATGCATACAGACAGCGAAGGTGCAGAAAGCCATACTCATTTATTTCAGAAAACACTGCAGCAAGCCACCAAGGACAACATCATTTATTCAGTTTTGATACAGCGGCCCTGGGCACAGCCCGAGATATCTTTTGCATTTATTTCTGGACAGAATTAGGTTAAGTAGTCATTTTTCTTTATGACCTAATTAGGTCAAGATGTAATAAATGAACTCTGCAGAGAGTTTTTGCCCTATATATACCACCCTCTGTATAGTTTTAACGTTGGTCAATTGAGAAGTTCACTAGGGACTCGCTGTGTATACCTAAGTTTTTCCATAATCAAAGATTGCCGAAAGCTTGGAGAGCAAACTGTCTGTTGTGAATGAATGTTTATGGAAATATGAAGATGGAATTCTCGTGCTGCAGCCTGAAGCAATAAGTGCATCTTACCTCTGTTTATTGTTTACCATTATCTAAGTAGCAGGAAGAAAGAATAGCCTAGAATTAGTTTAAATACTCTCTATGCTCAATTTCTGCTATTTCTGTATGTTTTCTTCTGATTGAATTGGTTATGAATATGAATTCCTTCTGGCTCATGTTTACCCCGATTCACCTGTGTTTGCCAATTATCTAGGGATTCTTAAATGCCCCTAGGTAGTGCCCTGTTATCTTCCCCTGTTAAGCATAATTGAGAGATTCTTAATTGCCTCTCATCACTTAGCATTTCTTTCCATCCCTTTAACCTGAAACATTGTTTCATGCCTAGCTATCTTGCTCCATTTTCCCTTACTGTTATTAAGGAAAAGCACCAGCAGTTTTTCTCCTCGACTCCACGCCCAATGGTTCGAAACCCTTAGACTATGCTCTGCCTCTATATCTGAAAAAATAAATTTTCCCACCAAAAACAAAACAAAAACCCCTTGAACCCAAGACCTAGCCTAAAATCCTTTTCAAACAAAGCTAAATCATAAAGAGAGAGCCCTCTCTGATTGCGGGTTGGCTAGAACCTGCAGTCCAAAGTTGGTTTGTGGTTACCTCGGCCGTATCCTTTTCTAGAGCTTTAAGGACAACCTGAGTGATAACATAATGGCGACTCCACTGGGGACCTTCCTCAGATAATTTCACAAAGTTTCACGAAGAAAGTTGGAAAGCTCCGCTATGAGGAACCAAACCTTCACAGCAATTCTTCAAATCTAGTTCTGATTGTTGATGGTGGACAGAGATCAAGCACTCAAAGTTAATATATCCACCTGGCGACTCCACATCATCCTCATAATAAAGACTCCACTAGAGAGATGAACCCAAAAGAAATGTATGAGCAGATCAGGCTTTTGACCTGGATTTTGATCCAAGAGGTCATGTTCTTTCTCTTCCAAAAAATTTTGCTGTACATATTGTTTAAATTTAACCTTTATGCTTTTTCTTTAGAAAATGTTGAAGAAAGCCCTCCTTGCACATTAGAACAACAACCTCTCAATGCTGTTGATGCTCACCTCATGGTCAAGGGGGACTCTTCCGTCAAAACCAATCATCCTATCCCTGTTCAGACCGAACCCAATCATTTAGCCCCTGTACACAATCCCTTGCCTCGTAAAGTTCCTGATAGATTTAAGCCACTCATTTTGTCTCCCGTGCTTAAACCTTTGCCCAAAAATCATCCCATGTGTCTCCCAAGATTTGATGGAGAGAAAGGAGTGACTGCCCAAAAGAACATTTAGGCTTTTGAAAATTATTTGAACATTTTTGAAGTGGAGGATGAGGATGTTAGTGTTAGGTTGTTTGCCCTTTCTTTACAAAGTGAAGTTAGGACTTGGTTTAAAGCATTGCCTGAGGCAAGCATCTCAAATCTCCAGCAGTTATTCAAACTCTTCCTTGATAGATGGATGATGAAAGTCAATTTCCTCGTGCTCATAGAAGAGTATAATCAGTTAAAAAGGATTCCAAATGAATCGGTGAGCAATTTTCTGACCGATTCAATCAAGTTTATCATTCTATACCACTGAATATAAGACCGCCCCTGGATTTGGCTCTATTGCATTATCCAACAACATTTGATCCAGAAATAGAATTTCATCTGAGAGAAAGGAGCCCCTCTACTATGCAACAGATGCAGAACATGGCAATAGATGTAGAGGTCAATCTGAAAATTAGGGAGAAGAGGTTGAAAGCAGAAAAAGGGGATGAACTTGATATCTTTGTAAAGAAAGTAGAGGAATTAAAGCAGACATGCACAATAGAAGTTGAAAGTTTAGAGCACCAGAACAGATCTGTTTTACAAAAGGAAAGTAATGATATTCATGAACAAACCTACCACAAAACAGATGACATATTCATACCGCCATACATGATGGAGCAGTCTCCTGATATAATGTATGAATATAATAGCTTCTCTTCTTTCAACGGTCTGCCCAAATATGATCAGTATGATGATGATTATGAAACTAACGACCAAATCAGCTTCGCAGAGGAATCAGAGCCTATTTTGGCAGAAAGCACAGTTCAGGATCAGCTGCCTGAACACAATGATCAGAATGCCCATCTCAGCTATGAAGAAAAGGAAGAAAACGCAGAGTGTGTTGATTTCAGTGAAGGAACTTTACCTTTCTGTTTTGAATCTTTTCAATTTATTAAAGAGAACTATCATGCAATTAATAAGCAAGTATCAGCAAGGGTTAATATTGACCGTCGGGAGGATGGTCAAATCATTGTTCAAAATGTATTGCCTCTAATTTTGCAAACCCAAAGAGCCATCGAATATCAGATTGAAGAAGAAGAGGAGCAGCCTGCGCAAATCAGTCAAGTCCTATTCGAGCCAAATTGTAAATTGCAAGCATCTCTGCAAGTTTTGAATGACCTATCTGCTGGTAGGAAGAATGATGAAAGAGATCAGCACTTTTCTCCATTAGCAGGCTGCAAAGCTCAAAATCAAGTTGTTGATGATTCCCCAATTTCAAAACATGATAGCTATCCCAAGCTTTTGTACAGTTCTCCAAGTCAGTCCAGAAATAATGTATATATGCTACAGGACCCTTTTGTACAGTTTCTTGTTCCAGCAAAGAAGGTCAGCAGCTTCCTGGTCTTCTCAAAGATTAATAAAGCCATATCAGATTGCAAGATCTCCATTTCAGGTAACAGCAAGCACAAGCAGTAGGGGCCAATCATGTTTATAATGCTTAAGTGGCTGCATTGGCTATTTCATTTCACCTAACGGCAAAGTAAGTGCTGGTTAGGGTAGGTAGGTAGGATTAATAAGGCAACCGGCCAAACAAATTTTGCAGAATACAGCAGCAATTGAATACAAGGCAGTCTGACCTGCTGTTCTTGACTTTTCACAAGGAAAAGCCATCCCCAAGTGGAGCCACTGTTAGCCTCCTACTGCAGCAGGTATTCATTTTTCATGGTTGACATTTTCACATGCCAAATATGTCATACTTTGCAGGCTGCAGTGTTCCATATTTCCAGAACAGGGCAATGAAGATGCCATGAAAGTATCCCGGTCCAAATGCCACTACTGTATTCCATTTTTTATCACAGGTATCAGGCAGTTTTGCATTCAAAGGAGGTACTCAAGCTGGAATTCACTGACCTCCCCTTCTTCTCATTTCCCCCAAGTCACTTACTAACATCCCCCAAGAGGTCAAGATCTGCTTGAGCCTCTCAGGTTCATCATCTCCATGGCATTCGCCTTGGTAAGGATCTGCCTTACTCAAGGACTGCTCACTCATCATCTGTGAGCCTTATTTCCCCCAACAAAGCCTAAGGTCTCCTACCTTAGTGCCCTCTTTGCATCTTCATATTAACTATTAACTTTATTATGTAACTCCCCTATCAGTTTTCCCTTTCCCTATTAAAATCATGTATATAAAACTCCCCTATGTAAATATCCCCTCCCTGGCATTATAGCCATAATTCTACTAAGTCTAGGAAATCACAGTCCAGCTGGGGCTGTCTTTAGCCCATCCGAGCCATAACAGGGATTAATCTGACACCTGGCCAGATTAATAACCTCCCCCCCCCAAAAACCCCTAAAAAACCTTAAAAAACCCATTTTTTTCACCTTTTTCCTACGTTCTGTGCATAAAATATTAACTCGCGCTATTTTTTCACATAAAAACCCATTCCCTATGTTTTAACCCACCGCCGCGATATATTCAAAAGGGAATATTCTCGCGAATATCCCCGCCCACTAACCCGCCGTCACTATCCATCTACCGCCAACCGCTAGATCTGGCCCGCCACAGATCTACGGTGGGCGGGCTTTCCTATATGCAACACGCCCGGGCTTTAGCATCCGGGAGATGGGCGGTATTACCGCCGTACTCCCGCCATGCGTCAAGCATTGGGCTGTGGCGGAGCCCCCTCCCCCGAGACTGTCTTTACCCATAAGCGGTACGCCACAAAACTGCTTACCGCCCGTGACGTCACATCCCACGTCACCTTCTGCCCAGTCACCGCTTGCGTCATCCCCTTTGCCCAGTCACCATGTCGAGTCACCTGCCTGCGTGGCCTCCTGCCATGTCATCATCCATACTGGATAACGTCATGCTGACGTCATCCCGCCACGTCGTCTTGCTGACGTCATGCCGACGTCACCCGCCGTACAGCGTCACGTCATGCTGACGTCATCATCAACCTTTTTGTGCGCAGAGGCGAAAATCGCACTTCGGAGCCCCGGAATCCGATTCTGAGGCAGTTTTCTCATCGCTAGATTTTTTGGGCCTGAATGGGGAATCTTCAGGGAATATTTTTCATTCTACGGCCCCCAGTAAGCCCGAAAGGCGCCGAAAGACCCATTTTTCTTCGTGAAGCTTGCCGGAAGTAGCAGATAACAGTTTTGAGAGAAACAGAGGCCGAGCAGCGGCCATTAATTTGTGAATAAAACCTACGGCACGTCAGAAGAGCATCAATTTATTGCCAAAGAGTATCAGAAGAAGAAGAAGAGCCAAAGAGTATCAGTCAAGATTTTTTAAGGGCTCGAGGCAGCTCAACATTGATGAGGCCCCCCAGAAAGTCAAATCAGGAGGCGCAAGCCCATCCTTGCCCTCAAATCACAGTTAAAGCTTTAAATGCATACATACAGCGAAGGTGCAGAAAGCCATACTCATTCATTTCAGAAAACACTGCAGCAAGCTACCAAGGACAGCATCATTTATTCAGTTTTGATACGGTGGCCCTGGGCACAGCCCGAGATATCTTTTGCATTTATTTCTGGATAGAATTAGGTTAAGTAGTCATTTTTCTTTATGACCTAATTAGGTCAAGATGTAATAAATGAACTCTGCAGAGAGTTTTTTCCCTATATATACCACCCTCTGTATAGTTTTAACGTTGGTCAATTGAGAAGTTCACTAGGGACTCGCTTTGTATACCTAAGTTTTTCCATAATCAAAGATTGTCGAAAGCTTGGAGAGAAAATTGTCTGTTGTGAATGAATGTTTATGGAAATGTGAAGATGGAATTGTCGTGCTGCAGCCTGAAGCAATAAGTGCATCTTACCTCTGTTTATTGTTTACCATTATCTAAGTAGAAGGAAGAAAGAATAGCCTAGAATTAGTTTAAATACTCTCTATGCTCAATTTCTGCTATTTATGTATGTTTTCTTCTGATTGAATTGGTTATGAATATGAATTCCTTCTGGCTCATGTTTACCCCGATTCACCTATGTTTGCCAATTATCTAGGGATTCTTAAATGCCCCTAGGTAGCGCCCTGTTATCTTCCCCTGTTAAGCATAATTGAGAGATTCTTAATTGCCTCTCATTACTTAGCATTTCTTTCCATCCCTTTAACCTGAAACATTGTTTCATGCCCAGCTATCTTTCTCCATTTTCCCTTACTGTTATTAAGGAAAGGCACCAGCAGTTTTTCTCCTCGACTCCACGCCCAATGGTTCGAAACCCTTAGACTATGCTCTGCCTCTCTATCTGAAAAAATCAATTTTCCCACCAAAACAAAACAAAAACCCCCTGAACTCAAGACCTAGCCTAAAATCCTTTTCAAACAAAGCTAAATCATAAAGAGAGAGCCCTCTCTGATTGCGGGTTGGCTAGAACCTGCAGTCCAAAGTTGGTTTGTGGTTACCTCGGCCGTATCCTTTTCTGGAGCTTTAAGGACAACCTGAGTGATAACAGATCCGACGGTGATCGGGCGCGAAAGGAGCGCGGAAGTTAATGGCCGGGGGACAAGCGGTTTCGTGGGCGGGTGGTATTCCCTGCACTGCTTTTGGACCGATGGTGGTTTCCGTATATGAATGCGTGATCCAATAAGAATACAATGTGTGGTGGATGAAAACCGCCACCCTCGCGGGTTAGCATGTGAGCAGGGCTCGCGACTACCTTCCGATCATTCGACGGACGGTCGGATGGCGAGGAAAGCGCATGATGTTTAACGTGCGGGCGGAAAACACGGACACTGTTAGATCAGGGCGATCAATGGTGGAGATTAGAGAATGATGAAGGATCGAGGAAGGGTGGAGGGTTAAGATGCCGTAAGTTCATGTGTTAAGTGCCCAGGCTTAATAGACATGAGTTTACACGGGTTTTTTGGAATAAAATAGAAATGGCGGGGTAAAAGGGAATTTAAGGTTTACAAAGGATTTTGGAGGAAAATAGGGACAGCGGGAGTGAAGAGAATACAAGGGAAATGAAGGAGGAGGGAGGAAAAGGTTGCTGCAAGCTTTCTTTAAGCACCAACAACACTGCCAGACTGTCTTTGACCCAACAAAAACTGAATTATGTAGCAGAGCTAACACTGGCTCCTTCTGGGGATGAGATCCTCCCTGTGAGGTCTCAAGAACCTGCAGATCAATGCCTTCATACAAAACAAGCTTCCAAAACATTTCCTAGTATCCATTGGGCATGGAGTCAAACCAAGTCTATGCTAAAAGAACACAATTATAACATTAAGGCTAGAAAACTTAAAATTTCAAAAACTGCCCATCTGCTGGGCCATCAAAATTGTTGTCTGTCATCCGGTTCATCATAGATTAGCAAAACAGGATTTATTTGATCCTCTACCTCAAAGAGTTTAAGAGATTTGACCTTGATAGGTAGATAGGGATCAAATTTCATTCCCCTTCTGTGTGCTCTCCTCCTTGGATGTTCTTCATGGGAGCCTTTGTACACCTGTTGGATAACCATGAATGTTGTGTATTTATCTATGTCATCTGTGGTCTGCATAACTAATATGAATGATGAACCATCAATTTCTTGTGCAGGGGACACAGGGACATCATCTGCTCCTGAATCTTTGTTTAAACAATCCTGATCCGAGGAGTTCCAAGACTCTGCATCTTCTTCCTCTGTCATCAAACAAGCTACCTTTTCAATCTGTGTGGAGGCCTCCTAGGCAGGCATCAGAAAATCAAGACTGAGATGATCATTTTCAGCCTTGAACATTAGACTTTGTTCTGCCTCAGTGTTCGATGGGCAACTTAGAGGGATTGTTTTTTGAGTAGACAGAGGGACAAAAGATGATGGGGAGCCTTCTTCTCCCTTCTTGATCGCTGGTCTAGGGACAAAAGCAGGCTGACTAATTTGCAGAGCTGCATAGTCATGTGAAGATGAGCCGGCTTCAAGCACAGATTCTTGGAGGATAGTAGGACATGCTGATGATTGCTTCTACTAATCAGCTTGTTGTTCTACAGCTACAACAAACTCACGAGCAGTACCTCTGGATAATGCTTCTTCATATGCAGCTCTGGTTAGGAAAGGAGCACCTTCCAAACCATGGACCTCCTCCTCTTCTTCATATTGCTCTACTTCCATGACTATATTCTGTAAAAGGGGCCTCACCCCTTTGTCTTCATTTGTAATCTTATTTCTTTGCAAAATCTGCATCTGCTCCTGTGTTCCTCTATATGGATTTGGCTTTGGAAGAGAAAAGTCACAAGGAACTCCTGTTTCTTCAGAATACTGCTCAGCTTTTAGTTTGGAAACTTCAGAGGCTAAAAACTCAATCATCCTAGCTAATTCATCTATTTTAGAATCATAGGATGATGAGGATTCACCTCCCTATCTTCTCCTTTCATCATCACCTTCGAGTCTTTCTGCAACAATAATGTTTGCTTCTACTTCAAAGGCTGCAGTTTGCATATCAGCCAAAGAAGTGCATCTTCTTTCTCTTAACAGCAGGCAAAACTGAGAATCGAAGGCATTAGCATAAGTAAGCATGGCAGAAGTAGGGGTGGGTCTTACTTCAGTTGGCATTCTGCTGTACATATGATTGAACCTGATGTTAAAATCAGACAGTAGCTCACCATCTTCTCTCTGCAAGTTCCCAAATTCAATATGATAAAAGAGAAGATCTTCATTATTCCCCTAGTGCTTTAAAAATACATCATCTAAGGCCTCAATGTCCGCAATAGACCTAGGGGGTAATTCTCTAAACCATTTTCTAGCTTCCCCATCTAGGCTTTGGACAAAAACCCTCATCCAGACATCCTCTTCATTGATATCCAGGTTATCAGCATAGCAATAAAAAGATTCAAGATGCTCTTTAGCTGATATTCCTTCTGTACCAGTAAACTTGGGCATATATTCCTGATAATCTCCTGCAGGCATGGCATTCAAAGGGGTAGGCAAGAGTAAGGGTCCATACCTAGCAGCAATTATTTGTTCTATCTTTGTAAGAGCTTGCTAGCTTGCCATGATTGAGGTAAGGTAAAAGGATACTGGTAGACTGAGTGGTATGAATCAATGAAAAGAATGATAGCAATAGAGGAATATGATGGACAGCAAGGAATGTTTCTTTCAACTGAGGTCTAAAAGGGAAATGAATGACAAAGGAGATTTATGAATCTCTGAAGGTGACTTTCACTAGCAGAGATACATGGAAATTTTAAGGCTTACATGGTCCTGATGCTCCTTACTTCGATATTTTCTTTTGATGAACGATCTTCTCAGGATCAGGCACTAGTTCAGCTAGTGATTTCTGAAGATATCTCTGAACATACCTCACAAACTGAACTAGAACTGCAATGTGGAGTCGCCAAAGGATGGTCTTCCTCCAGTGGAGTCACCAAATAGATTATTACAACCAAATTATGTGCCCAGACCTTGTCTATCATCAAAATCTGGAACTGTGCCGTTCTCCCAAGGAAGCTGAGCTTCAATTCTCCTCTCCCCGGAAACGGCGCCAATTAATTTTATCACCCCAAGAAACTCTCCTAGGTTGTATATCAGAGATGCTCAGGAACATTACAAACTCAACAAAAGTGTTGGAAAATGGTGGATGAATGAAAGAGATGTTGCATATTCAAGCCAGATAACCACTTCTACTATGCTTGACCCCAGACATGGGTGAACACCCCTAGACTACAAGGTTGTATACCACCAATTACTCACAGTTTTAAGGAAAATGTGATGATGGAGAATACTGATCACACTAGTAGATGCACAAGCCCCTGTGATGGTCGGCTGCAACCAATTAAAAGGTCTGTAAATATATTTCTTAATGCACAGACAAGATGACAGCTCTCTGGCATTAAAACAACAGAAACCTACATACATATTCAATAATACATGCTAAATTCTAACACAGAGGTGGGATGATAACCCCTCTAATTCTACACATCAACAGCACATGAATAAATGCATAACAGGCACAACCTGGAACAAAGAAGAAGAAGAAAGTGAGCAATTAACAGCAAAAGAAGCTTGTATTAGCTGAAAATGAAGACCAAATGTTGCAGGTATCACAGTAGTTACAGTCTCCAGAAGTTGAACCTTACATCAAAATAACATTCATCAACCATCAACCTCTTCTTTGTGGGTATATATGGAGGTTGAATACAAAAAAAATCTCTGCTAACCTATGCGTGGAGGGGTCATAACTGACCACCAACCGCATTTACAATTAGATATGGTCTCTGATACAATTTGATTGTTTTAATGGATCAATTTGACATTTACTGGTACTTTGTTGTCCTTCCTAAATAGGTGAAGTATTATTTGAATGAATTTCAATAACTGCTGCAGTGATTGAACTGCTTGAGGATCGTCCTTCTTTTCCTTTGGCCATTCTGTTGGTTAATTGTAGTTGTTGAATCTTTATTACACAGGGTATAGGTAGCTAGCCTCCTTCCTTCTCCGGTAGCAGAGAGCAGTCGGGAGTGATACAGACAGTATGGCGGGAGCAGACCAAACAAAAGAACCAATCTCAGCTGTCAGATCGCACAGAATAACGGTGGAGATCGCTAGATGAGGAGTATCAGGAGTTAGCAGACAGGCAAAATGAATGTGAGCCATCGAATCGTGGTCAGGTAGATCCGATGGCAATCGGGCGCGAAAGGAGCACGGAAGTTAACGGCCGGGGGACAGGTGGTTTCGCAGGCGGGCGGTATTCCCCGCACCGCTTTTGGACCGACGGCGATTTTCGTATATGAATGTGCGATCCAGTAAGAATATGATGTGTGGCGGACGAAAACCGCCACCCCCGCGGGTTAACGCGCGAGCAGGGCTCATGACTACCATCGATCATTCGACGGATGGTCGGATGGCGAGGAAAGCGCACGATGTTTAACGTGCGGGCGGAAAACACGGACACCGTTAGATCAGGGCGATCAACGGTGGAGATTAGAGAATGACGAAGGACCGAGGAAGGGCGAAGGGTTACGATGGCGCAGGTTCATGTGTTAAGCGCCCGGGCTGAATAAACATGAGTTTACGCGGGTTTTTTGGAATAAAACAGAAACGGCGGGGTAAAAGGGAATTTAAGGTTTACAAAGGATTTTGGAGGAAAATAGGGACAGCGGGAGTGAAGAGAATACAAGGGAAATGAAGGAGGAGGGAGGGAAAGGCTGCTGCAAGCTTTCTTTAAGCACCAACAACACTGCCAAACTGTCTTTGACCCAACAAAAACTGAATTATGTAGAAGAGCTAACAGACCCTTTTAGGTAAAAGCCTCATTTATTAAGGGATTCAGTTCCCTAATTTATTTTCCAAGGGAATTTAGGCTCCCTAAGTCATTTAATTTGTAATATCATATCTATAGTCTAAAAGGAACCTAATTTTTTAGGGAGTTAGTCTAGTGTCATTTGACTTCTATGTAAAAAGGATAATCTAGTCAAATTTGGGATTTTGTTAAAAAAAAGAGGAAACATATTGAGTTTTTTAGATTGAACAAGAACTCTATCAAGAGAGTGTCATATGTGATTAAGTAGTTGTGTGTAGACCAAAGAGCAAGAGTGAGATTGATTTTTATAGGTAAAATTCCTTTGTAATATTCTTTGAGTAAATTATCAGACCTGGTGGTTTCATGTATTCCATTGTGTATAAGCTATGCCTTTATATGGTTCTTTGTGTTTATGATTGGTTGAATTTGTGTTTATGATCATGGTTAATCCTTTATAGAAGTGCTAGAATCTTGTAATTAGTTTAAGGAAAACTCACAAATCCACTATGCATAATCCTACTAAGGATTCATTCAGAACAGAGCATAGAGGTGATGGTAGATTTGGACCAAATTTAAGTTTTAACGTTGAATCCATCAATAGATGGAGTTATGAATTATTCCATCAAAAAATCCCATCAGCTCGAATTAAGGAGATATCCAACTTTTCGCATATCTAACTCGACTAAGGCATGTAACTAAATTTTAACCAAATCCCTAAATGGGTGGATCCCAATTATTTATAACATATCTAGTGGGGGACCCAAATTCAGGCTAATCAAAAGAAATTTAGGCTTGAGAGATATCATAGTCACACAAGAGACAACAGCCTTGGATCATCTAGATTACCTAGACTCCTAAATATATCTGGTCATGAAACATATTTGGATTTGAATGAATAAAGGATATCGTGACTTCAATACAACGAAATTAAGGTTTATCATTGGATTGTCAATTAATGGGGATGTGAAAATTTGCATCAAAGGAGTCTATCAATCCAACCTCAAGTCGTCTATCTAAGTCAAGGTGAAAGTAATCAAGAAAACCCCCAAATCCCTGGATGAGTTGGATCAAAACCTTTACCGTGCGTGGACACCATTAGGGAGGAGAAGACTTCGAGTTTCATGGTTCTAGATTAAAGTTCCAACTAACAAGTAAATGGTTATATCTGGAAAGTTGCATCTGGCCTCTTTGAAAGGTGGTCACCTCTACTATGGGTTTTAACCCCGTACAGAAATTACCTGCATACGAATTCTAAAAACACAGAAAATAAACAATGCGAGAGCATAACACATAAAACACATATACACAGAGATTTCCCCTTGGACCCCAAAACCGGGACTACTAGCTTGATTTTTCATTAAATTCCTTTCAATGTTACAATACATATTTATACATGCTGAAGCATCCAATACCATGGACCGAAAACCATTGCATCCAAAACCATGTGACAAAAATCATGCACAAAACCATAGGTAGGTTCGCCCAACCTAATATAGGGTCCAAAAACAAAATTTTCCGGGGTGCTGCCCCAAACCCCATAGAGTGGGGTTACCTGCACCCCTCAAACCCCCTGTGACTCCCCCCGCTATGCAATCAGTGCAACGAAAGGGGGGCTCCGCCCCCCTTCTAACCCCCCGGTTAACTACATGGGCTAGTTGTGGAAAGAATATAACACAACCCAACATTCTCCCAATTGTTGTTTTCTTTCCACAGGGGGCCATAAGAGAGCTTAGTCATTTATCCAACCCTGCAAGGCCCATTGTTTCTCTACACCAAGAGAACTTCTTAGAGCTCACAGATTTTCTCAATGCATCTGCAGTATTCTTCAAAGTGTCCACCTTTACCAGGAACACCTTTTTGTCTTCGATCATATCCCTCACAAAGTGATACTGAACATTAATGTGCTTTGTCTTTGAATGATATGCAGGGTTCTTTACCAAGAAAATTGCACTTTGGCTGTCACAGTCTATCCTTATAGCTCCCTATACTAACCCCATACTTGAACACAATCTCTGCAACCAAACTGCTTCCTTGCTTGCATGAGTGGCTGCCAAGTATTCTACCTTTGTAGTTGACAGTGCCACTACAGATTGTTTCTTACTCATACAACTGGTTGCACCTCCAAATAGGTTAAAAACATACCCACTTTTAGATCTTCTCTGATCCATATCTCCAGCCTAGTCTGCATCAACAAAGCCACAAATATCCAACACTCTGTCCAATCCTGGTCTTCCTTGGTAGTACAAACCATAATCACTAGTTCCACGCAAATACCTGAAAACCCGCTTCACTGTTGTCTAGTGCTCCTTCCCTAGTTTTGACATAAACCTGCTCAATACTCCCACTGCATGTGCAATGTTTGGTCTAGTATAGACCATCACATACATCAGGCTACCGACTGCACTTACATATGGGACACAGGACATGTCCTCTTCCTCTTCTTGTGTCTTGTCCTCTTCTTGTGTCTTGGGACACTATTCAGCAGTTAACTTACACCTACAGGAATAGGAACCTTCACCGATTTACTATCCGGTATTTTAAACCTCTGCAATATTGTCTCGACATACTTCCTCTGGTTTAACCAATGCTTCCTCTTTGTCCGATCTCTTTTAATTTCCATGCCCACAATATAGTTTGTAGCACCAAGATCTTTCATGTTGAATTTGGAGGACAAACAAGTCTTCAAATCCTGGATAATTTATTTGCCATTTCCAACCAACAACATATCATCCACATACAAGACCAGATAAATAACATGATCACCAATTAATTTAAAATACACACAGTGATCTACTTTGCTTCTGGTGAAGCCAAGTCCCCGTATAAATGTATCAAATTTCTGATACCACATCCTTGGTGACTATTTTAACCCATACAAAGACTTCTTTAACTTTCATACCAATTCTTTCTTACTCTTCACCACAAAGCCTTCAGGTTGCTTCATGTAGACCTCCTCTTCCAGATCCTCATGAAGAAATTTTGTCTTCACATCCATCTGTTCTACCTTAAAATCAAAAGAAACAACAACAAATAGAAGTAATCTAATAGGAGTTACCTTAGCAACAGGAGAAAAAATATCACCAAAATCAATTTCTGACACCTGGGAATAACCTTTTGCTACCAACCGGGATTTGTATTTCTCCACCTTTCCTTCTGCATTTGTCTTCTTCTTGAACACCCATTTGCTGCCAATGGGTTTCCTTCCAACCAGCAACTCCACCAGATCCCAAGCCTCATTTTTGTGCAAAGATGCCATTTCATCAACCATGGCCTCTTTCCAGAGTTTTCCATCCTCTGAATCTACTGCTTCCTTCACAGTTCTGAGATCATCATCAGTAATAGACGAAGCAAAATTTGAAAAGAAAGTAGATGGACTATACCTTTCTGGTTGCCTTCTTTCTCAAACTGATCTTCTCACACTCGGATTTTTTGGCTCTTCATATTTTGATTCCTCCTCTGTTGTAGAGTCTGATTCTTCCTCCTTTAGCTCAAACTCTATCTTCTCAGGTTCTTTTGGTTGGACTTCATGTTTAATAACATCTTTCACCTCTCTAAGCACCACATCTCGATTGTACACAACCTTCCTTGTTACTAGGTTCCAAAGCTTATAACCCTTTAAACCATCCTTATACCCAATAAAGATGCACTTTTCAAATTTACTATCTAACTTGGTTCGTTTCTCCTTTGGAACATGTACATATGCATCAAATCCAAATACCCTCAGATGTGAAAGAGAGGGTTTCTTACTAGTCCATACCTCTTATGGAATCCTATCCTCCAACACTGATGAAGGTGATCTGTTGACCAAGTAACATGTTGTCTCCACCGCCTCTGCCCAGAATTCCTATCCTAACCTGGAACCACTGAGCATGCTTCTTGCCCTTTCCATCAACGTCTTGTTCATTTTTTCCACAACTCCATTTTACTGAGGTGTATATGGAGTAGTCTTCTGTCGTGTTATACCACACTTCTTATAGAATTCTTCAAATTCCTTACTACAAAATTCTCCATCGTTATCTATCCTCGGCACCTTTATCTTCTTCTCTATCTGGTTTTCCACCAGAGCCTTAAATTCTTTAAACCTCTCAAAGACTTCATATTTTTCTTAATGAAATATATCCATGTATTCCTTGAGAAGTCATCTATAAATGATACATAGTACACAGACTTACCCAGTGATGGAACCTTCACAGGTCTAAACACATCACTGTGCACAAGCTCTAATATTTGTTTCACCCTCTTACCACCAGAGGGGAAACTCACCCGATTCTGCTTCCCATATACACAATTTTCACATAAATCAAAATGCAGAGAGTTATTACTCATACTTCTACCATACCTTTACCATGAAGTATTCGAAGGCCCTTCTCTCCATTATGTCCAAGCCTTTGATTTCACAACATGGTCTTCTCTCCATAGACCACTAGATTTTTTGCTCCACTTTCCGGAACCACGAAACTGTTGCACCCATCAACAACAGTGCTACCTTGAAGCTTGTATAGACATCCAATTCAAACTCCCTGCATCAATACTAATGCCCCCCGAACCATCTTACAGGTATCCTTCTCGAACACTGTTTTTACACCTACATCATCCAACTTACTTACAGAAATCAGATTTCTGGCTAATGCAGGAATATGCAGAACACCCAGAAGTGTTCTAACCCTTCCACCTTGCAACTTCAACTTTACTTTTATGCGACCAATGATTCTAGCCTTCCCATCATCCCCCAAGAAGACATCACCACCATCATATTTCGCATACTCGTAGAACCACTCTCTATGGGGAGTGAAGTGAAAGGATGCACCTGAATCAATCAACCATGCATCATGATCTACATGTGTACTTGAAGAAGCCAAGTACACATCCCCACCTTCATCTGAGGTGGTTTTCACCTCTGTAGAAGGAGCATCATCAGATCCCTTTCCTTTATCAGGAGATTTAGATTTACAGTCCCTTTTGTAGTGCCCTTCCTTTTCGCGTTTCCAGCACACCACCTTTGCAGGGTTTCCTGGAGATTTAGATCTCCCACTCAATGACTTATTTTTGTTTCTGTTCTGGGACAATCCTCGTATAGACAAGGCATCACCATTCTAGTTCTCCATATTTTTCCTTATCATTTCCTCCGTCAACAAGGATGAGACTATTTCATCAAACTGCAAGGCAGTTGCATTACTACCTATTGCAATAACTAGACTACCCCATGAATTTGGTAGAGAACACAACAAACTTATGCACTTATCTTCATCTGAAATTTTAATATCAACAGATGATAACTGACTTACCACAGTATTAAATGTGTTCAGATGCTCTGTCACCGAGTCTCCATCTTTCATCCTCATGTTATACAGCTTTTTCCGTAGGAACAACTTATTCACCAAAGACTTAGATTGGTACAAAGTCCCTAACTTGTCCAACAAAGCCTTCACCATAGCTTCCCTTGATACATTCAGCAATACTGAATCTGAGACACACAATCGTATTGTGCTCTTTGCCTTCCAATCCAACTTCTTCCATTCTTCATCGAACACTCCCGTTGGTTTAGTACCTGGATCTACCGCGATCCATTGATATTTATCCACCAACAAATCCTCCATCTTGAGTTTCCACAACTCAAAACTCTGACCATTAAATTTCTTGATCTCTATCTTTCCACTACTTGCCATCTTCATCACCACCAGAATCGATCTCGTAGATCTCCCACTGAACAGGGTCTACCACAGGCCCAAGCAAAACCCCTCAGCAACAAAGGCATCCCCTTGAAGCCAAAACAGCTCTAATACCAAATGTAGGTTTTAACCATGTACAAAAATTACCTGCATACAAATTCTAAAAACACAGAAAATAAAAAATGTGAGAGCATAACACATAAAACACATATACACAGAGATTTTCCCTTGGATCCCAAAACTGGGACTACCAGCTTGATTTTTCATTATATTTCTTTCAATGTTACAATACATATTTATACATGCCAAAGCATCTAATACCATGGACCGAAAACCATCACATCCAAAACCATGGACCAAAAACCATCGTGTCCAAAACCATGTGCAAAAAATCATGCACAAAACCATAGGTAGGCTCGCCCAACCTAATATAGGGTCCAAAAACAAAAAATTTCACGGCGCTGCCCTGGACCCCATAGAGTGGGGTTACATGCACCCCTCAAACCCCCTATGAATCCCCCCCCCCCCCTATGTAATCAGTGTAACGAAGGTGGGGCGCTACCCTGGACCCCATAGAGTGGGGTTACATGCACCCCTCAAACCCCCTATGACTCCCCCCCCATGTAATTGGTGTAACGAAGGTGGGGCTCCGCCCCCCTTCTAACCCCCTTGGTTAACTACATGGGCTAGTCGTGGAAAGAATATAACACAACCCAACACTTACTAACTCCTTGAGTCTGGATACCAAATAAAAAAAATTACACTAGGAAATAATATGGCCTTGAAAGAATATTCAGCCTCAAAGAAGTGGTACATCCCTGAATTAATATGAACCCCTAGATCTTTGGGATTTCTTAGCAATAATGAGATCATCGACATGAAAAATTTGGTATCAAAGCAAAGCATAGTGTTTCTCTCAGAAATGTCAGAAAGGTGAAGAGGAGTAGCTTAAGGTGCAGGTAGAGGGAGGCTTGTAGCAAAAGTATCCTTACAGGTAGAGATGAGATGTCTTTAGAAAAGATTAGAGGTAATGGAAACTACCCAAAATTGAAGAGTTAACATGGAAAATGTCAGTTAGGTAGAAGAAGAAGAGTCTCCTAGTAAGGAAGAAGGAGAAGCATCCATAGAAGAAAAATTTTTAAAGATGATAGCCAAGATGTCTGCCAGACCAAATTTGGAGGTACCTACCTATGAAGGTAACTTGAATGTTGATGAATTGATGGACGGGATCAATGTTATGCATAAGTACTTTGACTATGAAGATGTTGATGAGGAGAAAATGGTGAAGTTTTCAGTCACAAGACTTAAAGTACATGCAGCCCTATGGTGGGATAAAGTACAAGCAAAACGAAAGAGGAAAGGAAAATCTAGAGTCAAAGGCTATGACAAAATGGTGGAAAAATTTAAAAGTAAATTTATGCCCTGGGATTATCAAATCAATATTTTTAGACAATTACAAAACCTCAAATAGAAATCTATGATAGTTAAAGAATACACTGAAGAATTATATAGGTTGAATATAAGAGGTGGTTATACAGAGGAGTATGCTAAGAAAGTTGTAAGATACATTAATGGTCTAATATTTGAGATTCAATATGAGATCAGTATCTTATCCTTGAGGATAGTAGAGGATTCCTATCAAGCCACTTTAAAAGCAGAAGAAATAACACCATGAAGAAAATTCAAAGGAACAACGAAAGAAACCCTCCAAGAGGCAAAGGACAAGTAGGGAGCATATGGAAATTTAAATCTCCAAGAGAAAAAAATTGGAATTTCTAATAGAATTTCACTGAGAGGAGGTGATTTCATAGGAATAAGATATTTCTCCAGAGGCAAAGGAAGAGGTAGAGACAACTAGCCCTGATGTTACAAATGTGGAAATTTTGGACACATGTCTTGGGAATGCCTAGAAAATAATCCAATGGGTCAAAGAGATACACATGTTGCAGAAGCCAAAGAAGAAGGTGCAGATGTAATACCAAATGAAGAAGTTATTAAGGTAGGAGCATCATTTTTTATGAAGATAGTTTTGATTGAATTAGAAAAAGAAGCAAAGGAGCCAAAAAAAAAAAGCTAGTTTAGAACAACTTGCAAGACAAAAGGTAAGTGTTGTAAAATTGTAATTGATAATGGTGACACGGATAATCCTGTTTCTACTGAGATGGTAGAGAAACTAGGTTTAAAAAAGACAGCACACCCTATTCCTTATAAAGTGTCTTGGTTGTAAAAGGGTCATCAAATCTTAGAGTAAAGTAGAATTTTAGATTGGGATGTATAATGATAAAATATCATGTGATGTAATGCCCACGGATTTTTACCATATCTTGTTGGGAAGGCCATGGCAATTTGATCGAAAATCTATCCATGATGGCAAAAGGAACATGTACACATTGGAAAAATGGTTAAAACATACATTACTACCTTTACTAGATGAAGGAGTCAAAGAGGAAGATGGTCCTACTGTATTAATAATGAGTGGCAAGGAATTGTTACAAGAATTCAACAAGGAAGAGTTAATTTTTTCATTGATTGATAAGCCCAAGGTAATTCTTACTAATACTAGTCTAAATTATTTTCCTAAAGAAGTCAATTTTACGCTGGATGATTTTGTTGACATAATTGTTGATGAATTTCTAAGAAACTTGCCTAGTATCAGTTATCATATATATTTAATTCTAGGAGAAACTCTTCCAAACAAGGCATCCTACAAAATGACTCCTTAAGAAAATGAAGAGATAAAGAGACAAGTGCAAGAGTTGTTAAAAAAGGGTCTTATCGGGGAAATTTTAAGTATGTGTGTTGTTCCAATATTTCTTAGTCCAAAGAAGGATGGTGGATGGAGGATGTGCACCAATTCAAGAGTCATCAATAAAATAAAAATCATATATAGATTTCCTCTCCCACACACTGATGACTAGATTGTTTGCTTGAGTGGTGCTAGATATTTTTCTAAAATTGTTTTAAAGAGTGGGTACCTCCAAATCCAAATAAGAGAAGGGAACGAGTGGAAAATAGCGTTTAAGAAAAAAGATGGACTATATGAGTGATTAGTGATGCCTTTTAGTCTTACTGATGCTCCCAGCATGAATGAGGTCTTGAAGGAGTTCACAAGTAAGTTCATCATTGTTTATTTGGATGAATTTTTAGTATACAACCAAATAAAGGAAGAGAATATGAAACATCTCAGGATAGTTTTTTAAACCTTGCATCATGAAAAGTTGTTTATCAATTTGAAGAAGTGTACTTTTATAAAAAGGGAATTAGTATACTTAGGATTTGTCATTTTTGAAGATGGGTTAAAAATGGATCCAAAAAAGGTTAGAACAATTATTAATTGGCATGTTCCAAGAAATATTTTTGAAGTAAGAAGTTTTCAAAACATTGCAATTTTGTATAGAAAATTCATTAAGAATTTTAGCAACCTTTGTAGACCCGTTGTAAAAGCCATCAAAGAGAGTGCCAATCCATTCAGGTGGATTGTTGCAGCATACGGGAATTTTAAATTGTTGAAGCAATAGATCATATAGAAGCATGTTTTGGCAGTACCAAATTTCAATTAATTTTTTCAAGTTGAAATAGATGCAAGTGGGGTTGTTATTGGAGCAATTTCAAGCCAAAAATGGAAACCAATTGGTTATTTCAATGAGAATTTAAATGAAGAAAAACATAGAGACTCTTCCTATAATAAAGAATTTTATGCTATAGTTCAAGCTTTGAAGAAATGGAGACATTATCTTGTGCCTATGGAATTTGTTTTGAACATTGGTAACCATGCTTTGCAATTTATTAATAGCCAACCAAAGTTAAATCATAGGCATGTAAAATGGATTGAATTTCTACATAATTTTTCTTTTTTAATTAAACATACTAGTGGTTCATCAAATAAAGTAGTTGATGACTTAAGTAGAATTTATTTAATTCTACAAGAATTTCAAGTGAATGTTTTAGGATATGATGAACTAAAGGAGATGTATAAGAATGATGTAGGTTTCAAGGAACCATATGTAGCTTGTGAGAATTTAGTCGGTGTAAACAAAACTCGATAGTTATGCTATATGATTCAGGAAGGTTTGGTGTTCAAATACAATAAGCTTTGCATACACAAATTCTCAATGAGCACCAATTTGATCAAGGAGAAACATAGTAGAGGATTGTCAAGACACTTTGGGACTAATAAAACCTTGTCTTTGTTAAATTCATTTTATTATTGGCTAAGTTTTCAAGTTGAGGTAAAAATATTTGTTGAAAAGTGCAGAGTGTGCCAACATGCAAAGGGAAAGAAGTTAGAATACAGGATTGTACCAGCCACTTCCCATTCCAAACAGGCCTTGGGATTCTATGAGTATGGATTTTATTTTTGGATAGCCTCAAACCCAAAGGTACAATGATTATATTTATGTTGTTGTAGATAGGTTTTATAAAATGGATCCATTTATGCCTTGTAAAAAAATTATTGATGCAACTAGTGTGCAAATTTATTTTTTAAAGAGGTTGTAAGGTTGCATGGTTCCCAAAAACCACCTCTATTTTTCCATCTATCTGTGGGTGGTAAGATGAACTAAAATTGCCCACGGGGCTTTGGATTGACGGTGAATGGGTGCGTTGTTAAGGCACTCCTTGCGATAGGTCACCGGTTGAAATCCCCCGTGGGTACTTAGGTTAGTCTTAACTAGAGAAAAAAAAAAAAAAAAAAAAGATGAACTAAAATTTAAATTTGTGCTTAGTTTATTCCATAAGGTCCTTTAGAAATGACCTACAAACCTATTAGTGCACATCCTCGATCCACCATCCTTTTTTAGACTAAGAAATGTTGGAACAACACAAATAATTAAAATTTCCCTAATAAAACCCTTGTTTAACAAGTAAGTGTCTTGGTTACAAAAGGGTCATCAAATCTTAGTGAATGAACTAGATTCTCTATGATCTCTTGCTTCAACAATTTAAAATTCTCGTATGCTGCTATAATCCACTTGAATGGATTGATGCTCTCTTTGATGGTTTTTACAATGGGTCTACAAAGGTTGCTAAAATTCTTAATGAATTTTCTATACAAAATTGCAAGGTTTTGAAAACTTCTTACTTCAAAAATATTTCTTGGGGTTGTTATTGGAGCAATTTTAAGCTAAGAATGGCAACCGTATTGGAGCAATTTTAAGCTAAGAATGGCAACCGATTGCTTATTTCAATGATAATTTAAATGAAGCAAAACATAGAGACTCTTCCTATAATAAAGAATTTTATGTTATAGTTCAAGCTTTGAAGAAATGGAGACATTATCTTATGCCTATTGAATTTGATTTGTAAATTGGTAACCATGCTCTGCAATTTATTAATAGCCAACCAGAGTTAAATCATAGGCATGTAAAATGGATTGAATTTCTACATAATTTTTTTTTTTTAATTAAACATACTAGTGGTTCATCAAATAAAGTAGTTGATGCCTTGCATAGAATTTATTTAATTCTACAAGAATTTCAAGTGAATGTTTTAGGATGTGATGAACTAAAGGAGATGTATAAGAATGATGTAGATTTCAAGGAACCATATGCAACTTTTGAGAATTTAGTTCGTGTAATAAAACTCAATGGTTATGCTATATGATTCAGGAAGGTTTGGTGTTCAAATAAAATAAGCTTTGCGTACACAAATTCTCAATGAGCACCAATTTGATCAAGGATAAACATAGTAGAGGATTGTCAAGACACTTTGAGACTAATAAAACATTGTCTTTGTTAAATTCATTTTATTATTGGCCATGTTTGCAAGCTGAGGTAAAAATATTTGTTGAAAAGTACAAAGTGTGCCAACATGCCAAGGGAAAGAAGTCAGAATACAGGATTGTACCAGCCACTTCCCATTCCAAACAGGCCTTTGGATTCTATGAGTATGGATTTTATTTTGGGATAGCCTCAAACCCAAAGGGACAATGATTATATTTATGTTGTTGTAGATAGGTTTTCTAAAATGGATCATTTTATGCCTCGTACAAAAATTATTGATGCAACTAGCGTTGAAAATTTATTTTTTAAAGAGGTTGTAAGGTTGAATGGTTCCCAAAAACCACCTCTATTTGTCCATCTATCTGTGGGTGGTAAGATGAACTGAAATTTAAATTTGTGCTTAGTTTATTCCATAAGGTCCTTTAGAAATGATATACTAACATATTAGTGCACATCCTCCATCCACCATCCTTTTTTGGACTAAGAAATGTTGAAACAACACACATACTTAAAATTTCCCTGATAAGACCCTTGTTTAACAAGTAAGTGTCTTGGTTGCAAAAGGGTCATCAAATCCTAGTGAATGAAATAGCTTCTCTATGATCTTTAGGATTTTGGAGAAATAGTGAGATTATTGGAATCACTTGTAATTAGTCGAAAATTTTTATATCCTTGATTAAATTATTGCTTCTACAATCATAAATACATGAACATTCATAAATAGCATCATCTAGCATTTTAATCCTTGCATGCAAACCTACCTTGATCTGCTTGATTCTCTTCCCTTATGGAAGGCTTGATGGTTCTTTTGGAAGTCAATAAGAGCATTGATTTTATTAATAAAATTCATTAAATCATTGAATTGTTGATCATGCTTCAAATATTTAGAAAATGAAGCAATTCTCTTAGACAAATTCCTTTAGTGTAAATAAATTTCCTACACTTCCTAAATCATCCGTAGTCACTTATTAATATTTATTGCAACATAGGATGTGATAATATTTAACGATTTTTCTATTTTCTTAATTTTTTAGGGTGTGTCAAGGGTGATTACTACTATAGCTTCAGGTCCTTTAATAGCTAAAGGGGGTATAAATAAATATTTGGGACTAATAACTTCCTCCATCTCACTTATCTTTCTTTTTAATCTCATGTTTTCAACCTCTTTCTCAATAATAGATCTAGAAAGTGCATCCCTTACAGTCCTTTATAACTACAGGAGTCCAATAAGTCCTACTCCTACGATGTCAACTTCTAACTTCCACTTTCTAGTCATTTTCTTTTCTTTTCACGTGCACCTTGTCAATTTGAGATTTTTTATCAGCCTTGTTGTAATGGTTGTTACGCATGGTCAATGATTGTTATTGAAAAGTGACAAGTTATTTAGTTTCCAATTCTTTGACTAACTTCTAACTCTCAGCTAAATGTGATTTTATCCAATCTAGGATGGTTGCACTATCCACTTCCATTTTTGTGGGTCCTTCTATTTGTGTGATCTTCTTTTACTTGAACTCTTACTTTTATAATAAATAACAATATGGGACCTTTCCAAGATGACATGGTGGGGTGGTCCTTCTCCATCATCTGTGCCTAATTGTATTTCATTACTCTCTTTTGATATTGTAATGTTTTTCATGTCTTTTGTGGGCTAAGTAGGAACTCCAATAACTCTATAGAACTAAAGAGATTTTGTGCAATATTAGGGTTTTTTCCTCTTTTCTTGGTCTTTTCTTCAAAATTGGTTTTGAATTCAAATACTAAATAATCATTAGGTATTTTTTTCCTTTTCCATCGATGTTTTCGCTTCATTTTCTTCACTTCCTTTAGTGATAATTGTGAGTAAATTTCCATATCATGTAGTCATTAAATGCCATGAAAATATTCCCTGAAGATCAAATCCTTAGGTAGGTTGAACTTTATTAAAATTAAAAGGCCTTAATACTTTAGAAAATTCTACGAGATGTGTATAATTCTTCACTGTAACATCTCTGACAATAAATGGTACTGAAATAAATTGTTTCTTATTTTTCTTGTCAAATAGAATTGACCTTGAATGGTATTATATACAAACTTATACAAAAAAAATACTTTTCTAATATAAACATGGGCAACAACAATGGTCTATCCTCATACCCATAAACCCTAATATATTTATTTTTTTCTTGTTTCACATGCACTCCTCTTCCTCTAAGAAATGTTTGATCTCTTAAAGATATCCTCTAGGGATCATTTCTTGTTAGCATGTGTCCAAATTATCTAACAACTTGTCCTAGATAAGGAAAAAACGAAATGGAGCCTTGTGCCTTTGTAGAATAGGGTACTAGAATTATACCGGTTATGTTTTGGGTTCATATTGCTCTTAGCAGGTAGGTCATTGGATAAATTACAAAAAACAATGGCCATCACTAGGTGATTTGTCATGAAAAAACTCTAGGTCTTGTAGAAATTAGCCAATTGGAAGGAAATCTCATTAGCAATAACCCCCACCCATTTAAAGATAGCATCCTTTTAAAAAGAGAAGTATATATATACAAAACTGACCTATGTACATGAGAATTTGATCATGCCCCATGAAATGAGTGAACACCCACGAGAAGTGTCTATAGGGATCTTCTAATAATGAAATGTCAATACATGAAAATTTAGTTGAAACGTGTGTAAGATGGAGAATGAATTCCCAAATGATATTCATTCCACCACCCTAAGAATCAATGAATTCATTGGCTCCATACAATTTGACTTGCATGTTCAACACTGGAAACCTCTACATGTTTCTCAAAACCTTAGGTAATGAACAAGGTAATTCCTTACAAAGAAAGCTTAATAGTTTTGGTCTTGCAATCAAATTAACGGGTGTACCAACAAATGATTTCCTTAAAATCAAAGACTTATAGAGAACATGTAGCATTATCTAACCTAGTATTCCAAATTCTCTTATTTTGTTTCTCCACTGGACTGAAATTCAAATACCATTGATAGGTGGTTGACCAATGGAAGTTCATATTCTATCATGCAAGTGAATTAGTTGTATCCTCACAAATGACCTCCTTCTTTCTTTTACTTTCGATATTTCTTATTTTTTCAATGCATTTAGATATATGTGATGGATCAATGAGGCTTTATGGAGCTCTTAACCATATAAACCTCAATTTAGAGTAGCATTTAATAATACATCCCTTCATCACATACCATCTTCATTTTATCATGCAAGAATGATAACGAGAAGTTAATAACCCATGATTATGCCTTGAAGTGTTGTACTGGAAGATAACTCACAAAGTACAATATAAACACCTTTTCATGTCAAATATCTTACTTTATTAATGAACTTTCAATCAGCCTCAAAAGGAGAAAACAACTTATTTTTCACTAAGTATGGAGTATAAGTGGAGAAATCACTTTGACAGAGTATATGGTATGCCTTGTGTGGAAACTTTATCTATGTGGATGAAAAGATGTGCACGAGAAATGTATGTGTGGGAGGAATGGGTTGCGTGGAAGATTAAGATGTGTGAAAGATTGGGTTGTGTAGGAGATCGAGCATACATAAGAAATGGGTGGGTGATTCTTTTGTAAACTTTCAAAAATGGCTAACTATGGAGTAGTGTGGAGGTGAGCAATGTGTGGAGTGGGGAATGTGAAAAAGGTGGGTAGGTGTGTGAAGTATGGGGTCATGAAAAATTTATGCACATTACATTTTACAAACATGAATAAGCATGAAATTTGGGGTAAGGACAAGAAATATATGATGGTGATGATGGTACATGAAAATAATCAATAGGATTGTAGGCTTTATTCCAATATAAAATGAATTAAAGTCAATGGGAAAAGATCTGATGGAAGAATGAAAATGAGTATCCCCATCAACCAATATGAATGCAATCAAAAGGAAAATAATTTGGATGGATTCAGATAAAATATTGTAAGGACCACTACCATGTATGTCTCTTTCATGCACTAGATTGAATAGTACATAAATGATACCCTTTGAACAAAAAACAATGATAAAAGTTGTTGACTGAGCCAAGGAACACCACCAATAAGGAAAATGGAACCCAAGGAACTACATGGATTCCAATGTATGAAAATGTAAGCTAACTTTGAACATAATGGAAACCACTCAATCGAAGACCAATGCTGAAAATCACTATTGAGAACAAGGTCACCTATTAATGGTGGAAATAGGGCTAGGATGTTATTCTAGGTCTAACTCTTAGAGCAATGTGTCATAGTTGACAAGAGAAGACCCATTAATAGGATTTTAATGGGAAAATTACATACTACCATGAATACATGACAAATATATTTCTAATATTGAAAGTCACTTGAAAATTGGGAATGGCTAACATAATATGTCAAGAGATAACTTGCATAATCATCGACACAAATTTTAATTCCCTTGAACATAAGCATGACATAATGATGATTTGGGTAGCATATTCTCAAGAATGAAAAAAAGATATAAGTCTGTGATACATGAGGCATCAACAGATTCTCCATATAATTGGAAGAGTAATCAATTGGAGGAGTAAAAACTCAAAAAAAAGGTTCAACTTCTTAAGTTCATACTATAACCCAACTAAATGAAAAAGAGACTCATAACTTGGTGTTTTTTTCAAGGGAGACACGACTCAAGACTGTTTCCAATAAAATATTGAAGAGACTCATACTTCTTTCTTTCTCTTTATACATACATGTATGCACACACACACACATATAGATATGTGTGTGTGTGTGTGTATGTGTACTCAAACACAATAAATGCAATGCAAGGCTTAACAACAACAAAGAATACATGGATGAATTTCTCTATCAGATCAAGTTGAAATTAGCACTAGGCTCAAAAGCAGAAGCAGGAAAATGTAATGTAACAGTAAAACTCAACATTGGGATCCCCTTAGGAAATGTCCAAACAAATATTTAAGAGGAAGTATGTGACTTCATTAAGTGTTGTGGTGAGACTCAAGAGGAATCTTAAGCCTACGGAAAAATAGAAACTTAAGCACTAAACAGCAATAGGGTACTATCTAGAGCACCCATGAAAAGGAAGGCCCTACCACACAAATTATGACATGTATGAATAGAGAGAAGGTTTCATGTCAAAATTTGGTTGGAACAATCCTAAGGAAAAAATGGAATAGGAAACTAATAATGCACAATGCAAGGTGGTGAACCTAACCTATATGCTAGTTTTGAGATCCAATACCTTTTAGAATGAATCAACATAGAAGATACCTAAAGAATATGTCTTCAAAAACCTATAGACATGATTATACAAATTAGGCCAAAGTTAATAAATCCAATATACAAACCTCTAATAAAATCTTGTGTTATGGAATACAAAACTTGAAAACAACAAACCTAATATGTGCATTATGGCACAAAGAATCATGCAGCCTTTCAATCCACATATTGTAGTTATTTAGGTCAAGTCCCTTGCGAACCTTGGGTCAAGGACTTGTTTGGTAACAAAACCACAAAGCCTCCAGTTCTAGAAGAAAATATGATCAATGATGCATATCTTCCCATGATCTAGCAACCATAGTCATGGCTTCAATGAAATCCTTCTACTAACGCAATTCAACATCCTAAAAGTCATAATAACTAGAAGGATCAATAAGGGGAACTAAGGGATCCCATGCCCCAATAGAGAAATCACTTGATCAACTACTGGGACCATGTAATGAGCAGGTAGACATGAGCATAAAGTCACTTTCTCATAAGTAATGGAACTCTATGGATATGATTCCATATAATTCACCCATGGTAGGGTAGAGTCCAATTTAATAATAGGAACATTTAAGAGGGTTTCCTAAACTAAGGTAAAAATAAGATGGTGATTTTTAGATAAAATCTAATCATTAGTGGCAGTGCTTTCATTGTGAGGAAAATGTACCTCTCCAAAGAGATTAGACACCAAAGCATTTATAATATAGACATAGTTATGCCCAACAAGCATATTAATATCTAATAAGTCATCTATCACAAACATTTCAACTGAGATAGTCTTCCAACCTAATGTAATAGCAAACTAAGGAAGAATAACCAAAGGTTTTGTAGAAATTTTGAATAATTTAACACATATTCAACATAGATTATCCTGATCATGTACTATTGCGGAATACATACACAATACATAAGCTCCTCTACGTTGATCATCAATATAGCAGCATCAATAACAATAAAACATCAAGAGCATTCACACATTAACACAATATGTAACCCGGGGAAAGCATCTCGCTAAAAACCCCACACTATCTGTATATTAATGATTGAGACCATGTAACATTACAAAGTACAATGCTTATCACAAGAAATCCAGTACCAGCTCCACCTGTTACACACAATACAGCTCAGATCTGATCTCCAAATCTATTCCACTACTTGCCTGCCTCCACTGCTCAATACCTGCTCAAGAATGAATGAGAATGGTCTACCAAACTCGTATTTCACCTCCAAAGAATCACTCACAATGTGTAATACATGAGCAGAAGCTACAAACTGGGCAAATACATGAGCAAACTCATTGGCATACTCAATCCCTTGATTGTGCAAGATCTGATGCACAACTATAGTCACAACTGATAGCAATCTGATTCTCTAACACCTGTCCCTGCTGAACTGAACATGCACTGACATGCAACTGAGTTAACTGATGTATTCTATAGTTGTATTATGAGTTAATAATTAGTTTAACAACTCATCATTAGTCTATTTGCAGTTAGACTAACTACAACTAGTTTAACCAAGTCAAACTGAACACAACTCCATCAACTCCACAATCAACTCCACCAAACTCAACTGATTGAGTTCTAACTGAAGTCATGCATGCAACAACTCAACTGACTCATAAGAAAAGCGTACTTCCTTCTGACAGCTGCATGGGCCACATCTGTAGCTCAAAATGAAGTGCTCCAAGAGAATACGATCAAGTTTATAGTCCAAATATTATTATGAGACAATAATATTTGACTTTTCTATTTTTGACAGCCAGTCTAAAAATAGACTTTGATCACCCACACTGTGATCACTCACACTTTGGTCACCCACATTGTGATCACTCACACTGTGATCACTCACACTGTGGTCACCCACACTGTGATCATCCACACTGTGATCAAAAATAGAACTTGCGCCATAATTTGCCTACGGGCCCACTTAGTGAAGGCGACTCTTTTCACTAAGCTCCATAATCTTGTTGCAATCTCAACACTCCCTCTCGACAAGATATGGATTATCAGCAACCCCTATCCTGCCTCGGTGGTACTCGAATTTGCTCCTGGTGAGAGCCTTCGTCAGAATATCAGCATCCTGATCCTCCGTTGGAATGTATGAAAGCAACATGATCCTCCGCTGCACACAATCTCTGATATGATGGTACCTGATGTCAATATGCTTAGATCTATCATGAAATACAGGATTAGCCGAGATTTTAATGCAACTCTAGTTATCACAGTAAATCACAGTAGGATCCAAATGAGAACCGAACAAACCAACCAGGATCTTCCTCATCCATATAGCCTCGCATGCAGCCAAACTTGCTGCCATATACTCGGCCTCGGCTGAACTAAGTGCCACGGATCTCTGCTTCTTGCTATACCGAGAAACTGCTGTCGATCCAATACTGAAGACCCCTCCTGATGTGCTCTTTCTGTCTGTTGGGCTCCCTGCCCAATCTGCATCCGTGAAGCCATATAGCTTCACCTCATCCTCCTGTCTGTACCACAAACCATATCCCGATGTGCCTCTCAAGTAGCGCAATACATGCTTGCCCGCCTTCCAGAAGAGCTTGGCAGGCTTAACCATATCTTGTGAAAGCTGGTTAACTGCATAGCATATATCAGGTCGTGTATTGACCAAATACATCAGCGACCCCACCAACTGTCGATAAACAGTGGCATCCACTTCTTCTCCCGAAGTGGCATCCTCCTTCCTCCAACCTCCAGGAAGAGGAGTATCAACAGGCTTGCAGCCATGCATGTTGAACTTCTCCAATATCTCCCAAGAATACTTGCCCTGAGAAACAAACAGTCCACCACTGCACTGCCATATTTCCAATCCTAGGAAATAGTGAAGGAGGCCCAAGTCCTTCATCTCAAACTCTATAGCAAGATCCTTCTTGCATGAGAGTATCAACAACTCATCACCCGTTAGAATCAAATCATCAACATACAGTACAATGATAAGCAACTTACCCTCCACCACAATCTGGTATAGGTTAGGATCCGCCTCGCTCTTAGAGAATCCAAGTCCTGTGAAATAGCTGTCTATCCGTGTGTACCAAGCACGTGGTGCTTGCTTCAACCCATACAGCGCTCTCTTGAGCCTGCACACATGTGACTCGCTACTGAAGACCTCAAAGCCTTCGGGATGCTCAATGTACACCTCCTCTTCAATGACTTCGTTGAGGAACGCAGTCTTCACATCCATCTGATGAATGTGCCATCCCATCTGCGCTGAGAGAGCAAGAATCATCCGTATGGAAGAATACCTTGCGACAGGTGCAAAGGTCTCCTCATAATCGATCCCCTCTATCTGTGAAAAACCTCGGGCAACAAATCTTGCCTTGTACTTCTCCACACTCCCGTCAGCTGCCTGCTTGACCTTGTAGATCCATCTCGAATCCACCACTGATTTCCCTTCCGGTCTAGGAACAATCTCCCATGCACTGCTTCTGACAATAGAATCATACTCTTCCACCATGGCGTCTACCCATGCGGGATCCTCCACAACTTCCTCGAAAGAGGATGGCTCAGTCACAACACACTTGCTCATCAGAGCCATGTATCCAGTGTACCGATCAGGTGACTGTCTCTGCCTGCGTTGGGTTGTAGGTGGTCCTACAACTTTCTCTGCATCTTGAGCCAGTCGCTCAGCTTCTGTCAAGCACTTCCGCCCTCTGATGGTTGGCGCTGCATGAGTGGTCTCTTCCACTCCATGAACCTCGTCCTGTGGCTGATCCACATCCTAAAGCTCATCCTTAGGAACTAATAGCTCCTCATCTGCATGCAAGTGTAGCTCCCTCTCAAGCGAACACTTCATGGCTTTCTCCTCCTGAAATTTTATATCCCGTCGCACAACAGTTTTACCATTGTCTGGAAAATACACACGATAGTTGTGAGGCGTATCAGTGTACCCCACAAATATCCCAACCTCTGCGATCGGCTCCAACTTCTTCCTGGCATCCTTCATCACATGCATGTAAACGTTAGCACCAAACATCCTCAAATGAGAAAGATCAGGATTCTTACCAGAATAAGTCTCCTCAGGTGTACTCATGCCAAGTATCCTATGAGGACAACGGTTGTGCACATAAACTGTTGTATTGCATGCTTCCACCCACAAGTGAAGGGGTAGGCCCTGATCATGCAACATTGCTCGTACAACACCCACAATCGTTCTATTTTTCTGCTCAGCTACCCCATTCTGCTGTGGGTTATGGGGAGCTATGAGCTCTCTACGAATCCCTTCTGCCTTGCAGAAATCCTTGAACTCGTCCGAGATGTATTCACCACCATTATCGCTCCTAAGAGCCTTCACCTTCTTCCCCAACTCCTTCTCGACCAATGCTTTGAATTCACAGAACTTTGAATATGTCTCGCTCTTCTTCTGCATGAAGAAGATCCAGCACTTACGAGAGAAATCATCAACAAAAATCACATAATACCTGTGTTTTGTTGTCGAAGCAACTGAGAAAGCTCCACACACGTCTGTGTGAATTCTCTCAAGGATCATCGTGGCATGACTATCCTTCTCGTGAAAGGTGGCTTTCACAAAATTCCCCAAAGTACACCCCTTGCACTGATCTGACTACGCAAGTGTGCCTTTAGGAAGCCCTGTAGTGATCTGCTGCAGTATCTTCAAGGCTCCATGGTGAAGGTGACCCTATCTCCTGTGCCACAACTCGCCATCATCCCGGCTCACCAATCCTTTTGCCTTGCCCGCCATTGCTGTGCATCCATCTACATGCAACTGATAAAGGTTCCTCACTCGAACCCCTATCTTCCGGGTCTCACCAGTTGTCTTACTGCGCATGAAAGCCTTTCCCTCGCTGAAAACAACATCATACCCCTTGTCTTCTAACATCGCCACTGAGATGAGATTCTTCGTCAATCCTGGAACATGCATGACTTCCTTCAATACGAAGGGTTTACCAGACTCCCTCTCAAAGGAAATGGTACCGATACCGGTCGCACTGTATCTACCATCATCGTCCATCTCGATGTGCACTCCAAGATCTTTGTCCTCCAGATCAGAGAAAAAATCTCTATCTCCCATCATGTGAAAAGACGGACCACTTTCCAAGAACCACACTGATCCCATCACACTTGAAACCAAGCATGCGATCAATGAAAAATCAAGCTCAAACTGTGAGGCTAGAGCCTCTCCTGCTGAAGATCCAGCAGCCTGCTTGTTCTTCTTATTCTGCGGACAATTAGTGGCATAGTGTCCGTGCTGGTGACAGTGAAAACACTTCACCTTGGACATATCCTGCTTCTTGCCTTTCACACCAGACTGAGAAGCTTTCTTGCTCTTCCCTTTCTTTGCTTTGGCAGCCAAAGCACAATTCTCTTCATCAGCTCCCTTTGACGAAGATCCGTCCCTGGTACTCCGCCTGATCTCCTCCTGCACAAGATCTGACCATAGTCTTTCCCATCCTGGCAATTTCTCCCGACCATTGATAGAGTCCTGATAGGAATGCCAACTCTTCGGAAGACCAAGGAGAGCCAAGCTCACCAAGTCCTCATCATCGACAGTAACCCCCACACTTCCCAACTCATCTTGACACTGAGTGAACTTCGTGAGATACTTGGGAATACTATCACCCTTCTCGCATTTGATGTTTCTGAGTTTATCTTTGAGCGTCAGCTTCCTCTGATCACTCTTGCTTTGGAATAATTATGTTAATGATTTCCACATCAAATATGGAGTAGCCTTTCCATGGAGGCTGGACACAATGTGATCCTTCACGCCCTCCAACAGAATCCTTCGACATTTTGCGGTCTTCTTTTGCCAAACTTCCGCCTCAGCAACATCAGTAGGTTTTGGGATATCCGTATCTATGAACTCCTTCAGCCCGTTATCATCCAATACTGCCTCCATCCTGTCCTTCCATGCAATATAGTTTGAGATTCCCTCAAGAGCATTCTCCAATCGCAATCCGTTGAAAGACATTGTTGTGTTGTCACCAAGAAAACACTGCTGCAAATTCGAATTCCACCAGCAACCAACTCAACCACCTCGGATCTAAGATTCGTGAGAACACAATATTTCTCATACAGAGATTGACTGTATGGGCATTCACCAGATATCTCACCTTCCAAAGGAAGGATGAATCCAGAGGCTACCTGGCCCGGTTACAGACTCTTCCTGAAGAAATAGAATGTAAACACTTCCTGAATAGTAGATCTGATGATCAACAGCTCTGATACCATGTAGAAATTTTGAATAATTTAACACATATTCAACAGAGATTATCCTGATCATGTACTATTGCGGAATACATACACAATACATAAGCTCCTCTACGTTGATCATCAATATAGCAGCATCAATAACAATAAAACATCAAGAGCATTCACACATTAACACAGTATGTAACTCGGGGAAAGCATCTCGCTAAAAACCCCACACTATCTGTATATTAATGATTGAGACCATGTAACATTACAAAGTACAATGCTTATCACAAGCAATCCAGTACCAGCTCCACCTGTTACACACAATACAGCTCAGATCTGATCTCCAAATCTATTCCACTACTTGCCTGCCTCCACTGCTCAATACCTGCTCAAGAATGAATGAGAATGGTCTACCAAACTCGTATTTCACCTCCAAAGAATCACTCACAATGTGTAAGACATGAGCAGAAGCTACAAACTGGGCAAATACATGAGCAAACTCATTGGCATACTCAATCCCTTGATTGTGCAAGATCTGATGCACAACTATAGTCACAACTGATAGCAATCTGATTCTCTAACACCTGTCCCTGCTGAACTGAACATGCACTGACATGCAACTGAGTTAACTGATGTATTCTATAGTTGTATTATGAGTTAATAATTAGTTTAACAACTCATCATTAGTCTATTTGCAGTTAGACTAACTACAACTAGTTTAACCAAGTCAAACTGAACACAACTCCATCAACTCCACAATCAACTCCACCAAACTCAACTGATTGAGTTCTAACTGAAGTCATGCATGCAACAACTCAACTGACTCATAAGAAAAGCGTACTTCCTTCTGACAGCTGCATGGGCCACATCTGTAGCTCAAACTGAAGTGCTCCAAGAGAATAAGATCAAGTTTATAGTCCAAATATTATTATGAGACAATAATATTTGACTTTTCTATTTTTGACAGCCAGTCTAAAAATAGACTTTGATCACCCACATTGTGATCACTCACACTGCGATTACTCACACTGTGGTCACCCACACTGTGATCATCCACACTGTGATCAAAAATAGAACTTGCGCCATAATTCGCTTGCGGGCCCACTTAGTGAAGCCGACTCTTTTCACTAAGCTCCGTCATCTTGTTGCAATCTCAACAGGTTTACTAGGTCTTCTATCAAAAGCCAATAATTAACTAGTATTTGTCACAAGCTTTTGCAAACACATAACTTCGCAAGTTAAGGAGGATAAACTACTTGCAAGGGATACCTCATCCACTATACAACAATAGATGTTTTTTTAGTAAACTCCAACCTTTATTTGCAAAGGTGTAGAAGAAAGGAAGGTAAGGATCAAAAATATTATTCCAATCATAGGAAACACCCCTAGAACTTGGATAGGGTACGTTGGAAGTGAGTGGAATGTCCCCTTTTCTAGAATTATCTAAATTAGAAATGTAGAAAACTTGATCAGTAGACACTTCACCCACAAAAGGAGGAGTGGGATCAACCAACGGTTACATTGGCTCAACCAATTCATCAACCAATGTTTGGGTAAGTTTCTAAGAAATAATAGGTGGTTTAGTAGTAGAATAACATTCAAACAAGGAGCGCAATATTTGTACCAATGAAATTTCAAGGAAAAATAAGTGAGGTGATCTCCCTTGCAAAGCCTAGAAGCGAACTTAGGATTAAATATATTATGTGTGGGTATCTCAGTAGTGCCAATGCTCATAACATGACTCACAGTATCTAGTTACATACCCCAAAAATGACTTGCAGTAACTAGTTACTCATGTCTAATAAGACTCGCAGTGTCTAGTGGTTAGTCTCCAATAGGACCCACAATTGTTGGTGACTTATTGCTAACATGAATCACAACCATTGGTGACTTATCTCTAACATGACTCATAGTGTTAAATGAGCCTTCTCTAGGATGACCAACATTAATTAGACTCGATCCCTTAACATGACTTGTGGGGTAAGTCTCCAACGTGACTTGTAGTGCTTGGCGACTTGTCTCCAATGGGACTTGTAGTGGATGGTGATTTGCATTCAACATGAATTGTAGTGGTTAGTGACCATTCTCTAGTATGAATAGCATTTACTGGACTTGTAGCCCCAACATGACTGACAGTAGTTGGTTACATACCTCCAACATGACTTGCAATGGTTGGTGGTACATCCCCAATGTGACTTGAAATGGTTAGTGAATTCTTTTAGCATTGCTAATCATGAATGGACTTCTTCCCCCAAGATGACTCATAGAGGCTAGAAACTTATCTTTAAGACCTTTCTTATTTAAGTATTCGGGGGTTTTCGCAGTGGATTATATTAGATATCATTTTTGGGATTCAACTGCATTAAGTAAGTCATTCATCTATGACCATTTTCATGAGAGGTAGTCATAACTGATTAGTTTCTCATAATTTTTGAATATTCCACTTAGCATTCATTGCATCGGGTGATGCTCACAGGGGTGAAGAAGTGGGATTGAAACTAGTGAAATGAATCACATAGCGTCAATCATCACTTTCAGGGCTTGTACCTGGTAACCAGGACTTCCTGAGAGGTCACCCATCCCAGATCGCCTCTAGCTCAAGCGCGCTTAACAGTGGATTTTTCCCCACAATCAAGCCCACTTAGCTGGCTACCCCATTTGCAAAACCTTAGCAAGTATTGTGCCTCATGAACCATTCAAGTAGAGTTCCCTTTCTTATTCTTTTTATTATTCGTCTTTCTACTCCTTTTAGACTTCTAGTTTCTAGTAGCTAGACATTCACTAAATGGGGCAGAAAAAGGGGGCACGTATTTCATTGCAAAAGAAGATAAAGGGGTAACATCAATGTGATTCCCTTGAAATAAGGTGATTATTTGAGAAAATTCAAGATAATTTGGAATATTTTGATTGGACGACAACCAAACTAAGGGAAGGATCCATGCATTTAAGTGCAAATTCTACCAACGACCCAAGTTGAATCTTCTTAGTTTCTAGTTTGCACACTTTCTTCTAGAGTTCCATGGTTTTCTTAGCCTCCTTATTCAATTTGCTCTTTCATTGATCCCATTTACGTTTGTGGACATCTAAGTATTTTGTCCATCTTTCCCTGAGATTTCTAAAACATTGTTGGTGTTCCATGATAAGAATTAATCCCTCTTTATAGGTAGTCATCACCTCTTTCCACCTACATTTCATATCATTTTCCCACTAGTATTGAAGGTTTACTTGAACAACTTGATCCTTCATTGGACTAGGATATGTCTAAGTGGAAATTTATAATAATTCAAGTGCTTGATTCTCTCTTTGAGAAGCTTTATCTTGAGTTTCTTTTTCGTGTATTTTTGTTTGGGATATCTCCCCTATCTCAAGAAGAGGTTCCTCCTCACCTCATCTTTAAAGGAAGCTTGTTTCTTGAGCAAGGAAATATAGTCCCTCAAGGGGTAATTTTTCTCTAAGTTTATCTTCTAAAATATTGATTTTTTTTTTGCAGGTCTCTAAATTCTATTTTTCTTGATGAGAGGTGAATACAAGGATGTGAGAGAGAGTGCACCTACTAACTTCTCCTTTTGATTGTAAACCTTCTTCAAACTCAATTCACAACGCTAATATTCTAAGTTAAAACTTTCTCTTGCACCTTTGCCTCGACCTACTCTTCATCTATTTTCTCTTCTTGAGTTGCAACAAAGTCGACTCCCAGGTCTCCTCCTACTAGTTCATGTGGTTCATCAGGTTCTTGTTCTTCCTCAATTACCCCTATTGGTTCTTGTGTAGTAATAGGGGGGCTCACCTTTTCTTCACTTTGCATCTGAATAGAAAATTCCTCTATCATTAGAGTTGAAAGAGTAGTGTCTCTTCTTAAACCTCAACCCTTGATAATACTTGTGTTGCAATAGGAGTCATAATTTCCTCTTAAACTTATATCCCTATCATTTCTTGTGTTGCAGTAGAGGTTGAACATTATTCTTCAATTTCTACCCATGTTAGTTTTTGTGTTGCAGTAAGGCTTATAATCTACACATGAGGACATTTCCCTTCTCGTTTGGTGTACCTAGTTGTCTTATTTTTTAAGATGGTTGCATATGCAAGCCTCTTAGTTTTATTCCTCATACATTTTGTTATAGGTATAGTTCATGTGATTTCTAAGTCGCTTTCAAGGATTATTACTTCCTCTATCTCTAGTGGTTGCATGTCAACCTCTGCCCCTACTTCAAGCCCTTCAATAATTACAGTAGAGGGTTTATTTGTCACACTAACAAGTGGAGTTGGAATAGAGGGTTCTCGTATGTTACAAAAACAACAACAATCAATGGATTTGCAGTACATGGTTCTCCAACATAAAGTGCAACTAGCACCTCTCCCACTATCTCATTTAAAGTGCAAACCTCTTACTTGAATCCTTTCTCCTCTACCAATTTGATCAATCCAATGTGTGACAGAGAATCCTTGGGTCTACTATAATATTGCATATTGATAAAAATATGATTCCTTCCTTGACCCAACAGCCTTAGATTAGGCCAATACATGACTCCATGGTGCCCCTCACATGTGGAGTACCTCTATATAAGAAAAACTACATCTACCCATGGTGCTGTTAGAGATTTTCTATCAACACTACTTCCTTTGTTTGTCAAAGCCTCCCCTGGCTCAAGTGATTGTTGTTTAAAATGCAGCAAGAAAATCTCAGTTTGACTTTGCCTTGGTCAAACTAGAGAAAATTTAAATTTCTACTTTAGCAGAAATCTTTGAGGTAGTTAACTGAGGTGACATGGCACTTATGACTCAATTAATAATTAATTCGAGTTGGGGAAGCTTGGGTTCAGTTCAGTATGATTGATTGCTAATTTGTAGCAATTTATTTCAGTTAATTTCAGTTATTAACAGTTAAACTAGTTCTAACTATCAGAAGATATACTAGAGGTCAAGTTATGGAAGTAGAACTTCAACCACACTCAGTGATCAACTAGTTAAATGATCAGTCAACCCAAAATAATTGTTGCATGAAGAGAATTCAAGTTACCCAATTGAAATGGAGATTCCAAGGTAGTTTACTATTAGTTGTAGCATATTCCAATGTGTATAGATGGTGTACGTAGTCAGAGGAAGGACCTAGATGAATTGCACAATTCAATAGAGGGAATTTCCTAAATAATAGGGGCTAATTTCCTCAAGGAACAATGCAAGGAAATAGGATCTTGGACAGCTTGAAATTTGGCTAAGTGTTGCCCAGGGTCAGTTAGTTAGATAGAGGGATAGACTATACACTTGCAGGGTCTGCTTAGGCTTGAGAAAGAATATGTAGTTTATCTCTATTCTCTAATTAATGCAATATACATAGGAAGGGGTTTTGTGTTATGAAACCAGCTCACAAAAAGATAGAAAACATAGATCAACGCCTTAGAATTCAGCCTCTTCGAGGGGGCAACCTCCTTTACATTACATAAATGAACAATTCTTGGATGATACAAATGAAAAGACCTCCCTTCTATATATAGGAGTCCAAGGGGTCATAATATAATCAGAGCTGACATAACAATAATAATGTAAGGGCTCAATAATAACAATAGTGGGCTTCTATGGGGCACAATAGTAAAAATATGGGCACTATATGGGTACATCAATATAATAAGGGGGTTGTACTAGTAACTATAAGGGGTTACACTAGTAGTATAGGGACCTAACATGCCCCTCTCCTTCAAAAAGTGTTGTCCTCAACGCTTGAGTAGTTCCTGATGCCTGTATAAAATACTTGTCCTCCCATGTGGAATCTTCAATGGGTAAGTTCTTCCACTTGATGAGATACTCTGAAATTGATCGATTTTGTAGCTGTCGGGTGCTTGTTTCTGTGACTGCTCCAGGTTCCAATATGATTTTTCCTTCCTCTTCAATTTCTGGCAATATTGTTTGAATAGGGATCTTTTGAAACTTTTGAATAAGTGGCCATACTTCTTCGTCCTTCTTCCATTCATCCCTTGCTTCGTTTATCCAATCTAGTTGGATAATAGAAATAGCACAAAACAATGCTTCCACATCCTCATCCTTTCTTGAGAGTGCATCTGCAACAAAATTTTGCTTCCATTTTCTATAGATGATGTCAAAGTCATAACCCAACATATTTGTGACACATTTTTTCTGTTCTTCTAAAGATAATAGTTGTTCTAATAAGTATTTAAGACTATCATGATCCATTTTTACCTTGAAGTGTCTTCCCATTCGGTAAGGTCGCCATTTCTTAAGTGCATGTAGTATCGCCAACATTTCCTTCTCATAAATAGCTTGCTTGAGATGTAGCAGTAAAAATGCCCATTCACCTACATCAAAACATTTTGCACTACGATGTTGATCTACCTGTTTTTTCATTCAATTTTGCACCAAGGTGGCGTTATCCTTTAAAACTTGGAGAACTTGTTGTTGATGCTCGATGTTATCTTTCACTGCTTGAACCTTTTTCTTCTTGATATGTCCTTCGATCTTTAGAGTTTGAGGAGTGGTAATTTCTTCCAATCCTTTACAAGATATGGTCGGATTCATTTTGTGATGCTCGATGTGATCTTTCACTTCTTGAACATTTTTCTTCTTGATATGTCCTTCTATCTTGATAGTTTGAGGAGTGGTAATTCCGACCAATGAATTACAAGATATGGTTGGATTCATTTCTTCCTTCTCGATGTGATCTTTCACTTCTTACACCTTTTTCTTCTTGATATGTCCTTCTATGTTGAGAGTTTGAGGAGTGGTAATTCTTGCCAATGCTTTACAAGATATGGTCTGATTCATTTCTTCTTTCTCTGGGGTTGGGTCCTGGCATATATCCTCTTCTTTTAATGTTTCTTGATCCTTTTCTTCCTCCTCTTCATACTCTATGTAAAATAATTTCTTCTCCACACACTTATGACCTTTAGTGCATTTTTTATCACAATTGTAACAAAGCCCTATATCTCTTTTTTCTTCCAATTGTTGTGGTGTAACCCTTGTATGTTGTGGAAGGCTAGGAGAAACAACACTTCCATCTTTATACTTGTGAGGGGTAGACTTCCTTGTTTCCATAATTTTACTTTCCATTATGTAGCAAAGCCCTTTTACTATTTCCAATTGTTGTGGTGTTGCTCTAAAGAAGGTGTTGCTCTTTGTATCCTCATAATGTGCTATCATTTCCTCCATGAAAATTGACCATGTAACAAGTTGTTTACGCGAACAAAGCCCTTTATACCATAAAAATTGGTCCATTTCTAAATATGAAGATGCAATAAATAAATTTTGTAACAGTGGTACACCATGTAGATCAAAATATTTCTCCATCTGAAGTATCCAATTTACCGGATCCTTGTCATCAAACTTCCTCATCTTGCTTTTTCATTATTTTAGGAGCTCGATCTTGAAATGACTATAACTCTATACTGTTGGATCTTTAAGCTCTGAAATTGTGATCTACAGTACCCCTCTGCATCCTCTTTCCAATGCCAGCAGTCTGATCCAAATTGGATTCTCCAGAGAAAAGTTATGCCAAATTTCCCACAATGACCTGATTATAGACTAGTTCAGTATAGCGAACTTGTACGACGTGCCACATGTCACAGTTTAGACCTTTGGCTCAGAAAAATATATACAAGAAACTATAGTTCGTCCTCTTTCTGTACCTTCTTACAAAATTTCAATCTGATGCTCAGGGAGAAAGTTATGATGATTTTCCCCAGGTCACCTGTTTGGAATGTAATTCAAAAGTCTACAAAAAGACAAACTTCCTCAGATCATATCTCTACAATTATAGCGCGAAACACTCTGAAATTCAGACCCGAGGTTCAGTGCGATTAGTCTCAAATGGGTTTTTTTTTCGCTTCTGAAATGTCAAAGAAAAAAAGTTATAGCAAAAATGCCACGATGACCTATTTGGAGCAGCTAAACCCTAGAATCCAAAGCTCTGATACCAAATGTTATGAAACCAGCTGTTATAGACATTTTTGTGCCTTACAGCATGGAGCATGAAATTTCAATAATCTGAGGGATCCAAAGTCCCTAAACATGTTGTTCTTACCCTTAGAGGAACAAGGTCAGCAAACCACAGCACTGCAAATCAGTTCTCCACTGAAAAACACTCAAAAACAGGTCAATTTTGGATCAAAGCAGCTGATCCACTAAGCATCTGCGCTGAATGTCAAAAGCTCTATGGTGTACCTGCGTTGCATAGCAAGTGGAACAAAGGCTACCTGCGCTGGGCGTACTTTGACATGTGGAGGAATCTTTTCTCAATGTGTCAGTGCCCAGGAAGCTCCCAAAATGACACTTGGATCAGAAGATTCGCCTAATAATGAGTAAAGAGGTTCTAAAACTCCAAGTGGAAGGTAGAAACTCCGAGTGAAGGACTGAAGAACAACTGGAGTGGAAGAGGACAACAAGTCACACATCAAGCTGACTTATCTTCACTCCAAAACTCTATATAAGGATCTCATCCCATGGGATCTAGAGGGCGGAATTTAGTGCAAAGAATTGCTGTTGGTTTACAGTTGAGAGTATTGGGTGATTGCTTGAGGGAGGTGAAGAGGAGATTTCTTTCCGTCGGGAAGGTGATGCTAGCTTGGACCTCTTACGGTTGTATCACCGCCTGAACCTTACTTCCTTATATTAATAAAGCATTTGAGGTTCTTCTATTCGCATGTGTTTCAATGGTGTATTGTCTTACTTGCGTATTTGATTTATGCTAATCCTTGAATCAATTATGAATGCATGATTCTTGTAGTTTCCTTTTCTTGTCTTGTTTGCAGGATCTCGTGTAGCTGGGCCCGTGAGAAGACTTGGAGCTGGGAGCAAGCGGAAAATAGAGGAGATTGGATCGACCATTTGCGCAAGACATCGGTAAGTGGATCTCTTCCTTTCATCTCTTGCATGTCATAAAGAAGTAACTTTAGATAGCTTTGCTTCAGCTGTTGCTAAGGAACTATCACCCTTAGAGTGGGATAGGGTCATTCCGTGTTGGATACTTTTCCCCACAACAGACTGGCGACTCCACTGGGGATCATGTCTTGTTGGTAGCTTGTGTTTCTTGCTATTCATTTCTTAAACAAAGGGAGTACCGAATCGAACTGCATTCGAATCCTTCGAATGCAAAGTAGAGGGCAGCTACTCTAGCTCAGTGCTGGGCATGTTTATGATTTGAAGAGTTGATCCACAAGGACTCTTTTTAGCTCTTTGTGATAGTGTTCATCTCCCTTAATCATCCTCTAGTGTATACTTGGCTGATAGCCTCTGATTTGGCCAAAAACCATTGATTTTTGAGCAAACTATGACCCGGAATCTAAGAGAGACGAGAGTTGTCTCTTCAGTGCAGCTGCAGCAAAGGCTACCTGCGCTGCAACGCAGGTCCCGAAGGGGCTACCTGCGCTGCATGTCAGATTGACAGTGCAGCACCTGCGCTGATCCAGTTTTGCCTTGTGCAACTGGGGTTCCCCACTGTCTGTTTCCCAGTTTTCAATATTGTTTTTGCAGCCTGTTGTCAACCTGTATACCCAGCTGAAACCATCTTTCTTTGCCTTCATTTCACCTCAGTTGTATGAAGAAACCGTGATTGTTCTTATTGTATTTCTTGCTTTCATTCACAGTTTCCCGTAGCGAAAGTGAACTAGTCTTGCTATGACCTCTTGGATCTAGACCTGTGATAAAGTGTCGTTGTGATTCTAAGAGCTAGTTTATTGTTGTTCATAGCTGCTTGAGCATTTGCTTTCGTTATATGGTTCGAATTTCAGTATTTCTTGTGTTGAAACGAGTGAATCTTAAGGTGTTCTTTTGATTATTGGACAAAAACTTGTTTGCTTTCGCTTGAAATTGAATTCGAAATCATACAACAGCTTTCTTTTTGTAATACATCAACATTAAGGAAGAAGAAAAGAAATACTTGCATTGTGCATGTGCATCTTGACAGTTTGCATGTCGATTTAGGAAAGTGCATCAGTGTGTGCTCTATGATCTGTTTGAAAAGATGATGTCTTTCTTTTCCCTCAGTAGTTAAGATTTTCATAAAGTTGAAAGAATTGAAAAAGCTTGCTTATCATTCTTAGACTGCATTTAGGAGTTGTATCATACATCACGTGGTGATCCATAAAGGCAAACTGCTAAGCAAGATCAACCTAAAAAGAACTGAATTTATCTAACAACGCTTTGAAACATAACGAAACACAGTAGAGGTCTAGGTAGAGACGTGTTCCGGCATCGTTAAACATAGTGACTGTCGATCTCTACGAAGGTGGGTGATTCCTCCTAAGGGACGATAGCACTAATACGGACTTGTGCTCCCGCGTACCGTCGCATATATTGGGAGACCCCTATAGAAACAAAGCCTTTATCCATAGGAAGCCGTGTCGGCCGCCCTATTGATCGCGATGCAGTGAACACAGCATTCACGAAGATCGACCACTCGTACCGTAAAACGTATTCTGTGGTTTCGCGAAAGGTTTGGCACACCCTCTGCCTAGAACTCCAGAGTAGTTTCTTTTGGCCTTTTTCAAACTCTATAACTGAAAAAGTCCATCCGAGCATTTGTCACTTCGGGCTCGTTAATACATCGAAGGAGACTAGAGTCATCTTTAGCTTTTTCTCGACTCTTAAAAAGTGAAAAAGCAAGTTGTTTCTAAAGCGTCGTCATATAAAATTCATTTTAAACGGAACATAATCACCTCCTATTCCTGCGTTGATCTTCGAAGTTAGTCTTTTGGCATTGTAAGTTCTTGTAGAATCGCTAAGAAATCTTTTGGATAGACTAGATATGTCTGAACAACCGTCGACATCTAGGACTGTGTCGTCTGACACAGCAGCAGCAGAACCTCCTGCTGCTACTCCAACAATGTTCGCTGGTATACCATCTGTCCCGACAAATTGTCAACAACAAGCCGGAGTCCCATCAGGGATGACGATATGGTTAGTTCCTATTTCTTCATCCGGATTATCATCTGGTACTTCTTATGTTGAAACTCAACAAATTGATCCAATGTGTCTTCAAAGGCCAATTTACCGTTTAGGTACTGGATTTCCACCATGTGGAGGGCAGTATGCTCTTTCATTGTTCCCTCCTAGAGAACAACCATATGAGAGTTTACAACAAGGATCAGGTACAACTGGAATTACATCCAGCGGTTGGGTACCAATACTGCCTCAATGATCAGGAGTTGCATATTCAATGCAACCAGTACACCCTGTGTCGAATATTCCCACCACACCTGCTATGGCGAATGCGTCGCAAGTACAAGCGCTACCTGTTGTAATACAACAACCTCTTGTCTCAGCGGCTCAATCACAATCTCAGGGTAGTGCCTCCTTATCTGGAGCGACTCAAGCTCAAACGAGTACTGTGACTCCTCATCCAAGTCAATCATCCAGTATTGGTCAACAGCAAACGGTCCAACAACCAGAGCTGGTTCAATCTCAACAACTGCCATTCCAACAATCATATCAAGGACCTAAGCAACAAGTCTTTGTAAGTAATGGGCAACCATGCTATAATGGTTATGCCCATCAACTTTGTCAAAGTTGTCAGCATTATGCTGGTCTGCAAAGACCCATTGCTCAGGCGATACCATCTTATCCGGGATATGCTTCGCCTAACCTGAACCAACAGTTGCCCTTTGTAGCAACTCTAGAATTGCCAGATCTAAACCGGCTGACGAATGATCCAATTGCTTATGCCCCTTGGTGGCCAGCAATTCCGCATAAACTTCCATCGGACATTCCTAGATTCAATGGAAATCCAGGTGAAGACCCGTCGAATCACGTCATGACTTTTCATCTGTGGTGTTCATCGAACACTCTAAACGATGATTCGATAAGACTTCGCCTCTTCCAGAGGACATTGACAAGTCCAGCGGCTAAATGGTACATTGAATTGCCAAGAGCCTCTTTCGACAATTTCAGCTCCTTAGCCACGACTTCCTTAACCCATTTTCAATTACCAATCAGGTATGAAACAGGAACCGAAATACTGACCAACTTCAAACAAACGACAGGTACTAACATATCTGATCATATACATGAGTGGCGTCATCATCGTAGGATGGTGAAAACTTACGTTCCTGATCAGCTGTTAGCTGAATGGTTTATAAAGTCGTTACTTCCGGCTATAACGGAAGATGTGGCCAAGGGAGGAGTCGTAACAGAGGATCAAGTCATTGCTCATGCTCAATACTTAGACTTAGTATATACTCAGTCGGGCACGCTCTACGACAAAATACCTGACGCCCCTAGACCTGAATTTTCAATTCCTCCCCCTCCTAAATCGAATACTAACTCTCACGCCAGTAATGGCGTGACTGGCAAACGCAAAATTTCTAGTCAAAATGCAAATGAGGAACTTCTTGCCTCAGAAGTAAATGCCATGTCGACCGACAAGAGCAAACAACTGAAGCAACCAGGGGGCAAGAAGAAAAAGAAAAGGAAAGGGAAACCCCCGACAGGGTGTCATATATGCGATGAGGATCATTGGACGAAAGATTGTCCACATATAGCTGAAGTTAAGAAGCTCTTTAAGAGTTCGAAAACCCCAGCAATATTGACTGATCCGTTTCCTAACCCAGGCCAAAATCTGGTTGCTAATCGAAATGCTTCTTGATCCCAAGTGCTTATGTTGTCCACCTCCAAGCAGCAGAATAATGCTTTGACAAGGAATAAAAATTACAGGAATCCAAAACAGTTGAACAACAAGGCAAATAAACAACCTAGTAGTTCAACAACAACTTTGACCAAAGTCGTGCCACCCATCATTCCTGAACCAATGATAAAGTCTCCAAAGGGAGTAGTACACAAATCGACATTTAATCCTCGTGAAAAAATAGCACAGAATTATAATATAGTAGAGGACCTGGCCCAATCGCCGTCCGCTATGTCGACACTTGAGGTACCGCAAAATTGCCCCTCCCAAGAGCAAGCTTTACTATTAGCGATAAGTGGGATTGGCCCAATGGATTCCAATCTTGTGGCCTTTGATCATAAAGGATATGACCCTCAGTTACCAGCTCAACTAGCTTTCCTTATTCAAGTGAAAGCCCTCAACAAAACTGTTCATCGAACAATTATTGATGAGGGGGCATCTACATGTCTTATGTCGATGAGTTGCTGGAAAAATTTAGGCTCACCACCCTTGTCGAAATCGTCAACGACCTTAAAAGCATTTGATGGACGATCGTACACTCCATACGGGATTTTAAATAACTTGCAAGTTGAACTGGGGGGCAAAATAGTAGAAGTTGATGTTGAAGTAATCGACGGAAACCTCGATTACAACATCCTATTGGGAAGGCCTTGGATATATGCCATGGCTGCAGTTGTGTCGACCTACTTCAGGAGGATTGTATTTCCTTTTCAAGGAAAAATTACAATCGTCGACCAACAAACATTTCTCCCCAACAGTTCTCAAGTTACGGGAAGCAGCACAATGATCCATGAAAGTAATCAATCGCTCCAAAATATTGGAGTAGGTCTCCTAAAAGACCCTGCCTTAATGGGTACTTTTGCCCTACCGCCGGCAGGTAATCTGGCGGAAGTAGCCACAGTGGAAACCTACAATATGAAATCTTCTATATCCAACGGATTCGGAAGATTCCTAAATATTTTTTCAGCATGGATTATCGCCCTAATGGAAATACTGTAAATATAGTGGGCTCCGAGGACGGTTCTTATCTCGTGTCAACCTCGTTAAAAAATGAAACAAGGAGTCATGAGGATAGTTCTTTTATTGTGTCAACCTCGTTAAAAAATGAAACAAATCCCCTTTTCAAAATTCAAAGGTAAACCTTCATTCCAACCACCAAGTTGAATGCAATGAAGCTTGGGGGGCACCCTCCTTTGACATGCGTTATTATGATGCTGGGGGGCATGCAAAAGAACGAGCAGTTTTGGCAAAGTTCATGCTCATTAAAAAATAAACGCAAAAACGAGTAGTTTTGGCAAAGTTCATGCTCGTTAAAAAATAAACGCAAAACCGAGCAGTTTTAACGCGGAATTCATGCTCGTTAAAAAATAAACATAAGCATGTGAGCAAGCTTCTCCCAGAGTTCAAGCTCATCCAGAAAAAATGAACCGGTAAATAACCATTTGAGACCGTAAATTCATCAACCATAAAAGCCTTGGTCGTGTTTTGTGTATCGTCACCTCCACTTTTCATTTGGCCGATCATTCACATCCACTTGATTGTTTACCTATTTTTAGGAACAGCTGCGAAGAGTGATTTCACTTAGCCATCCTTGTAATACTGCCGTGATTGGAAAATTCCAACCTATACCTGGAATCTGCTGCTATCCCTGTTTATCACTCGTTCCTCAAAATACGAGTCTTCTTTGAGCTCTTTTCACTGACTCGTAAAATATGAAAAGTTTGCCGAGTTTTGGCCTTCCAGCTCGTTAAAAGGACCGGAAGAGCTATCCCTCCTCTAGATTTTAATCTTTTTGGACCTGAGGGTTTATTGCACAAAAAGATCGAGCGCTTGTCTAGTTCGGCTCGATAAAGATATCGAACATTCATCCCTTCTGTATTGTTTTATACTTTTTCGGACTTAAGGGATTAGATGATGAAAAAGGACCCCTGGAGTCCACTTTATGTACCCTTTTCAGACTCTCTAAAAATGAAAAGGACCGAGTTGTCTTTGTCGCTGGGCTCGTTAAAAATATTAGATAGTGACAAACTTGTCTTTAGACGAGAACAAGTTTCCCTATCGTTAAGCTCGTTAAAACATAGCGATGGGCTTGCCCGAAGGGCAGGTTATAGAACAAGCATATGTTATCCTCCTCAAGCTTGACAAAAATAAAGAGGTACTGGTCAGAAATGACTGGGGAAAATTGGGAAGAACCTCAAAGCTTAATGGTAGCAAGTCGCTCTTGAACATGACACTTTTGCCTCCGTAAATATCGGGTTGGGTTATTATCATTCACCGGTCCCTTCACCATGGTCTCGCCATACCATCCATACATGGGGTAATGCTACCGATCCATCACATCAGTGTCGTTATATGTTCAAGAGATGTCATTTAGAAAGTGTCAACCGGGTCCCATCCACTACCATACATCATCTTTCATCCTTCCATGACCGCCACCCTGAATCATATTTCACAGATCGTTTTCACCATCATCACTAGCTCCGTTCCGTGTCACTGATGTGGGATTCATTAAGGCCCTCCTTTGACGGATCACTTCTTGTCGACATCAGCTCATTATCCAAGAAGTTGATCTAGGAACACCCCCTCAGTACTTTGAAGCTTGCATGCCTCAATGGCAAGTTTCTCACTTCCGGCGATAGGTATACATTAATGACCTTCGACCAGGAGACTTTGCGTGGTGTTCGACGTCAGATCCTATATTCACGCCACGTGAATTGTGCTGCAGTACCTTGAGGGTCATCATCATTATCGGTGATTCCTCTCGCGCTTGTTAACGGTTTACATTATTGACTGGTAATCAAGCGATGTCTTTCCATGTTCGACTTCAAGAAATTATCACATGGATCGACTTGTACTAGAGTGAAGATCGGACAAGTTTGAAGACCCCGGATCTAGTTTCATCCATCCGGGTTGCGATATATATTCATGAGATAAAAACATAGACATGTGCAGCAGATGATCATCCTACTAAAAGGATGATAATTAAAAGCAGAGAATTATCAGTCTATTATCAGACGATCGTCTGTTTATGTACAACAAATGTATTTATAAAGCTGACCATGGGAAATGCCTGCATCAGCTAGATCATGAAAAGAAAGTATGAAAAGATAATGTATTGTATTGTATTTTGTTACAGGTCACCTCCCGACGATTGAATGAACTTCTGATCCTCCTAATAAAGCATTTCACCCGATAAACGACCTCATACTTTAGGGGGCAACTGTTATAGACATTTTTGTGCCTTACAGCATGGAGCATGAAATGTCAATAATCTGAGGGATCCAAAGTCCCTAAACATGTTGTTCTTACCCTTAGAGGAACAAGGTCAGCAAACCACAGCACTGCAAATCAGTTCTCCACTGAAAAACACTCAAAAACAGGTCAATTTTGGATCAAAGCAGCTGCTCCACTAAGCATCTGTGCTGAATGTCAAAAGCTCTATGGTGTACCTGCGTTGCATAGCAAGTGGAACAAAGGCTACCTGCGCTGGGCGTACTTTGACATGTGGAGGAATCTTTTCTCAATGTGCCAGTGCCCAGGAAGCTTCCAAAATGACACTTGGATCGGAAGATTCGCCTAATAATGAGTAAAGAGGTTCTAAAACTCCAAGTGGAAGGTAGAAACTCCGAGTGAAGGACTGAAGAACAACTGGAGTGGAAGAGGACAACAAGTCACACATCAAGCTGACTTATCTTCACTCCAAACCTCTATATAAGGATCTCATCCCATGGGATCTAGAGGGCGGAATTTAGTGCAAAGAATTGCTGTTGGTTTACAGTTGAGAGTATTGGGTGATTGCTTGAGGGAGGTGAAGAGGAGATTTCTTTCCGTCGGGAAGGTGATGCTGGATTGGACCTCTTACGGTTGTATCGCTGCCTGAACCTTACTTCCTTATATTAATAAAGCATTTGAGGTTCTTCTATTCGCATGTGTTTCAATGGTGTATTGTCTTACTTGCGTATTTGATTTATGCTAATCCTTGAATCAATTATGAATGCATGCTTCTTGTAGTTTCCTTTTCTTGTCTTGTTTGCAGGATCTCGTGTAGCTGGGCCCGTGAGAAGACTTGGAGCTGGGAGCAAGCGGCAAATAGAGGAGATTGGATCGACCATTTGCGCAAGACATTGGTAAGTGGATCTCTTCCTTTCATCTCTTGCATGTCATAAAGAAGTAACTTTAGATAGCTTTGCTTCAGCTGTTGCTAAGGAACTATCACCCTTAGAGTGGGATAGGGTCATTCTGTGTTGGATACTTTTCCCCACAACACCAGCTCACAAAAAGATAGAAAAGATAGATCAACACCTTAGAATTCAGCCTCTTCAAGGGGGAAACCTCCTTTAAATTACATAAATGAACAATTGTTGGATGATACAAATGAAAATACCTCCTTTCTATATATAGGAGTCTAAGGGGTCATAATATAATCAGAGCCGACATAACAATAATAATGTAAGGGCACAATAAAAACAATAGTGGGCTTCTATGGGGCACAATAGTAACAATATGGGAACTACATGGGTACATCAATATAATAAGGGGGTTGTACCAATAAAAATAAGGGGTTACACTAGTAGTATAGGGGCCTAACATTTTCAGTAGTTGCCTTCCCTTAGATAAATTTGTGTGCATGTGTGATGTTTCATTTTGCATGTCTATTATTTGTGTTCTAGATGGTGAATTAACTTCCGCAAATTAGTAGAGTAGCTTTAAGTCTTGTGATTTAGTAAATTTCATGAGAAATTTCAAATCTACACATTAATTTCTACATGGTATCAAACCAGGATTCACTGTAGAGCATAGATTTCGAAGTTGTTATTACAGGAGGATCGGATTTGCAGGATCAATTCTTTAGAGCTAGAAGGATCATTTTCTATGCACTAAGACTCGAGTATGCCCTTAAGGGTAGCTCAAATTATGTTTCTTGGAAAGACCGCATGGAGGCAGTCCTAGAAGATAATGGGTTGAAGGAATTCATCGATAATGATATCTTAAAGCTAGTAGCATCTTATACTTAGGATCTAGTATAATGGAAGAAGTGTGTAGCCAAGGTGAGGAGAATCATATTGGATGGAATACGAGACCATATTGTCTCTAATATCCATGGGAAAGAGACTTTGTATACAATGTGGCAAGAATTGAAATTTTTGTTCTAGAATAGTGGTGACTGCAGGAAGTTGGTGCTCAAGGATAAACTTCAAAATATCAAGATGCAGAAGAACGAGACTATTCCACAGTACCTGATCAGGTACACACAATGTTGCAATAAACTTGGTCAAGTTGGTGTTACTATAGTAGAAGATGATTTGGTAAGCCTATCCCTTCTAAGCCTTCCCAAGAGTTGGCACAACTACCAAGATTCGATGAATGGGAGGGAGAAACTACCAAATTGGGAATGACTATGGTTTTCTTTTGTAAAGGAAGAAATAATGTTGAATACCAGAGATGGGACTTCATCCAAGGGCAAGGATGAAGAAAATTGTGCCTCGGCTAGAAAGGAAAAGAAGGAGAAAGGGAAAAAATCCCAATCCAAAGCAGAATATAGTCAAGGGGGCAAGAAGAAAGACTTGTCCAAAATCAAATGCTTGCATTGTCATGAATTCGGGCACTATGTCACGAAGTTTTCACATAAGAAGACAAGCAAGAAGACCCCAGGAGTAGCAAATGAAGCTTTGGCTTCATAGTTTGAGCTTGATTTTACTCTCATTGCATGTATGGCCAACACAATGATGGAGAGCATGTGGTACTTGGACAGCGATGCCCCGTTCCATATGACGGGGAATAGATATTTTTTCAGTGATTTGGAGGAGAAATATCTCCAGATGCACATCGATATGGGAGATGATGGAAGGCATAGCGCGACCAGAATTGATATAGTCACCTTTCAGAGGGAGTCGGGCTCCCCTCTCAGACTCAAGGATGTGATGTTTGTTCCAGGTGTAAAGAAGAATCTTGTATCCATTACAATTTTAGAAGACCGTGGTTATGATGTGATATTCAACAAAGGAAAGGCATTCCTGAGGCACATAACCATAGGACAGGTGAAGTAGATTGGAGTTCATGTGAAGAAACTCTACAAGTTAGATGTGGAGGATCATGCTGCATTGAGCACAAATAAGGAGAAGGTGCAGAGTTGTGATGTCGATGAAATTTGGCATAGAATATATGGCCATTTGCATCATGGCACTTTGAAGATTATGCAACAGTTATCCACAAGCCTCCCCAAAGAAGTAGTAGAATAGCAGGATACATGCAAAGGATGTACCTTGGGGAAGTTAACAAAAGCCACTTTCCATGATCGGGACATCAGAACACATGCAGTCCTAGAAACAATCCACTATGATGTTTGTGGACCTTCCTCGACAGCCTCCACTTCTAGGCATAAATATTTTGTCATTTTCATTTATGACTTCTCACAGAAGTGTTGGATCTTCTTTATGTAGAAGAAGGATGAGCTTTTATCTATGTTCATAGAATTCAAAGCACGGGTTGAGAAATGAACAGGAAAGAAGGTGAAGGCTCTCAGGAGTGATAATGGAGGTGAATACGTGTCGAATGAGTTTAAATATTTTTGTGCGAAAGAAGGCATTCAACGAGAGTTAACAGGACCCCACAACCCATAGCAGAATGGGCTGGATAAAGGGAAGAACCGCAATATTGTGGGAGCGACAATGGTGATGTTGCATGACCAAAGACTACCTCTACGCTTGTGGGATGAAGCATGCAACACAATGATCTATTTACATATCAAGAGTCCTCATCAGATTCTTGGCATGATTACATCAAAGGAGGCTTTCTCGAGGAGGAAGACGGATGTGTCACACTTTAGGATTTTTGGAGCCTTTGTTCACGACCATCTCTCCAAATAATCAAGGAAAAAGTTGGATTTGACATCAGAATTCAAGGTATTTGTGGGCTACATAAAAACTCCCCACAACTATCGTGTGTACTTTCCATCCATCAGAATGACATTTGTGAAGGGATGTAAAATTTGATGAAGACAAAGCCATATGATGCTCTCTTGGGAGGGAACTTCATATCCCACCATAGGAGGAGTTTTAGCCCCAAAGGAGGAGCCTCAGGATGTTGTGGAGCAGCCACAAGTTGAGGAGCAGAGAGTGGAGACAACCATTCAAGAAGAACCATCCATAGAAGGTAGGAAAAGGACCAGAGAAGTTGAGAGACTTGTGCAGGTTGTGAAGGAGAATGTGGGTTCTCCTTCAAATTAGTTGTTATAGGCCATTTTGTCACATATGGTCAATAGGCCTACAAACCGGATCAATCATCATCCATGAATATGTTGTCATTATCCCTACACAAAACCCTAAGCATGACCTTTCTAAATAACTGAGCTTTTGGGTCTAACTACCAAAAATAAAATCTTTTAAGCCCTAGTGCACCCTACCCCTTTGGAGACCTATGTTCAGCAATAGGTTTCTCCTTTCTACACCAGCACTAATTAGCAGTAGCTTCCTCCTTGCCAGGGGTGCACTGATTCTATACATTCGGGAAAATTAAAAATAATATCAAGCGTTCCTCTTCCAAGAGCTTCCATGGGTTATGTTGTCACTACTACAACACCCTCCAAAATTTTGGCCTGCACCAAATTTCGGAGCCTACCTTGGTCTTTCATTTTGCCATCGTAAACATTGAAGCCCATTTCTTGTGTTTTCTTTAAGTGATTTGGTCCCTTTTGGCAAGAAAGGAAAAACGTCATCTTTTTTCATGTTAGTTGTCGCATAATGTGTGGAAGATTTTTTTGGTGGTTCCAATGGGTTATATTTGTTTGAATTAGATGACCTAACCATGTAAATATTTGTTGCACTCATCCCCAAAGTTTTAAGCATTGTCGCACAAGTGTCATCATGGTTGTCGCAAAGTGTATCTTTGGTGTTGCACTTGTCGTAGGTCATCACAAAGTTGTCGTGCTAAGCTAAGTGTGTGGTTTATGCATCACAAATTATCTATGTTTTTGTGTTGTCAAGTGTTTAAGTGTGGTCACAACTAATTCATGTCACTGATCACATCAGTTCACTAACCCCACACTTAGCTAGTTTTCATAAATTTCCTAGAAACTTAGCCTCATCCAGCCTTCCCCAACTGTGCATTCCACAGTTCCAACCCTCAAGCTGCATTCTTGTCCCTTTCCAATGTGAAATGTGCAGTTCCTGCCTCCCAGAATTGTGCATTGTGTAGTTCTAATTTTCAAGCCCAGACCTTGGCCCCTAAAATTGCACAATCCAACCCTCCATCCTGGCCATAACTGCGCATTACGTAGTCTCTGAGCTAGATCTTAGCCCTTGAGCTCTTGAGCTATGAAATTGTACAGTCACCTAGCCTCCTTTACCTCCTGGAACTGTCCAATGGGCTTAACATTTTCCCATCCCCTCATCCTGTCACACTGATCTCCTAGACTGCACAGTTTCCTTCCTCGGTCCATCCTGGATTGTGCATTGTGTAGTCTCAAGGATCAAGATTAACCCCTGAGCTCCTGAACTGTGCAATTGCCCAGTCACTGAACCTCTCTCCCAACATGCAATCCAGTTTCAGCTTAGTTAGTGGATCAACATGTGCCATCTTAGACTATGGTTTTTATTGGACTAATGTCATCTTGTCATGACTGAATTACAGATGTAGGTACTCTATCATACCATGACAAGATGATAAAGAAGGAGATGGAGAAGGGAACATGCTGACAGGCACTTTTGTAGTTGATTCTCCAAGTTGATCAATCAAGAGAATACAAAAGGGCCATCGGTTTGAAGACATATCTCAATACTTGATATCATTAAAGACTCCTTACTGCTAAGCCGTAAGAAGGTGGATAGAAGAGCATCCTCGAGAAGACATGGAGAAATAAGCAACAGAAGTGGCTTTACATTTTCATGTCAGCAATTTCATGTCATGTCATGTCATGATTTTTCATATGCCAAATCATCATTGTGGATTATGTAACTATCTACTTAAAATTTACTATAAAATGAAAGTCCAAAGGGCACATTCAAAATATGAAGAGTCATGTAAAGTCAAAAATTCATAGGGAGTCAAACAGTCATGAGGGTAGTCAGAGAGTCACAAGGAAGATGAAGCATCACCTCATTGGTTATATATACACCCTCATTATATGAGCAAAGGAATTTTCACCTTGGCTCCTCCCACAAAGCATTAGAGAGACAAGTTATTTATTTTGGGGAGCAAGGAGTGGCTCCAATGCTCCACTATTGGAGCTAGTGGTTTTCATTTTATACATGTGTCTTGGAACTTTTACTTAATATAAGAAGCCTCATGGCCAGCATGTTCTTCATGCATGGATTATGAATATTTGTAAGATTATTCTGTGGATGTTTGTAATTCATGTTTGCTTTCATTTGTGCTAAAGTAGTTGAACTATTTCAGTTATTTTAGTACTTATCATATTGAGAATGTGTTGTAATGGTTATTATTGTTGTCACATCCTTGTGGACTATTCCACTGGATATTAGACAAATATCTCTTGTTGATTAGTTGTATTGATAGTCGCATCTTTGTGGACTATTCTACTGGATGTTAAACATATCTTTCTGGGTTACGTGTGTCTCTTCTAGGGTGGTACTATTACCTCTCTCTTAGAGGCTCACTGTCTTTTCTCCCTCCGTGGTAGAATAATCTTGACTCACTTACAACCGAACACTCACCAGGAAAACTCAATTGCTTTTTGAAGGCACATTTATGTTCCTCTCTCTTGCTAATAATTAGAACCAAGGAAAACATTTAATAAACTGACAATTGGACCATATTCTGGATGGGGCTCCTATCCCAAATTGTGTGAGGTCTAACTGGGACCACATATCAGGGAGACCCCTTGAATATTGGTAGGTCTAGCACCGTCAACATTTCTACGCTAGATGGAGGGCAGCCATATTTTTATGGCTAATAACCTCATCCACCCAAATCCTACTTCCTTCAGTCAAGGCAATAATATCTCCAACAACTCCCCTGTGCATATTCCTGAAGTCGGTAATTTTTCTCATCCCAAGACTATACAAACTTGTGAGATGTCTTATGACTAGATCCAGATTGTTTTCCCCATCACCCGTAAGTTTGGAAGAGTTATTGGATTGATACTCAGAGTACATAATCTTCCATATTTTCCAAAGAAGAACCCAACCAACCCCACTGGGATAGTGGTCTCAACAGTTGAAGATTTTGTTCTTGCCACTCTTGAAGAGTTAGCAAACTCTGAAGAGAATGCACAAAAACTAGAGCAGCCTCCATCCTTCAATGGTGGTGGCGGTGATAACGTAGTAATCTCGGATGATAATATATGTGGGTTAGGCGGTGAGGCATAAAAAAAAAAGGACTAATCAGATTATGATGAAGAGGGGGAGATAGTGACAAACACATGGCGGACTAAGATCTACACTGGATGACTCAGATCCCACTTGCACTACTAGGTGTATTAAACAAGATGTCAAGGCACCTAGAGAAGTTGTTAACAACTTATGACCCTGACAAAGCAGTGAAGGCGGAGCACCACTTGGACAACTCTTACCTGCATCTGCAAATTCTTGAGGTACATTACAATGATGTTGCATGTATATTTTTCCTGTGTACCGTAGATGGTGGAGCAGTTGTATGGTATCACAGCCTTCCTCTGAAATCGATACAGAATTAGAGGGGTTTTAAGAAACTATTTCTAGAGAAATTTGTTGATGATAAAACCTCCGCCATGCTTTTAAGAGATCTAGGCATTCTTAAGATGGACCAGAAAGATAAACTAAAAGATTTCAATGAGAGGTTTAACCGTATCTTAAATAGATTTCTGGCAGACACGAAACATAATTCCATCACCATCGATTATTTCACATTTTCCTTACCAACAATCATTGTGCAGTTCGTCAAAAGAATTTTGAAGCCAACATTGGCCGAAAATTTCGAAGAGGCAATCACAATTGAAAATAACTTGCGTGCGATTGGAGTCATCATAGACGACAAATCAATGAAGGACTCCAAAGACATGGGAAAAATGGTCTCATGCCTCTGTAAGCAAGGCTGAGCAGAAAGAAGCAACCAATCTTGAGAGCTCGACCCACCCCATCAATTCTTTGTTCAATGAATTTAAAAAGTTAAAACAAATGTCAAGCAAGACCATCGTGAGCAGCAAGCCTCCTAAATTTAGCTTTCTAAGAAGGGCTGCCAACTCCAGTAGTAGTGGCAACCAGATGAACAAGTCTGCGTAGAGCTCGAACGTTGTGTTGAATGTTGAGAGTATGGGCATGCATCAATATTGCTCATTTCATAAAGAATATCATTCAGAGAAGAAATGCCCGCAATGGAACCACAACATGAACACTCTTGTTGCACACATTATTGTTACAGTTCTTTCAGATGAGTAGACTTAGTCTGCAGAAGAGAAGGAAGAGAATATTGCAACTGAAGAAATTGTGAATGGCAGACACACAGTAAACACATTCAGTTGTGTTTCCACAACTGAGAATAAGAGTGCCGAATAATAACCACTAAGTGAGGCCCCAACTTAACAGCAGAAAACATGACACAACTTGAGAATCCAAGGGCCAACCTCTGCACAAGTTTTAACGAAGTAGAAATTGAAAGAGCATTTGCTGAGGAAGATCACACTGCCCATCAACTCATTTCATAATACTCAGAGCAAGTCTGGAAATGCGTCTACAACAAAAAGTACTTCCGTGAAATGAAAAATTAAGCCCATCATTATGGAAGTAGTAGATAAAAAAACTTTGTCAAACACTTCGGCAATGTTTCCCACACTGGATTATAACATAATTGACAAGATGAAGAAAACTCAAGAAAATATTTCACACTTCGAACTAACAAAGATTGTGAGCTAAAGGGAATTTCTTGTCTGTGCACTCAAATAGTCTACCTAAGGTAATAGATATTCTTTACAGAAGAGATTTGGTACGTCCTTAGGTTCCCTCAAATCTGTACTTAATTCTTTAATGTTAGATGCAAACACACTTTTCCCTCCATTTTTGTTAATGTTTGAAATTTTTAGTTATAATATGCACAATTGCTTAGTTGATTTTGGTGCATCTGTAAACGTAATGCCTTTATCGATAGCAAAGAAAATAAATGCAAAGTGGGATAAAATAGATTCACATATCATTCATCTGGACGCGACTCTTGTCCATATGATTGGTGAACTGTGAAATGTGCTTATTCACTTGTCATTTGACAAACGAGTTCACCAATTTATAAATATAGTAATTGTGCACATTCTGGAAGCATATGTTGTATTGTTGGGTAGAGACTCGTCCAACAAGTTACAAGGGTATTTTGCTACGGAATGGTCACATTTTGTGGCTTTTGTACAAAGGGATAAAAACCTAGATCCAGGAGAACTCAGAGTGGTACATGAAACACACAGTTACTCCCTTCAAAGGCAAAAATGAGCCAATGGATTTTGTAGATCATATCTTTGGAAATTGCTTTCTTGAAACTAATCTAGGGTTCTATCTTGCTCAACCATCCCCAGTCCCACCTGAAACACAATTGGAACTCCTTCCTAGTCCAACTGGCGAAAATGATATTTGTACAATTAGTAGTAGTAGTAGTAATAGTAGTACTAGTGTAGTACATACTCCTTGTACAGACAATGTTTGGACACTATATTTTGATGGTTCTAAGACGTAAGAGGGCTATGGAGTTGGTTGCGTTTTAATATATCCATGATAGCAGAAACATCTTATCTCCATCCGCTTGGAATTATAGTGCACCAATAACCCTGTGGAATACGATGCACTCATATTGGGTTTGCAAAGAGCCATTGACCTCAATGTTGTAGTCCTCAAAGCAATAGGTGACTCAGAAATTATCGTACGAAAGTTACGTGATACCATACATTGTGTGTCATCTCATCTAAAAGGGTATCAACCAGAGGTATGGTGTTTAATTTCTCATTTCCAAGCATTCAATATTATTTTTGTTCCTAGAAAGTGTAACGCAATTGTGGATGCATTTGCAAATTCTATTGTTAGTATGTCACCGCTTAGGGACAATTTTTCTATAGAAATTTTTTATAACCCATCTTTCCCTGACAATATAACTAACCTATGCATTTTTAATGATAACCAGTAGATATTATCCTTTATGGAGAACGTTGATGTATTCAAGGACGCAGCTATCGATGAAGACAAGCACGAGAAAGCGTTGACAGATGCAGCCCATGCAAACAAAGAAAACCCCATGCCAAAAGGCATGGTATCAATTGAGAAGTTGTATGACCTATAGAATCGCTTCTAAGGGCCAGTGAATGCAAAAACCCATAGCTCAACATTGCCACACAAGAAAATAAATCTTGGAACAAATAAAGATCTAAAATTTGTCAATATAGGTACTTGTTGTACATCAAGGGAGCGTAAAGCTTTCATCCGCTTATTCAAGCAGTACGGAGATTTTTCACATGGACGTACGAAGAGCTCAAAACCTATGACACACGTATAATCTAGCATGTTATTCCAATCAAAGAAGGGGCCAAGCCTTGATGGACCTCCAAATTAGACATAAATTAAGGCCCATCTAACCATCCTTCAGCACATTAACCTCTCTTTTTTGCATTAGATGACATATTTTTAGCTTTAATATGTTCATTAGGAAGGTTTAGAGATAATTGCATATTTGTGCCTAATATTGTTTATTTTTGTATAATATTATGAGAATATTGGGAAAATTATGAAGATTTGGAGGATGTGAAGGACTTTCTCCCTACTATAGGAGGATCAATATTTGATGATAAATGAACAAAATATCATGAAACTATTGGCAAAATCTGGAGCTCTAGTGACTGAGAAAATTTAGGAATGTGTTCCTTGTCATTTAATGCAAATTCCTAGTGTTGGGAACCAGATCCACTATTTGAGGGATTTTGGAGGGGAAAACTTCCTCCTTTCAATGAGAATGTTTCCCCGTCAATTTATATAAGTACCAATTCGAATTTTCCTCTAGGGGCATGTATTTCTTAGTCTTTTTGTGGAGAAAACTTATTATTTAGCAGCTCCACTCTCATTTCTAACAAAGATGTACTTAGATTGATTCAAATAATGAAGTTTGTGTCATTTTTAGCTTCTAAAGCTTGGTTTCCTTCATAGGACTCTGAGTTTCCTTGATCTTTGCCATCCTAGGAGCCTCAAAGCTCTCTTGTACAATTTCTTTATTTCCTTTCAATATCTTTTTCGCTTGCTTCTCTTATTTCTGCATTTACTGTTCATGTTTCTTTTGTTGTAGGTTACATTGGTTAAATGATTGAAGTGATTTGTTTTGTAGGTTATTTTCATATTCACAACCATGATGCATCCTTAAAACAACTTTGAAAGTTAATCTCTATCATTGAGCTACTTGGATTTGTTTACTAGTTCACGAATCTAGAATTTCTGGAAGTCTCTTGTAGCTAAATAGTAGTAAGATTCTGCTATTTTTTAGAATGCATTAATGAGATTCATTTGAGTTGATTCTAGTTGTATTTGGTCGTAAAAGCCTTCAATTTAATAACAAAATTTAACCCATATCATTTTCACTTGATTAGGTTATGCATTTTCTAGGTTAACTAACTCTCTAGTTCTTGAATTTCCAGTTTTTAGAGTAGCAATTTTTTGTTATTTTTTAGCACACGTTAACAGGGGTATTTTCGAGTGGTTCCACTTGGAATGGAATACTAAGACATCTTACTTAATACCAAAAACTTTCCCATCCCATTTTCATTTGATTTACTTGGGCATTCAACAAATTATCTCCTCTTGTAGCAAAACAGGACCTCTTGTAACACCTCTTGTAGTAAGTGTAAACTTGACCAGATTTGCTCCAAAAGCTTGGTTTTTGTCTAGTAAGCTTGAATAATAACCCCTAGGCTCTAAATCCATGATTAGGGAAGAATAAAAAACAGTTAGGACTTTCCTTTTTACAAAGTAGATTAAGCCTATTTCCTTGGATTCATGCTCTTACGATTTCAATTACAAATTGTTGTTCTTGCATAGGATTAGTTTCTTTTCAAGAAAAATTTTCACATTATGCAATTAGACTAATGATTCACATTGTTGCAAGTAGCACAAGGTTTACATTCTAAAAATACATAAGTACTTTTCATTCCTGCAAATATCATAACCTTTACCTTGCAATTAGGATTAGTGTTTACATTTGAGCAAGTAACATTTCCATTTCTACAATTAGTTTAGGATTTAATTTCATCACATTCACTCCATTACATCATATAAATGAAAGAAGGACACATTGTAAGTTGCACATATAGTGTCGACACCTCTCAAGTTTGTACGAACCCCGAGTTGATCATTTAAGTTGGTAGCCTTAGGAGTTGCAGCATTCTTGTTGAAGACTGGGGCTCATCACTTTTTGGCCTCGTTGTTGGGGACGTGTCAAAACATGCATTATTTTCTTACCTAGTTGATTCATTTCTTTTATTTTCTGTAAAAACAAAAAAAAAAATTCATTAGGCATATTTCATTTCAAAAACAAAAAATTTCATTGCATTAGCATTCTTATTCAAAAAAAAAAAATTAAAAATACTTCTCCAACACCAAAACCCCCATTTGATGACGTGGTGCAGTAAGAACACATCACCATCCACTTTTGTAGGTAGAAGAAGAGGAGGTGACAGAGAAGGTACAAGAAATGGACAGAGATGATGACAATGAAGAAGATCCTCTTGGATTTCCCATTCAAGATATTGATATCAGTGTTCATATGAAGAACATCCCTCCATCTTTCCTTCCCAACTTCCATGGTATGAGGTCAGAGGATCCAGAAATATTTCTCTTTGAATTTGAAATCCTTTGTAGATCTTATGGTTACTTATTAAATACTCAAAAATTTAGATTGTTTTCGGCAACATTGAAGGATATAACTCTTAAATGGTTCATAAGTTTAGGGATTAATTCAATAAGATCATGGAATGATATGCAAAAGATATTTCGAGAAAAATATGAAGATCATGATCTTAAACAAGAAACATTTAGAATGACTCAAAAAGAAGATGAGAGCCTTGAGGATCTAATAGAGAGATTTATGTATAATGCTAAGAAGGCAAAAGTGCATCATTTAGGATTTGACACACTAAAATCCCTCTTACTTAGAACAATTAGGGATGAGTGGATTGATCTCCTTGATCTCATGAGTAGAGGTGATGTATACCAATTATCATTTGAAGAAATTTGTGAAACATGCAAGCGCATATCAAGAGGAAGGGCAAGAGTAAGTAAATCAACATCAAGATTGGTAAGTCAAGCTAAACTTGGAAATTTGTTTGATAACTTTAAAATAAAAATTCTTAGCAATCTAAGCGAACAAGTAGAAATGTTAAGAATGCAAGATGGGCAAAAAGGTTTTGATATTTGTGTTTTCCATGCATAGTCACATGTTATTAAATATTTCCCATCATTACCATGGTTGAAGGAAGTTTACCAAGAGGAAAATGGAGCAAGTCAATCACCAAAGAAGTTATGTTATGTAGATCCAAGAATACCATGGTAGCCTGGTCAACCTGGTATGATGAAATAACCTAATTCACAATTTCAAGCTTATGCACATCCATCTCAAAGTAATTGGAACATACTCTTTCCTTGGCAATCTTGGCCATCTCAACCCTAAAACCAATCTTGGCAATAAGGTTGACAAGGAACTTATGGGATCAATCCACAATTTCTTCAATAGTTTCCTAAATATACTCCATACCCAACTCCATGCTATTCATACCATCCTCCTCCACCACAACCACAACCTCAGCCACATCCATCTCAAATATCCACTCCCACTCAACTACCTGTATCACCATTTCCAAAGCCAATAAATGAAGTAACTCAGCTCACTTACAATGTTGGGGTGCAACACTTCCAAACAACACCTTTTGATGTGAATGGTATTCACCTTACGGAAGTATATTGAAACAAAGATATTTTATTGATGCCATTCAAGAACAACATCCATAAGAAGAAGATCCAGAGAAGAGCAAAGAATCATGGGTTGCACTTGATTAAGAGCAGACATCATAATCATAGATTGAGAAAGTTCCCTCATGTTTACCATCAAATCCTCCATGTGCTCAAGAGAATAATTAGAAAAAAGAGGAATACTTGAGTGTCATGGTGGAAGAAGACATGAAGAATGATCCAGATGAGCAAGCGAATCGAGGACATCAAATCTATATTGAGGTTTGGTTAAATAAAATCAACAAGATGGAGTATCACTCTCTTCTTCAACAATGCTTGATATCATCAAAGTCAAATCTTTTGGTCTCTAAAATTCAAGTACATGTCAAAGCATATATTTCGAGCCTACACATGAGTTTATCTTCCATCTTGATGTGCACATGGATCCATTGGAAGTATTCCTATACTTGAAATAAATTTTGTTTTTTCAAATAGAGTAGGACAAAAATAAAAAATGAAAAAATAAGAGGAAAAATAAAATCTCAAGTGAAAACCTCTTTTTACGTGCTTGAGATTGGCTCATTGATTGAAAACCTCCATGAGGCAGTCAATGGGTTGGAAAAAGAGAAACATAAAAGATCCTAGGTGAAAGCCTCCTTTGAGGTGACTAGGCAGACCTACTAGTTAAAAACCTCAATGATGTAACTAGTAGGCCTAAAAGAAAAAAATGAAAAAAATTATTTACTCCATGTATCTCTCTCTGATATATTCAGGTGATCGCCAACCTTTGCAAGCAACAAAAACAAGTTAGCACCAAAAGAAAAAGTTGGTCAAAAATCTAGTCAAGGGAAGTCAAACTTGGCCTTTCTCTCCCTTTGCTTAGCTGCCTAAACAGGACCAAGCCCATGTCAACCCATCACCCTCATCCATTTCCAACATCCACCCATCATTTCCAAGCCTTTCCCATTCATTTTCCTCGCTTCCCTAAAATGCTACATGAGGGTTCTATTTTGCTACAGGAGGCCAAAATACACAAGGAAAAAATTGTTTTTACCATATCTCTAAAATCATACATCCATTGGCCAAGTTGTTTCCTGTGGAGATGCATATGGATGATGGTAACATGCTCAAGCAATTTCAGCGAATTCTGGGTCACACTTTTCTAGAAATTGGTCTCCATCACCTATAATAATTTTTTATTTTTCTCAAGATTCATGCATCCGTTGGACGAGATTTATTATGGGGAGATGCATAACGATGATGGAAACATGCTTACCAAATTTCAAATCAATCCAAGCTACCATTTGAGAGATATGGATAAAATAATTCTGCTACATGAGATTGTCCTGAACTGCTACAGGAGCAGCCTGAAATGCTATAATAGGCAGATCTAATTGGAAAAAGGGGCCTAAAGGGCATGTCTTTTCTAAGAAATGTTGGGAGAGGTCCACATATATCACCTTCATCACTCATCCACTCCATATAGCCAAGATTCATCTTCAAATTCCACTCTTCCTTACATGGAAAAAAAATCAGAAAAAGCTTCGTCATCAATTTTTCCACCACCTACACCACATCTTAATGATTTTAACCATTTCCTTATACCTCCTATGACTTGCTATCAATTCCAAATGTAGTAATGAGATCTCGAAGAGGAATTGAATGACTGATACATGAAGAGGATTCCTCTTGTAGTAGCCTTTACAGTTACAACATGATTCAACATCAATTTGTTTTCACCCATAGAACAGAAGATCCAACCACCTTGAGCATCATGAAGCCATTTCTAAAGGGACACATACTCCTTAGAACGTAGTCCATCCACTCCACCAACAACATATGGGACACCAGGAGGAAACCTGCACACACAACAATTTTATCGGTTAAAGGATCATCAAGCTAAGAAAGCATGTGCATAAGCAAACAAAGGAAACCAACACCTTCAAGATCATTGTATTCAAGGATAATTTTAGGGGCGAATGTTCGCCCTTTGGCGAAATTAAGGGGTTTTAAATTTTTAGTGGGCGAATATTTTGTATCATAGTACATTTTTACAAATCACCTCAAATAGCCCACCTTATTTTAAGGGAGAGGGTAAAAAAGGTAAATTTAGCCCTTGAAATTAGGACTTACAACTTTCCATTCACCCATTTTCAAGAATAGGTTTTATTTAAGTGAATCCATTCGCCCATTTTCAAGAATAGGTTTTATTTAAGTGAATCCTATGGGCCAAATACCATATTTATAAAAGAGGTATGGTAAATTAATAAAAATATAAATAAATGAAAGGTATGGTAAATAAATAAAACATTTTTTATATTTACTCCATAAGTCACCTTATATACATGTAAGGGTATAAACAAATAAAAATATAAGTAAAGTGAAGGTATGGTAAATAAATAAAAATATAAATAAACTAGACGTATCGTAAATAAATAAAACCTCTTTTTATATTTAGTCCATAACCCTCGTTCTATTTATGAAGGCTCAAGAAAGAGGTTTTATTTAAGTGAATCCTATGGGCCAAATACGATATTTGTAAAAGAGGTATGGTAAATTACTAAAAATATAAATAAACGAGAGGTATGGTAAACAAATAAAACATTTTTCTATATTTACTCCATAAGTCACCTTATATTTACGAACACTCAAAAAATGGGTTATATTTAGGTGAAACCTATGGCCAAAATACTATGGGACAAATACCATGGACTAGATTGTTATTAATACCATGCAAAAAACCATTATTAACCCTAATATTAGAATTAATAAAAATAAAAATGGCACATGGTATTGACCCATGGTATTCACCAAAATGGCACATGGTATTGACCCATGGTATTCACCTGGAATGTAGCCTATTTAAATGGGGGAATTAAACCAGCATGTAGCCTATGCTAAGATTCACTAGGACTTTACAAAGTTTTATTATTTAGTGAAAGACTCGCCAAGATCTTACAAGATTTTATAATTGAGTAAAATATTCGCCATGCTTGGTGAGAGATTCGCCAAAAAATTATATATACATATTATATTATTGATAAAATCGCCTTCCATTTTTCCTATATACCATGGAGATTCGCCCATTTATTATATTTATAAATTTAGGGGGGGTTCTTAAAATTTTCCCTGATTGTATTATGAAGTCCATCTCCAACATGCAAGCATCTCCATCAAATCGACATCATAGGTAGGTACAGATATGCAATATTCTTCACCTCTTCTATTAAGCATGTTATGGTTAGAAATTTGATGTCAATGCATAAGGGATGCGGTTTTATAAGCTAAGGATGGGTTGGCAGTATCGGCCACCCTCAACCAGTTAAATGCAACTAACTCTCTCACTCATGCAACGTGGAAAAGCCAAATTAATAAGGGTGATGATTATGAGGAGTGGGGACAACGATTAAAAGAGGAAATCCATGTAAAGGCCAAGTCACCAAAGCGCTTGGGTCCATTGCCACAAAAGGGAATAAAAGTACAAGGCTCAAATTCACTTACATAATTACTCATTCCCGAGAAATAGCTGGAGAACCCCATTAAGGTACAAAAGGATGAGTTAGATGCTACCATGGGCTGCCTTGGGTGGTACAAAAGAGATACAGAGTTGATTTGCAGGTGTTATAGGATTGGGCATAGCTGCTACAGGAGAGACGGACTTTGTGCTATAGGAGAAACAAATTTTCTATAGGTGAAGACATTGTGCTATAGGAAAGTTCATAGAGCTGCAAAAACCCTGATTTTGAGAAAAATTACCCTAATCTATCAACAAGAAACCTACAAAACCTCTCATTCCTTCAACCAAAATTCTAATAGCAATTTGAGAATAAAAAAAATGAATGAGAATGTTTCTTTTCAATTAAGCAAGATAAGAAAGGAAATGGAATTATTTTTGAGTTGAGTCTGATGTTTTCCTTCCTCTAACCAGTATGGATAAAACTATTCTTTTACCCTTGTAGCAGATTGGGAGTATTGGTTTTCCAAACTTTGGAAAATCACAGTGACAAAACATGGGGGGAGTAGTTTCAATTGAAGAGAGTCCACGGACTCATCAAGGATGCTAACAAGGAGAATTTTCTTAAGACACGAGCACAAGCCTAACTAGAACTTGAAGAAAAGGATGGATCTATAGAAGAAAGAGTTGGAGAAGAAGAGGAAGAGTATGGAGCAAGAGAATATGTGAAAAAATCCCTTCTGAGGTAGCTTGGGATGTGAAAGAGACCACCAAGGCCATGAATAAGGCACAATTAGGTCACTAAGTTGCTCAGAGGATGAGCAACACTTTCAGCAGGGGGTATGATGGGCCTCCAAATTAGACATAAATTAAGGCCCATCTGACCATCCTTCAGCACATTAAACCTCTCTTTTTTGCATTAGATGACATATTTTTAGCTTTAATATGTTCATTAGGAAGGTTTAGAGATAATTGCATATTTGTGCCTAATATTATTTATTTTTGTAGAATATTGTGAGAATATTGGGAAAATTATGAAGATTTGGAGGATGAAATAATATAGAGACTTTCTCCCTATTACAGGAGGATCAATATTTGATAATAAATGAAAAAAATATCATGAAATTATTGACAAATTTTGGATCTCCAGTGATTGAGAAAATATAGGAATGTGTTCCTTGTCATTTAATGCAAATTCCCAATGTTGGGAACCAGATCCACTATTTGAGGTATTTTGGAGGGGAAAGCTTCCTTATTTCAAGGAGAATGCTTCCCCGTCAATTTGTGTAAGTACCAATTCAAATTTTCCTCTAGGTGCGTGTATTTCTTAGTCTTCTTGTGGAGAAAAAGTGTTATTTAGCAGTTCCACTTTCATTTCTAACAGGGATGTACTTGGATTGATTCAAATAATGAAGTTTGGTGCCATTTTTAGCTTATAAAGCTTATTTTTCTTCATAGGACTCTGATTTTCCTTGGGCTTGGCCATCCCAAGAGCCTCAAAGCCCTCTTGTACAATTTCTTTATTCCATTTAAATGTATTTCTAACTTACATCTCTTATTTCTGCATTTACTATTCATGCTTCTTTTGTTGTAAGTTACATTAGTTAAATGATTGAAGTGATTTGTTTTTCGGGTTATTTATAGAGTCAAAAGAATGATGTATCCTTAAAACAACTTTGACAATTCATATCTATCATTGAGCTACTTGGATTGGTTTACTAGTTCTCGAATCTAGAAATTCTGGAAGTCTCTTATAGCAAAATAGTAGTAAATTTATGTTATTTTTTAGAAAGTGTTAATGGGTTTCATTTGAGTTAATTCCAATTGTATTGGGTCATAAAAACATTCAAGTTAATAATAAAATTCACCCCATATCATTTTCACTTGATTAGGTTAGGCATTTGGTAAGTTAACTAGCTCACTAGTTCTTGAATTTCTAGTTTTTAAAGTGGTAATTTTCTACTATTTTTTAGCACATGTTTACATGGGTATTTTTGAGTGATTCCACTTGGAATGGAGTCCTAAGACTTCCTAATTAATAACAAAAATGTTCCCATCCCATTTTCATTTTATTTACTTAGGCATTCATCAAGTTATCTCCTCCTGCAACAAAACAGTACCTCTTGTAGCACCCCCTGTAGCATGTGTAAACTTGACCAGATTTTCTCCAAAAGCTTGGTTTTTGTCTCTTAGGCTTGAATAATGACCACTAGGCTCTAAGTCCATGATTAGAAAAGAACAAACACCACTTTGGACTTTCCTTTTTACAAAGTAGATCAGACCTATTTCTTTGAATTCATATTCTTAGGATTTCAATTACAAATTGTTGTTCTTACATAATATTAGTTTCTTTTCAAGGCAACTTTTCACATTATGCAATTAGAATAATGATTCACATTTTTGCAAGTAGAACAAGGTTTACATTCTAAAAATATATCAACACTTTTCTTTCCTACAAATAGCATAACCTTTACCTTCTTGCAATTAGGATTAGTGTTTACATTTGAGTAAGTAGCATTTCTATTTCTTGCAAATAGAGCAACATTTCCATTTCTACAATTAGTTTAGGCCTTGATTTCATGATATTCACTCCATTACATCAGATCAATGAAATAGGGCTCATTGTCTGTTGTACATATAGTTTTGACACCTCTTAAGTTTTTACGAACCCCAAGTTGATAATTTAAGTTGGTAGCCTTAAGAGTTGCAGCATTTTTGTTGCAATACTAGGGCTCATCAAGACTTTCCAATAAAAGTTACGAAAGTTACACCCAACGATTGAGCCTATAATTCAAAAGGATTTAAGGAAATTGTTGGATGCTCAGATCATATATAAAGTGTGACATTCTACTTGGGTATCAAATTTGGTCTCAGTAAGGAAGAAGTTCGGGGAAATTTGCTTGCGTGTAGATTTTTGCAACTTGAATCGTGCCTCGGACAAGGATAACTAACCTATGTTGTCTATGGACTAGATATTGCATATAGTATTAGGGTCAGAGATCATTTCTTTGTTAGATTGATATTCAGGTTACAACCATGTTCTAGTCTCAGAGCCTGATAGACTCAAAACTACATTCTGCACAAAGTGGGGCACATTCGCATTTAGAAGAATGCCATTTGGGTTGGTTGATGTCAGTGCGCCATTTCAACGTACCATGGACATTGCATTCCATGGAATCATCAGGTAGAGTGTAGTGGTCTATCTTGATGTTGTCATGCTATTTTCCAAGAAGAGATCTGACCACTTGCGCCAATTGAAGAAGAAATTTTAGCGATGTCGCAAATACGAGATATCCCTTAATCCCAAAATGAGTATTTTCACTATGTCTATAGTTAATATCTTGGGCCATATTATCACAAAGAGTAGGATTAAAGTAGACCTGGAAAGGGTCAAATCCATCATGCAAATTCCCTTCCCAGTGAACAAGAAATTTATGCAGTCCTTCCTAGGAAAGATCAATTTCCTCCACAAGTTTATCTTTGATTATGCTCAAATTATTAAACCCATACAAGAGATGGTGAAGAAGGATGCTATATACAAATGGAATAAAAGGGAAAAGGATGTGTTCTCCTATATTAAGTAAGCCATTGCAGAAGCACCCACTTTGTATAGCCCAGATTTGTTGCTCTACACCTTCACTTCTGATACTTCTCTTGTTGCAATGATTACTCAAAAGGATGATCAGAATAATGAGTAGATAATATCTTTCATGAGTGACAGCCTTCAAGGACCCAAACTCAACCACCCCACCATTGATAAGCAAGCATACGTAGTTTATAAGGCGGTGAAGCACTTTTGGTCCTATCTCTTGAAAAACCATTGCATTATCTTTATGTCGCACCCAATAGTTAGAGCATTGTTTTTTCAGCAAGAGCTGGGTGAGAGAAGAGCGAATTGGATGACAGGTTTATAGGAGTATGACTTAGAATTCAATCCAGTTCATAAAATTAAGGGCCATGGTCATTTTCGACTAGTAGTAGAAGCGGTAGATGCGAAAGAAGAAGATACGTCCAGTTGGGAGCATGAAATCGAAATGTACAATGTTGAGTGACCTCCCCCCGCTACCATTGTGAACTCTTGGTACACGAATGTGCATCAGTATCTCGATCATGACACCTTTCCCTCTCACTTATCTGCACAACAGAAGAGGGCACTCGAACTAAAATCATTATCTTATCAGTTGGTTCATGAGGTGCTTTTCAAGAAGCACCATAACAAAGTTTTTCTCAAATGCTTGGAAGCGCATGATTCTGAGAAAGTATTGTGTGATCTCCACGATGGACCAGTCAGGGGAAACTTTGCAGGTAACACAACTATGCACAAGGTTATGCGAGTTGGTTTCTATTGGCCCACGTTATTCAAAGATGCTCACGCTTATGATCGCAAGAGTCCAATCTGTCAAAGGTGTGTCGGCAAAGGAAAGAAGTCAGCCACCCCATTGCAGCCTATTACAATGGAAGAACCATTTCAACAATGGGGCTTAGATGTGATTGGTGAAATTTTTCCGCACTCATCAAAGAAGCACCGCTACAGCCTCACTTCCACAGACTACTTTACACGATGGACAGAAGCAGTTCTACTCAAACAAGTGAATGATTAGAAATTCATCATCTTCCTTAAGCAGAATATCATTTCCAGGTTCAACATTCCAACTTCACTTGTTTTTTACACTGCAACGTATTTCTCTTCGTTAAAATTATATGACTTTGCATTGGAAAATGGAATTGTATTAAAACATTCATCAAACTACTATCTGCAAGGAAATGGTCTTTCTGAGTCTACAAAAAAAACCTCATCCACATTATCAAGAAGACCATTTACTTTGAACAGAGGAATTGGCACTCTACTTTGGTGTTTTCTTTATGGATTGACCAAGTCATGCCAAAACCTTCTCTAAACACCTCTCCTTACTTCTTGGTGTATGAAAAATAGGCCATCCTACACCCAAACATCTACTTGCCTGCCCTTCAACTCTCACAAGAATCTCAAGGAAAGTCATGCTTATTGGTTCAGCGTAGGATAGACATTCTTCACAAGTTGCAGGAAGAAAGGCAAAAGGCAAAAGAAAAATTTTCGCTTCACCAGAGTCATATCAAGAGGTGGTTTGATAGGAAGTCTACCAGGAAGAATGAATTCAGTGTGGGTGACTTAGTCTTGAAGTGGTACAAATCCCACGAGGACAAATGAAAGCACACTAAGATCCAATCCCTGTGGATCAGACCATTCACTGTACACGAAAAGTTTGGCCAACACACATTTCGTCTGCAATCACTAGACAAGAAGATTAACTCACTTACAGTTAATGGCTAAGACTTACAAAATTATTTTCAATGATGATATGGGGTTGTGCCCTACCCTATGTACATATTTTCTCTTCTTTCTTGTTTGTTTGTCAGTCTTGTTTTGTTTTCATTTGTGTAATGAAGTGTCGTGTGTGAACCTGTTTTCCGGCTTCGTTGCGAGTGGCTAAATTGAAAAGATTCTTGTGTTTGGTCACATCTTTTGGTAGATGAAATTCTGACGAAAATACGATCCATATGTAAGGAGAGTTTTAGTCAAACCATGATCCTTGTGTCTATTCAGGAAACCTTATGCCACACTTGGTTCTTATGTTTCAGTATTTTCACACTTATCCAATCAGTAGATGAGGAAAAGGGGGAAATCTAAATGAGAAAACCTAAATTAGAGGTATTTATATGCTTCTTTTAAGGAACAACCTCTCATACTCTCAATAAGTTTGGATCCCTCTTTCGCCCATAAAATGAATAAGTGTTGATGCACATTCCTCTTTAAATATATAAATAAAGGCGAAAGAAGAGAATGGCTTCCTGCGTAGAGAGGTGAAGAAAATAACTCCGCTAAGGTACTCTCTAGGCTCACTGGTAGCGGAGCAATGTTTGTGTTCCTGTAGTGACTCTGTCAGGGTATTGTCTAGGCCTCCTAGCAGCAGAGCAACACCAAATATGAAAAACTATACTCTGAAAATCTAAAGATCGCGAACTTCACTTCCCTTTCAAATTTGAAACATTACGATATCGCTGAATCTTATGCTTGTGTTCAACTGAGAAAGGCACAGAGGGGACCATGTTTATTCATAAGGCGAGTTTGGAAACCAAAGTGATTTGCATGATGAATCAATACTCCCTAAATAACTGAGGCCCTGCATAAACGAGTTGACCGAGACAGAGAAGCTAGAATTCCATCAGTGTGTCGCCAAGTGTTGTCGCTGCTACAACACCCTCCAAAATTTTGGCCTGCGCCAAATTTCGGAGCCTACCTTGGTCTTGCATTTTGTCATCGCAAACATTGAATTCCATTTCATGTGTTTTTTTAAGTGTTTTGGTCCCTTTTGCAAGAAAAGAAAAATGTTGTTTTTTCACATGTTAGCTGTCAAATAATATGTGGAAGCTTTTTTTGGTGGTTTAAAGGCATTACCTTTGTGTGAGTGATTTTTTCTAACCTTGTAAACATCTATCTCACTCATTCCCAAAGTTTTAAGCATTGTCACACAAGTGTCGTTACGGTTGTCGCAAAGTGTATCTTTGGTATCGCACTTATCGTAAGTCATGATAGAATTGTTGCAATGAGGGAAGTGTGTGGTTTATTTGTCATGGATGATCTATGTTTTTATGTCATAAATTGTTTAAGTGTGGTCACAGTGAAGTCATGTCATTGATCACATAAGTTCAATGACCCCACACTTAGCTAATTTTTAGAAATTTCCTAGCAACTTAGCCTCATCCGGCCTTCCCCAACTGTGCATTGCATAGTTCCAACCCTCAAGTTGCATCCTCGTCCCTTTCCACTATGAAATGTATAGTTCCTGCCTCCTAGGAATGCACACTACGCATTTCCAGTACTCAAGCCTAGACCTTGGCCCCCAGAATTGCGCATTCTAGCCCTCCAACCTGCCCTTAATTGCACATTGTGTAGTCTTTGATCTCAAGCTCATCCCTTGAGTTGGGAAATTGTGCAATCACCTAGCCTACTTTGCCTCCCAAAATTGCACGATGGGCTGAACCAGTGCCCATCCGTGAAGTTTCCTCCCTCATTCCAGCCTAGACTACACATTGTGCAGTTTCAAGACTCAAGCTTCACCTTTGAGCTCCTAAACTATGTAATTGCATAGTCATTGAGCCTCTCTCCCAACCTACAATCTGGTTATGGCTCAGTCAGTGGATCAACATGTGCCATCTTAGACTAGGGGTTTTATCAAACTGATGTCGTCTCGTCATGAGTGAATTACATATGCAGGTACTCTATCATACCATGACAAGATGATAAAGAAGGAGATGAAGAAGGGAGCATGTTGAAAGACACCTGTGTAGCTGATTATGCAAGTTGATCAATCAAGAGAAGACAAAAGGGACACCAGTTTGCAGCCACAACTTAAAAATTGATATCATTAAAGACTCCTTGCCTCTAAGCCATAAGAAGGTGGATAGAATAGTGTTTTGTCAATTTAGTGTGATCTAAATTGCTATTTAAAATGTCAATCCGGGGTTCGTAAACTGATGAAGTGAAGTGTACTATATGTACTAGATAACCATTTCCTTAATCTTTTGTCGTTTTTGAGTTTTTAGTTTATTTTTGGATTTATCTTTCCCTAATGTGTGATGGTGAGAGTGAAAGTGAAGTATGAAATATGGATGGTGATGGTGGTTTCTATGGTGATTTTCTCAAACTTGAAAGTGCTCAAGAAGAAAGCTTTAAAACAACTAAACTGAAATCAATTCTTAAGAGAAAGTAAATGCATCAAAAAGTGAACTAATAACAATGGCCCAATATCCTTGCTGCTGAATGAAAAGAAAGTAAAAACTGAACTTAAAGCAACTCAAACCAAAAGAAAAGCAACTAATTCACACTACTTAAACTCTTCAGATCCTTTACCCTTCAGCTCAATCTACCTTGTGGGAAGTAATCATGAATAAGTCAAGCAATATGCTATCTAAATGGCAAGAAATTAAATTGCATAAAAGAAACTAGTCACACTACTTTAACTCTTCTGGTCCTTTACCCTTCAGCTCAATCTACCTTGTGGGAAGCAACCATGAATAAGTTTAAGCAATATGATAACTAAATTGCAAGAAATTAAATTGCAGAAAGGAAACTAATCACACTACTTCAACTCTTCTGATCCTTTACCCTTCAGCTCAATCTACCTTGTGGGAAGCAATCATGAATAAGTTTAAGCAATATGATAACTAAATCACACTACAGTTAGTGATATTCTGATTTCTTGCTAATAGAGTCACTTCACTATAGAAAGAAACCATAAATTGATGAGCAGTATGATATCTAAATAACAAAAAAAATAAGTAAGCAAATCACAACTTGAAAAAGATAGTGCTGAAATTAAACTTCAGAAAATGAAAGTTAGCAGGAAGGACAAGATGATCTCATATGCCAATAGTTATAAAAAAGATGAAAATTTGCCCGGGCTGCCTAAGAACACCTGCAGAAAAGCACTGATCAGTTGACAGTTATAAGAAAACAGAGGTGAAAATCTAAACAGCAGTGAGTTAAGAAACATCAAACGGTGTGTTATGTACAAGCTAATGATACAAGAACATAATAAAACCAAATGAAAACTTTACAAGGCTTCAGCGCGCAGGGGCCCTCTACCACTTCAGCCGGTCAACAAGTAGTCACACGAATAAACTCAGAAAAGTCTCCTCATATATTAAAACAGCAACATATATAAACAGTGGGGTGACAACAGTTCAGAATTTGCATACCAAGGAAAAAAACTTCTTTACAGCGTTCATCGACGCGTTATTTATAATGACAAAATGCTGAAACTAGCTAACTAACTCCTACGCTATTGACTGTGTTGCCAAAGACATGTAGATCCCTTTAGCCGAGATCTAGCGTAACTGTCATCATGTCTATTAAATCTCTGGAGTGGTTGCTGTTAGATTCTGGTTACAGAAGTGATCTCCAGGTGTGCTGGTGTCTTCGTGAGCTGAGGACTGTGCCACGTAACGTTCACGTGCTCAAAACAAAGACGTGCCACCGCTGAACTCCTTGATTAGCTCTGCGTTTGACCTTCGTTGACCGTGACCTTCCATGGATGATTTGGCTGCTTCGAAGGGACACGTTCCATGTATCCGTCACCTGGAGCTTGCCCATGTAGCTCGTTTCTTCATGGGACACCTGTAGCACAGCTTTTAACAAAATAGCTACGAAATCCTGTGCTAGCTGCAGAAACCTGTGCTGGCTGCGGAAATTGACAAGTTTCCGCAGCTGCATGAACAAAAAAACTAAACCAAACAACAATCATAAGCATAGTCAGAAAACCATGTAAAGAGCTCTTTTTAAACTACAATGCAATGATTTAATAGCTGGGTGGATGCAATAAGTGGAAAAGGAAGGCTGAGAGGGTGTATAGGAAGGTGCAGGTTTGAGGCTCAACATACCCCCACTGTGAAGGTGTTGCATGTCCTCATGCAACCAAAATTGAGTTATTTCCCTCTAATCCATATGTTCTGATGCTTCTGCAAGGACATCTAGCCCTCTTTTCTTCTTCCTTGATGCTAACATCATCCTTGGCTTCTTGACTAGGCATTTGAACTTGAGGTTAATCAATGCTCTGCTTAACTTTTTGCACTTCTTCTTCAGTTTTCTGTTTTTCTTTTGCCACAGTCCTAAATGGAGCATAGTATTATCATGGACAATCTTGTCTACTTTACTCTGCTCTTTGAGTGCTTCATTTTCTTGTATGATATTCCTATTTAGGACTTCTAACTCAAATATTTCATGTTTCAAAGACTGAACTTGTGCATCAGGTGGCAAAGAGGTACTTAGTCCTGCAGCTGATTGTTCTAAGGTTTCCAGGTAATTGTATGCCTCTTGCTGATTAGAATCTACCTCAGGTGTCTTTCTTGGCCTAAACTCAAATTCTGGTGAAGGAGGATTGCTCTCTCTTTCAGGCCGAAAAGGTCTTTCCTCACGTGGAGGACTTGACTCAATGCTTGGCTGAGTTGGAGATTTCTCAAGTGTCTCTTCATCTAAATCAATAAAGTGAGACTGTTTTTCTTTGGTTTTATTCCCCTTCCCTTTTAGCCTAGTGCTCCTTCTTAAGTATGAACTAGTACTCTTCTCTTGTGCACTCTGTTTTCCTTTTTGCTTTTTCTTGGCTATGGCAGCAGCTTGAAGATCTATTAATCTTTCTTACAAAGGTTGATAATCCTCTTCTATGGATTGCTCAGGGGATGGATAGACTTCTTGGATGGTCCTTTTGCCTTTTTCCTTCTTCTGTTTCTTACTTCTAGCTCTATCTTCTTTTCCTTTTTGGACTGTTTCTTGAATTTCTATTGTAGGGGAGTCTTGGATTGTAATGTTTTTTTCTTTCCTCCTACTTTTCCTTGGAATTTTCGGTGGACTGCTTCCAGAGGCCTCAGACGGCTCTTGGAAGTAGTTTCTTGTTAAGAATTGCTCCCATGTATCCTTAGTTTTCTTCAACTGATCCTCAATAAGAATTTTGATGAGTCCATGGTGGTAAAGATGAGGTTCAATATTGCCTACATGTTTTTGAACTGTAAAACTCATCTTTTTCAAACTTGATAGCAGAAAATGGGGCAAATTAAGAGTGTGATCGTCCATGAAATTCATCATCAGTCTGACATGATACATATACATAGAGCCAAAACGACCTTCACACGTGATAAATTTCTGAATGACTAACAATAGACTAGACCATTCTTCTTTTAATACATTAACAGGGATGCCTCTTGTGAATACGGTGGTATCCATACCTTGGTTTTGTAGCATGGTTCTCCATATTTGATCGTCCACACTTTTATTTTTAAACCACCTTTCACCCTCTTGAGGTAGGCCTGTGGGAGCTGCTACTGTGGCCTCGGTCACTGTGAATTTTAAATCTCCAACCTCCACTGTTTGTCCATTAAACGACCTTGAAAAAGCTTTAGTCACCTCCTTGTTATAGCCTTTAAACTTCTGGATAAATCGTAGCCATCTGACTTTCTTCAGCAATTCCTTAACTTGAGGATAACCCTCCAAGTATTTCGGTCCTTCCGGCTCAGCTCTCAGTAATTTTCCCATCTTCTATTTTAAATTCCACTGAGAATTCTTCTGCGTGTGAGGGTTAAAGGAAAAAATAGCTCTGTTATAGGGTTTAGGATAGACTGTAATGACAGTAGTTAGGGTTTAGAGCAAACTGTAGTGACTGCAGTTGGAAATAGAGAACAGTGAATGGAAATACCCGAATTACGGGAGGAGCAGTGGGTGAGCAGTGATAAACGAGTTCATAAAATGAAATGTGGATGCATGCAAGGAGTATAATATAAGTGGAGTATGAGTGGAGTGATAAGTGGTGGAGTAACGGCAGGATTCTTTCGAGTTGGATGACTGTGTATGAGATTTTACACGTCTCAACAGACGGCTGCGGAAATTACAGCTGGGAAGAGCCGTAGCACAATAGGTCACGTCTCAAGAGTACGGGTAATAACTAGAAGTGTAGTCACATTTGAGTTCAAACTCGGAGTAATCATGAGACCGTTAGGGAGATAAATGCGAGGTGTGTGGAGTGACATCGCAGAATAAGAGTGATAGTGGGCTAATATATCAAATCATTACACATAGGAGAGCCTGTTATGGTTTAATAACTATACGTAATTTTGACTTGAATTGTCATTTGATAAAGATTTTTGATCATGCCTTTGGAAACTTTGTCAATTCTTGCTCAAGGCTTCTAACCGGTTTCTCTTCTTTGATATCTTGGAGATGCCCCATGTCTTTAGCTCAATTACACCTGCATTTCATGATTATGGCACTAACAGTTGATTGTATTTTAAAAAACAGAGTGATGCTGGCTGCGGAAATCGTTTCTGGCCGCGGAAACTACTTCTGGCTGCGGAAATGGTTTCCCAGCTGCGGAAACTGAGACAGCACCCCTTTAACTGCACAAAGATAGTTAGAGAAAAACTAACTAAATGAAAATAGTCCTGAAAGGGGTTTTTATTAATGAAATGAGATGGAATGAATGGAATGAAGTGAAAATGAAGTGGAATGAAGTGAAATGGAGATGAAAATGAGATGGAGGTGAAGTGAAATGACAAGTGAGATGAAGTGAAGATGGAAAGAGAAGGAGAGGAGATTTTTTTTTGGAAAATATAGAGTGTCAGGTGTTCCTGATTTTCACTCTATATTTTCTGCATAAGACCGCCAATATGGGATTGTTTTTCAGGCTTATACACATTTTTTTCTCTTTTTTTTTTTTTTTCAAAAACTGAAAGAAACAAGATTAGGCTGGTGGGAGAGAAGGATTCTTCTCCACCAGCCTTATTGCAGAATTCTCTTGGAACATTTTGACAAACTCCTCTTTTGAAAGTGGCTTATGATAAATTTTCAATCGGTGGCCATTCACAATAAGAGGAATCTGAAATTCATCAATGGTCTTGATTCTTACTGCTCCATTGTTAAAGACTTTATCAATCTCATATGGCCCAAGCCAATGAGTCTGAAACTTCCCTTTGAAGTCTTTAAACTTGGAATCAAACAGTAAAGCCCAATCTCCCTCTTGAAACTTTCTCTCTTTAATATATCTGTCATGCCACTTAGTTCTTTGATGTTGAACTAGATCAGTCCTTAAAATTGCATCTTGTCTGATCTCTTCTAGCTCATTCAGTTGCTCCATTCTGTGCTTTTGGGATTCTGATAGATTCATCCCCAACTGAACTGCCATCTTGAAAGTCTTGACTTGAAACTCAATGGGGAGCAGGACTTCTTTCCCATAAACAAGTTCATAGGGAGAATGTCCTGTTGTGTTCCTCCATGTAGTTCTGTAGGCCCATAAGGCTTGAGGCAGCCTTTCTGCCCAATCTCTTCTGTGGAGATGAACAGTTTTGGTGATGATGCTCTCAAGAACTTTGTTTGTAGATTCCACTTGACCATTTGCTTGAGGATGGTAAGGAGTAGATTTTCTGTGCTTGATTTTGTATTCTTCCATCAGCTTCTCCATCAAGTTAGATGTGAATTGACTTCCCTGTTCTGTCACAATTTCTCTTGGGATACCAAAACGAGTAAAAATATCCTCAAAAAGAAATTGAACAACTGAATTTTCAGTGGCAGAAGGAAATGCCTTGGCTTCTACCCATTTAGTGACATAATCAGTGCAAACCAATATATATTTCTTTTGTCTAGATGGTGGATTAATGGGTCCAATGAAATCTAAAGCCCATTTTTCAAAGGGTTTGATGAGTACCTGTGGCTGTAATGGCATTTCATTTGAAAGAGTCGGTCTCCCAACTCTCTGGCAGCTGTCACACCTTCTGACATATTGTTTTGCATCTTTGAAGAGAGAAGGCCAATAATATCCTAAAGAGAGGATTTTATAGGCCGTCCTCTTGTCAGCAAAGTGTCCACCACATGGTTCATCATGACATGCCTTGAGGATGTCAGGTATTTCATCTTCTCGAACACATCTTCTGATCACACAATCTAGCCCTGTCTTAAACAATTCATTAGAAATCCATGAATAATTTGAACTCTCCTGAATAATTTTCCTTTTCTCATTAGGAAATAAGTGTGGAGGCATCTTCCCTGTAACCAAATAGTTAGCAATATCTGCATACCAAGGAGTCTTAGTAGTTACTGCAAACAAATATTCATCTGGAAACTTATCCTCTACAGGAGAATCTTCGTTAGTATTTTGGATTCTAGATAAGAAATCAGCTACTGTATTTTGTTTCCCTGGTCTATCTAACACAGTAATATTGAATTCTTGTAAAAGTAAAAGCCATCTTGTAACTCTGCCATTAGTAACAGGTTTGTTCATGAGATATCTAATTGCAGAATGATCAGTATGGACAAAAGTTTCATAGCCTGTTATATAATGTCTAAACTTGTTGATTGCATGAACAACAGCTAAGAATTCTTTTTCAGTCACAGTGTAATTTAACTCAGTGGGAGTCAAATTTTTACTGGTGTAGTAAATGGCATAAGGAACTAAATCCTTTTGACCCAACACAGCTCCTAGAGCTGTATCTGAAGCATCTGTAGAAATATGGAAAGGAAGTTTCCAATTTGGCCCTCTCAAAATGGGTGCTTCAGATATTCTTGTTTTTAAAGTTTCAAATGCAGATTGACAATCAGGATCCCATTTGAATTCACAGCCTTTTGTAAGTAATTTGAAGAGTGGAGATGCTATTTTGGTGAAGTTTTCAATAAATCTTCTATAATATCCAGTAAATCCAAGAAAACTTCTAACATCTTTTTGACAATTTGGAATAGGCAACTTGGAGATGACTTCAACTTTTGATCTATCAACTTTAATCCCATCCCCTGAAATATGATGTCCTAAAGCAATCCCTTCAGTAAACATCATAAAGGATTTCTCATGACTTAATGAAAGGTTTGTTTCTTTACATCTTATAAGGACTTTTTCCAAATTTTCTAATGCCTCTTCAAATGAATTACCATAAACTGTAAAATCATCCATATAAACCTCTACACAATCATGAATTAGATCAGAAAAGATTCCTAGTACTGCCCTTTGAAATGTTGCGGGTGCATTACATAATCCAAAAGGAAGTACTCGATAAGCAAAAGTTCCCCATGGACAAGTAAATGTGATCTTGTCCTGATCTTCAGGTGCTACCTGAATCTGATTGTAACCACTAAAACCATCCAAAAATGAGAAATACTTTTTGCCTGCTAAAGTATCTAATACCTGATCAATAAAGGGTAAAGGAAAGTGATCCTTCAAATTTGCTTTGTTCAATTCTCTGTAATCAATGCAAACCCTCCATTTACCATTCTTTTTAGGTACTATAACCAAAGGAGAAACCCACTGGCTATCTGAAATTGGATAAATGAAGTTTACATTAAGTAACTTTTGGAGCTCTTCTTTCACTATCTCCCTAAGGTTTGGATTCATCCTTCTTTGAGGTTGTCTGATTGGTCTACTATTTTCCTCAATGTAGATGTGATGAATGCAAGTGTTAGGGTCAATACCTTTCATATCGGTATACTCCCATGCAAATGTAGTAGAATGTTTTTGCAAGATTTTGGTTAGCTCTTCCTGTTGTGATTTTTCCAAGTTTTTGTTGATATTCAATGTTTTTCCTGGAAAAATCTCAATGGTGGAACTACCAAACTCTTCCATAGAGAAAAGAGACATTTGTCTAGATGATAGACACTCAATGTCAGAATCCAACTGAAATTGTGTGTGGTCATATTCTGAAGATGGTTCAAAGTTTTCTAATGTGTTCAGAATTTGACTATCTTCACTGATCTCAGAAATGGTAAAGACAGGTTGTATAGTATCTTCATCATCAACCCACTCATTATCTCCTATTTCTGTAATTGCTTTTGCTGGAGGATACAGATTGAACTTCTTTGTCGAATTACCATCAGAAATATACATATCCCCAGACCTACAACTGATAAAAGCATCAGCTGTGGCTAGCCAAGGTCTTCCTAAGATGAGAGGATGTCCTCCTAAATTACTCTTGGGAGTTAAAATCATGAAATCTACTGGATATTCCCAAGAGTCTAAGGAGACTAAAATGTCTTCTAATACACCGTCTGGTTTAATAATTGATCGATCTGCAAGTTGCAATAAAGTAGGTGTAAAAAGAAGATTAGCAAGTTTTAGCTGTTCCATAGTCTGTCTACTCATGATGTTGATAGCATCCCCTAAATCAATCAAAGTATTTGGTATTTCTACCCCATTGATATGTGTTTTGACAATTAGACTACCGGGATCTACATACTTCTGCATAGTAATTTTTCCTACCAGGTGGATTCTTCTTGTATCTCTTGGTTTCCTTCCTGGTCTTTTAAGACTCAACTCCTTTATTGTTTTTGCTAGAATAGGAATCTCTTTAATGGCTTGTAACAAGGGAATCTTGATACAGATATTCTTCAATTCATCTAGAAAATCATAGTCAGGCAACAAGATTTGTTTCTCGACCCCTTTGTCAATTTGTAATCTTTCAGGAAAAGGAGGTGTGGATGAAGATGCAGGTTGCTCAACTATAGGAGTTGTTGGGGTTAACTCTTTTTCTTTTTCTTTTTGAATGCTTGGGTTTTGAAGAGATGCTTCAGAACCCTTATTGGCTTCAAGAGAATCTTCCTCAGAAATGCTTTGCTTTTAAGCATTTATAGAAGGCTTATCTAGGACTCTACCTGATCTGAGTTGTACATCATTGAGAGGAACAATCATGTAGGCAGGAAATTGTTGACCTTCCATCATGTAAGCATTTTGAGGGTTTTTGTTATTGGGGTTTGGCAATGGCTGAGAAGGAAGTTCATTTAACTTTTGTTGGAATGGAAGCAAGAGTTGAGAATTTGGATTCTGTTGAGAAGGTTGTTGTTGTTGTTGAAATGGCAATGATAATTGTGGATTTTGATTTTGATAAAATTGAGCAATTCTCCCATAAGGATTTTGCATATCTTGTACCCATGATTGAAAAGGATTTTTAGGTTGGGACCAAGGTTGTTGCCAAGGATTCCAATTTGGTGGGGGTTGAAAATTCATAGAGTTGTTAAACCCCTGATTTTGTTGCCCCTGCCAAGGTCTCCTTGCAACAAAACAGAGAGACTCGATTGTATCTGGATCTTCTTGAAAGACAGCTTTGAGCCCAGGAATTGAAGGACAATCCTTGGTCTCATGATTCTCTGAACAAATTACACATGTTTCTACAACTTTTGCATCCAAGGGACATTCCCTTAGAGCATGTTTCTTTCTACACTTTGGGCAAAATATGGCCAAAGCCTCAGCTTCTGCTTTCTGCTTATTGTGAATCTTAAGAGTGTCTAGTTGCTCACTAAGACTCCCTAAGATGTCAGTCTTGAATTCATCAAGCATGTTGCCAATCTCAGCCCTACTTACTGATCCAGTTGCAGATTTGTTTGCTCTGATGAGAGAAGGATCTCTAGGCCCTTTTTGAGTTTTAGATTTCCCCCTTGAGAGATGGACACATAGCTCTGCTATATCATGAAGTGGAAGTTGAGATATGTCTCCTTTCCCCATCATGTTCAAAATATCTATCCATTCATCTCTAATGGCTTTTAATAGAAGGGCTTTCAAGGTCTCCTCATCTAAATTACTCATCTTTGCTCTTTTCAGATTGTATTGGAATCTTTCAAGTAAATCCTCCAAGTTTTCATCTTCTCTTTGCACCATTTTGAATACCTCATCCTTGTGATTGGTGGCATACAATAATCCAAGTACCTATCCAAAAATGTTTGTTTCATATCATTCCAAGTCCTAATGGATTGAGTGAGTAATCCCATGAACCATTTCAAGGTTGCTCCTTTCATTGTTGAAGGAAAGTTTGAGTTTTTGAGAGTCTTCCAGATAATCATAAGTTCGACACACGACCTCAAACTCAAATAGAAATGTTTCAGGGTCCTCATTTCTTAACCCATGGAAGTTTGGGAGGACAGATGGTGAGATTTTTTTCATTGTGGCTCGGGAGTCCTCATCGACTATAGGAAATCCGAATGAGTTATCTCCATCCCTATTTCCCCCAATGTTACCTCTACCTCCTCCATTATTTCCTCCTCCTCCTCTACCTCTACCAAATCTAGTTGCTCCTTCCTCTATCATGGTAGTTTCCCTGGAGACTTCAGAGTCCTCTGGTTCCTCTACTAAGGGTGAATGAGAAGGAATTTCTCCCTCTTCTTCATATGATTCTACTTCTTCAATTACAATTTGTCTCTCTGTAGAAAGAAGGAAAGGATCTCTTTCTGATTCAGATTCGATGGAAGGGGTGGGAGAGTCAACTACTGCCTCAGGAATCCTAGGGCTAGGAGTGTAAGTTGGAGATAATGGAGGTGTCTCTTGTCTATTCCTTGAAGTAGATGGAGTTGTAAAAATCGAACTCTTGGCTCTAGCTAAAAACCTTCCCTGAGAATCTCTTGCTCTATGCATATCATTTTTTATTTTTCTTCAAGTCGGGCTAATAATTCTCTTTCTGATCTTCCAGGTCACTCTAGGTGCAAGAAGAGAGCATACTCAAGAAACTATTAAACCAATAACTTTCTCTTTTCTGATCCTCCAGATCACACTAAGTGCAAGAGGAGAGCATACTTTTAGAGGTTATCAATTTTCCTTCCTTGAAATTTTCCTGTTTTTTTTTTTTTTCTTAAGAAATTGGCTACCTAGTTTCACTTCCCCGACAACGGCGCCAAAATGTTTGGTCAATTTAGTGTGATCTAAATTGCTATTTAAAATGTCAATCCGGGGTTCGTAAACTGACGAAGTGAAGTGTACTATATGTACTAGATAACCATTTCCTTAATCTTTTGTCATTTTTGAGTTTTTAGTTTATTTTTGGATTTATCTTTCCCTAATGTGTGATGGTGAGAGTGAAAGTGAAGTATGAAATATGGATGGTGATGGTGGTTTCTATGGTGATTTTCTCAAACTTGAAAGTGCTCAAGAAGAAATCTTTAAAACAACTAAACTGAAATCAATTCTTAAGAGAAAGTAAATGCATCAAAAAGTGAACTAATGACAATGGCCCAGTATCCTTGCTGCTGAATGAAAAGAAAGTAAAAACTGAACTTAAAGCAACTCAAACCAAAAGCAAAGCAACTAATTCACGCTACTTAAACTCTTCAGATCCTTTACCCTTTAGCTCAATCTACCTTGTGGGAAGTAATCATGAATAAGTCAAGCAATATGCTATCTAAATGGCAAGAAATTAAATTGCATAAAAGAAACTAGTCACACTACTTTAACTCTTCTGGTCCTTTACCCTTCAGCTCAATCTACCTTGTGGGAAGCAACCATGAATAAGTTTAAGCAATATGATAACTAAATTGCAAGAAATTAAATTGCAGAAAGGAAACTAATCACACTACTTCAACTCTTCTGATCCTTTACCCTTCAGCTCAATCTACCTTGTGGGAAGCAATCATGAATAAGTTTAAGCAATATGATAACTAAATCACACTACAGTTAGTGATATTCTGATTTCTTGCTAATAGAGTCACTTCACTATAGAAAGAAACCATAAATTGATGAGCAGTATGATATCTAAATAACAAAAAAAATAAGTAAGCAAATCACAACTTGAAAAAGACAGTGCTGAAATTAAACTTCAGAAAATGAAAGTTAGCAGGAAGGACAAGATGATCTCATATGCCAATAGTTATCAAAAAGATGAAAATTTGCCCGGGCTGCCTAAGAAAACCTGCAGAAAAGCACTGATCAGTTGACAGTTATAAGAAAACAGAGGTGAAAATCTAAACAGCAGTGAGTTAAGAAACATCAAACGGTGTGTTATGTACAAGCTAATGATACAAGAACATAATAAAACCAAATGAAAACTTTACAAGGCTTCAGCGCGCAGGGGCCCTCTGCCACTTCAGCCGGTCAACAAGTAGTCACACGAATAAACTCAGAAAAGTCTCCTCATATATTAAAACAGCAACATATATAAACAGTGGGGTGACAACAGTTCAGAATTTACATATCAAGGAAAAAACTTCTTTACAGCGTTCATCGACACGTTATTTATAATGACAAAATGCTGAAACTAGCTAACTAACTCCTACGCTATTGACTGTGTTGCCAAAGACACGTAGATCCATTCAGCCGAGATCTAGCGTAACTTTCATCATGTCTATTAAATCTCTGGAGTGGTTGTTGTTAGATTCCGGTTACAGAAGTGATCTCCAGGTGTGCTGGTGTCTTCGTGAGCTGAGGACTGTGCCACGTAACGTTCACGTGCTCAAAACAGAGACGTGCCACCGCTGAACTCCTTGATTAGCTCTACCTTTGACCTTCGTTGACCATGACCTTCCATGGATGATTTGGCTGCTTCGAAGGGACACGTTCCATGTAGCCGTCACCTGGAGCTTGCCCATGTAGCTCGTTTCTTCATGGGACACCTGTAGCACAGCTTTTAACAAAATAGCTGCGGAATCCTGTGCTGGCTGCGGAAACCTGTGTTGGCTGCGGAAACTGACAAGTTTCCGCAGCTGCATGAACAAAAAAACTAAACCAAACAACAATCATAAGCATAGTCAGAAAACCATGTAAAGAGCTCTTTTTAAACTACAATGCAATGATTTAACAGCTGGGTGGATGCAATAAGTGGAAAAGGAAGGCTGAGAGGGTGTATAGGAAGGTGCAGGTTTGAGACTCAACAAATAGCATCCTCAAGAAGACAAGTAGCAAGCAACAGTAGAAGTGGCTTGAAATTGCCATGTCATTAAGCAGTCCATGTCAACAGTTTCATGTCATGTCATGAGTTGTCATATGCCACATCATCATTGTTGATTATGTAACAATCTATTCAAAATATATTGTAAAATGGAAGTCCAAAGGACACATTTAGAATATGAAGAGTCATGTAAAGTTGAAAAGTCATAGGAAGTCAAACAACCATGAAGGTAGTCAAAGAGTCACAAGGAAAGTGAAGCATCACCTCATTGGTTATATATACACTATCACTATATGAGAAAAGGACTTTTCACCTTGGCTCCTCCCTCAAAGCATTAGAGAGACATGCTAGTTCTTTTGGGCAGCAAGGAGTGGATCCAATGCTACACTATTGGAGCTAACAGTGTTTATTGTATACATGTTTCTTCGAACTTTTACTTAATATAAGAAGCTTCATGGCTAGCATGTTCTTCATGCATGGATTATGAATATTTGTAAGACTATTCTGTGGATGTTTGTAATTCATGTTTGCTTTCATATGTGCTAAAGTAGTTGAAATATTTTGGTTATTTTAGTACTTATCATATTGAGAATGGGATGTAATGGTTATTATTGTTGTCGCAACCTTGTGGACTATTCCACTGAATATTAGACAGATCTCTCTTGTTGATTTGTTGTATTGATCATCGCATCTTTCTAGACTATTCCGCTGGATGTTAGACAGATCCTTCTCGGTTACATGTGTCTCTACTAGGGTGGTACTATTACCTCTCTCTTAGAGGCTCACTGTCTTTTCTCCCTCCACAATAGAATAATCTTGACACACTTACAACCAAACACTCACCAGGCACACTCACTTGCTTTTCAAAGGCACATTTTTGTTCCTCTCTCTTGCTAAAAGTTACAGCCAAGGAAAATCTTTAAGCAACTGGAAACCGATCCATATTCTAGATGGGGATCCTATCCCAAATGGTATGAGGTATAATTGGTACCACATATCAAGGAGACCCCTTGAATGTTGGTGGGTCAAACACCGTCAACAGGTTGTTTTAACCATTTAGCTTGGATAAGAAGCTTGAATCCTATCTGATCCTACCTTGGATATTTCACCTCTTATCCCGTGAGCTCATCCTCCCATCTTAGGTGTATCTCAAGCCTAGATTGGTAAATGGATAATAATTCCTAAACTACGATCCCTCTCCTATAAATTTACTGTCATCTACAACATCAGGGTGGGATTTTGGAGACTGATCATACCCTCGTATTGCTTCCTTGAATCTAAGAGAGACATCATATTCATGCATTAGGGTGACATTGAGGTGTGCTTTGTGAAAAGGAAGGGCAAGTCAACTTGGGGAGATCTCTACAAGATCAACTACTATTATTGGTTGTAAAGTCTCTCCTATCCATATTAATATAAAGAGTACATTGTTTTCCTATATGTGTTATGTTATGGTTAAATTCATATATTTCAATGCCTTTTTGATCCATTGAATAGAGTAATTGGATAATGCTACATAAATGTCATAGATCTTTGTCTTGTGTTGATTGTATGTGCAGGTTCTAATTATAGCAATTGGAGCTTCGATTGGAGCTTACAAGCCTAGAGGAGACAAAATATTTCGACGAATTCCAAGTAAACCTCTTTCCATTCTTCAATTTATCTAAGGGAAACTTTATATTATTTTATTTTTGTTGTTATAGACTAATCCAATAGGTCTAGGGAAGATATTTCTATCTGCAATCATAAATTTCGGATAACAAACTAGCTACTCCATTGGGGATTGATTTCTTCCCTTAGTGGTTTCCTTGACCTTAGCTCCTTTTGACCTCTTGAATCGACCTTGATTGACCCTTCAAAAATCATTCTCTAAACTTGGTTTGATTTTTTGCGTCATATTTTGGCCTAATTTGCCTCAGCGCACTCCATGGTATGGAGACAGAGTGCTTCAGCGCACCCTCTCCTTCTCTGCACATGCGCTACAAAGAACTCGTACCTATTTTCCACCAATGTTGATTCCTGTAAGATGCAAAAAAAATTGCATTTCTTGCCTTGCTCTTTGATATTCTTTGGTCCAACAAGTTTTCCTTGTGTCTCTGAGTTTGTTTATGCCTCTGAGAAGCCAATCCCTTTTGAAAATTGTGTGTTTTTCTTGTGAAATTGAGTGTTAATAACCTCTGCGTTTAATCACCTTTTTTATAAGATTTTGTTTTGTTCTTTATTTCTTCTTGTCAATTTGGGCTTGTATGCATAGATCAAATTATTTAATTTGAAATGTAACTTTTACATTATTGTTATAGACAATTTTGTGCCTTACAGCAACAAGCATGAATTGTCAATAATCCAAGGGATCCAAAGTTCCCTAAACACGATGTTCCTACCCCTAGAGGAACAAGGTCAGCAAACCAACAGCTCTCAGATCAGTTCTCCACTTGAAAACACTCAAAAACAAGCAATCCTGAAATCAAAGCAGGTGCTCCACTGGGTTTCTGCGCTGAAACACAACTGCTCCATGGTGTACCTGCGTTGCAAAGCAGGTAGAACAAAGCCCACCTGCGTTGGGCGAGTTTGGACATGTGGCACAGTGAGTCATGGCTTTGGAATCTTCCAAAAATGACACTTGGATCAGGTATTTCACCTTGTGATGAGTCAGAGGCTTTGTTTCTCCAAGTGGAAGCAAGGTTCACCAAGTGGACTCAAGAACTGAAGATCAACTAAAGATTAACTGAAGAGAGAGAGGACACAAGGCAGCTACACATCAGTTGCAAGCTGACTCATCCTTTCTCAATTCATCTATATATTGAGCTCTCTCCTATTAGCTCAGGAGGCTGGAATTTTGTGCAAAGTAATGATATGCTGTTGGTTTCATTCTTGAGTTATTGGGTGATTGTTTGAGAGAGGTGAAGAAGAGCAATTCTTTCTGCTGGGAGGTGTTGCTGGGTTGGAGCCTGCAATGGTTGTAATACTCTCAGAACCTTTATTTCTTCATTAATAAAAGCTATTGAGGTTCTTCTATGTGCTTTTGTTTCAATCATATATTGTGATGATTGCATGTTTGGTTTACACTAATCCATGAACCAGTTATGATTGCATGCCTCTTGTAGTTTCCTTCTTTGTCATTGTGCAGGATCTCATTGTAGCTGGGCGAGCAGAAGGACAAAGAGCTAGGAGCAAGCGGCCAAAGAGGAGAGTTTGGATTCGACATTAAGCGCAAGGCAACGGTTAGTGCTTCCTCCATTCTCTTTTGCTTTCATAAAGAAGTAAACTTTCAGTAGTTTGTTTTACAGTTGTTGCTAAGGAACTGTCACCCTTAGAGTGGGTTAGGGTCATCCGAGTCGGATACTTTTCCCTACAACAAACTGGCGACTCCGTTGGGGATCGTATCCGTTTGATTGTGTTTGTAGTATTTTTGCTATTCATTTCCTGAACAAAAGAGTACCAAATCGAAAAGCTTTTGACTATATCAAAAGCGAAGTAGAGGGGCTGCTACTCTTGCTCATTGTCTGAGCAGATTCATGATTTGAAGAGCTGATCTACAAAGATCCTTGTAAGCTCTTAGTGATAGCTTTGCACCTTCTAAATCATCCCTTTGAGTATGCTTGACTGAATGCTTCTGATTTGAGCAAAAACCGTGCATTTTTGATAAAATTATGACCCGGAGACTGTGAAAATGCAACTCTCGTTTTCCAAAGCAGGTAGTACACAGGCTACCTGCTTTGCAACGCAGGTCCCGAACTAGCTACCTGCGCTGAGAGCCAGTTTGACTGTGTAGAGCCTGCGTTGACCCAAATTTGCTTAGTGCATTTGGGGTTTCCTCCTTTCTCTTGCATGTTTTCACTTAGTTTCGCTGCTAGGTGTCTGTCTTGTGCCTGTTTTGAAACCAATATTACTTGCCATCATTCTGCCTCTGTTATATAACGAAATTGTACTTGTTCTTTGTATTTCTTACTCATTTACAATTTCCCATAACGAAAAGTAAACTAGTCATGCTTTTGGCCTCTTAGATCTGGACCTGTGTTAGGCGTTTTGCTGGTCTAAAGAGTTAGCTTGTTTGCTGTCCATAGCTGGTTAGTCATTTTACTTTCGTTCGTATGGCTTGATTTCATGTATTTCCAGTGATTAAGCAAGTGAATCTTAAGGTGTCTTTTGATTTTGGACAAGCTTGTTTACTTCCGCTTTAAATCGAAATCAAAGTTATATAACCACTTTCTTTTTGTATCCATCCACATTAAGAAAGGGAAAAGAAAATACATGCATTGTGCATTTTTGCATTTGAAAAAGTTTGCATGATGATTTAAGAGAAAGTGCATTAGTTTGTGCTGTATGAACTGTGTGAAAAGAATTTTCCTTCTTTCTCTCTCAGTAGTTAGGATTTTCATCAGTCAAAAAGATTTGAAAAAGCTTGCTTCTCATCTTAGGCTGCATTTATGAATTTGTCATATACATCTCGTGGTGAACCTTGAAAGGCAAACTTTAAAAAGATCAACTTAAAATATACTGAATGAACCTAACAACGCATTTGAAACATAACGCAAACATCTAGAGGTCTAGGTAGAGACGTGTTCCGGCGTCGTTAAACATAGTGACTGTCGATCTCTACGAAGGTGGGTGATTCCTCCTGAGAGTCGGTGGCACTAATACGGACTTGTGCTCCCGCGTACCGTCGAGTATATATTGGGAGACCCCTATAGGCAATTATCCTTTATCCATAGGAAGCCGTGTCGGTCGCCCTACTAATCGCGATGCAGTGAACACAGCATTCACGAAGATCGACCACCCGTACCGTAAAACGTATTCTATGGTTTCGCGAAAGGTTTGGCACACCCTCTGCCTAGATCTCCAGAGCAGTTTCTTTTGGCTCTTTTCAAACTCTATAACTGAAAAGGTCCAACCGAGCATTTGTCACTTCGGGCTCGTTAATACATCGAAGGCGACTAGAGCCATCTTTAGCTTTTTCTCGACTCTTAAAACATGAAAAAGCAAAGTTATGTTTAAAAGCGTCTAATAAAATTCATTCAAATCGGAAACACAAATTTTCCCCTTTATATTTTAGTTGATTGAGTAATCCGCAATTGTGGAAGAAAGTCAATTGAATATCCGTCGTTCTCGGAGGCTTGCGAGTCAACCGTCTTTGTTTCCGGAATCGAAAACAATCCAGACAAAGCGAGCTCGTCGGACCAGTTCAAAATCTCCTTTAAAAGTTAGAACAAGCGTTCCAACAACATCTGAGATTCTGGTCACTCCAAACATTTTCGGAAACCCTGCCTCTATAGAAGAAGTTCAACCGCCACAGAGGGACAGTAATACTGATCCTAGTCTGGGGGCAAATACTTCTATGACTGAACCAGTTCCATCTGTAACCGGTCCAGAGAGTTTTGTTCCTCAAACATCCATCGCGGTCGATACAACCCCTTCTTCGGCACCGGAAATCTTTTACGGACCTGACGGTCTTCCTCTTCCACCTGGTCTGATTGCGATAGAGGAAATTATAGAAGAACCGCAAGTATCCACTCCAAGTCAGTTTGGAGTAGGGGTCACTCTATTTCCTGCTACAACAGAAGTTTGTCCATCACCAGTGGAAGTTCCTGTAGAATCACTAGGTGATCAATTGGATAGACTAAAAATGACTGAACAACCGTCGACATCTAGGACTGTGTCGAATGACACGGCGACGGCAGAATTACCTGCTGCAAATCCAACAATGTTCGCCGGCATACCATCTGTCCCAACTAGCTCGCAGTCGCTAGAAGGAGTCCATCAAGAGACTATCTCGACAGTATGGTCTGTTCCTGTTTGTTCCGGAGTAATGTTTGGTAACTCTCATGGTGAGGCTCATCAAATTGACCCTTTTGGGAATCTAATTAGGCCATCCAGTCCTCCAAGGCAGGCAGTTGCCTTGAGTTCTGGGTTGCTACCGTATGGGGGGCAGTACCCATACGGGAGCTCTCAACCTTATTCAAGTTATGGCGGAATTGCAACGAGTAGTTGGGTACCTGTGCTATCCCAGCCACCGAGAGTTGTATATTCTATGCAACAGTGTGTACCTGTGACAAACATCCCAAATACACCGGCTATCGTGACCGTGTCGCAAGTTCAAACAATGCCTGTTGTATGTCGACCTCAGATTGCTCAGGTTCTCATGCAACAGCCCCTTGACCCTGCGACCCAACCACAATCACCTACTGGTGGGACAACACAAGTACAGTTGGGTACAACTACCCCACATCTTGGTCCAATGGTTAGTGTAGCGCAACAACCCATGGTGTCGCAACCGTGGATAATGCAATACCAACAGCCGCAATTCCAACAAGTGTACCAAGGTTCTGAACAGCAAATATTTGCGAATACTGGACAACCATATATTCAAAATGGTCAAAATCAACCACTTTATAGTGGTCAAGTCCATCAACCGTATTCATCATACCAACATCAACTCCATTATGCTGGTATGCAAAGACCGACTGTTCAGGCGATTCCATCGTATCCTGGTTACGCTTCACCTAACTTGAACCAACAGTTACCATTCGTGGCAACTTTAGAGTTGCCTGATTTACATTGGTTAACAAACGATCCAATTGCTTACGCCCCTTGGTGGCCAGTGATTCCGCACAAACTTCCATCCGACATTCCTAAATTCAATGGAAATCCAGGTGAAGACCCGTCGAATCATGTGATGACATTTCATCTATGGTGTTCGTCGAACACTTTAAATGACGATTCGATAAGGCTTCGCCTCTTTCAGAGGACATTGACAGGTCCAGCGGCAAAATGGTATATAGAATTGCCTAGAGCTTCGTTCTACAATTTTGGCTCCCTTGCCACGACATTCTTGACCCACTTTCAATTACCAATAAGGTATGAAACAGGAACAGAGATATTGACTAACTTCAAACAGTCAACCGCAACTCATATATCAGATCATATACATGAGTGGCGACATCGACGAAGAATGGTTAAAGCATACGTTCCTGATCAGCTTTTAGCTAAGTGGTTTATAAAGTCATTACTTCCGGCGATAACGGAAGATGTAGCAAAGGGAGGAGTCGTAACAGAAGAGCAAGTTATCGCTCGTGCACAATACTTGGATTTAGTATATACTCAGTCCGGCACGCTCTATGACAAAATACCAGATGCCCCTAGACCAGAGTTTTCAATCCCTCCTCCTCCTAAATCAAATACTGACTCTCATGCCGGCGGTGGCGTGATTGGCACGGAAAACACGAATCCGAAAAGGACCAATCAAAAGAAGGCCCGTAAGGATTCGAATCAAAATGCGCATGAAGAAGTTCTTGCTTCGGAAGTAAATGGCATATCGACACATAGGGGCAAAGAAACCAATCAACCAGGAAGCAAGAAGAATCAAAACAAAGAGAGGAAGAATAAACAAGGTGGGTCATCCCCTAAGAAAAATTCTTCAAACCCTCCTGGGAATAGGAAACGGTTTCCGTGTCAAATATGCGATGACAAAGATCACAACACTAAGGATTGCCCATTCAAAGCTGAGCTAAAGAGGTTCTTTAAAAGTCCCCATACCTCAACTGTGTCAAGTGATCAATTTCCTAACCCAGGTCAAAATCTGGTTGATAGTGGAAACGCTTCCCCGTCCCAAGTACTTATGTTGTCGATTTCGAAACAGCAAAATGATGCTTTGATTTCGACAAGGAGCAAAGATTATGGGAATCCACAGGTGTCGAGCGATAAAGGGACAGATCAACCTAGCAGTTCGACGACAACTTCGGCAGAAGTTGTACCCCCCATCACACATGAATTAACAATAAAACCGCCAAAGGGAGTAGTACACAAGTCGACATTTAATCCTCGTGCCAGAGCGGCACAGCATTACAACATAGTAGAAGATTTGGCGCAATCGCCATCTGCTATGTCGACTCTTGAGGTATTACAGCATTGCCCATCCCAAAGGCAGGCATTGTTATCAGCAATTGGTGGGGTGGATCCTAAAGATTCCAATCTGGTATCCTTTGATCACAAAGGGTATGATCCTCAGTTGCCGGCTCAATTAGCTTTCCTCGTCCAAGTGAAAACCCTCAACAAAACAGTTCATAGAACGATTATTGATGAGGGAGCATCGACGTGTATTATGTCGATGAGTTGCTGGAAAACTTTAGGATCTCCAACCTTGTCGCGATCATCGACGACATTAAAAGCATTCGACGGGAGGATATATACCCCTTACGGTATCCTTAGTAACCTGAAGGTTGAACTAGGGGGCAAAACAGTAGAAATAGATGTTGAAGTCATCGATGGCAATCTTGACTATAACATCCTACTAGGAAGGCCATGGATTTATGCCATGCAAGCTGTTGTGTCGACTTATTTTAGGAAGATCGCATTCCCCTTTGAAGGAGGGATTATGGTCGTCGATCAACAAAACTTCCTCCCTAATGGTTCACAAGTTACAGGAAGCGTTCCCATGATCCATGGCAGCGACCGGTTGATTCAAGACATTGGAGTAGGTCTGTTGAAAGACCCCACTATGATGGGAACTTTCGCGCTACCACCTCCTATTTATATAGGAAATGTACCATTTGTAGCAACATGCAATATGGTATCCACCTTGAAAGTCACAGAAGGCAGAGTCGCTATGGATCATGCAATGGTTTTGCCGCCAAGTCCCATTGAAATATTGTAGCAATCAATGTTTCATGCATGGGAGGCAAACCCAAATCAACGCTCGTGGAGCGTTTGGGTAGATAGATCTAGGGAATATGGTACCCCATTAGATCCTTGGTCGAAAGTACATGGGACTGACGAAGGAATCTTACAATCAATGATGATTGAGGAGGCACCATGGAATGATCACCACCATCGTTCCCTTCTTCCAGAATACGAAGAAGATACTCAGAAAGATCTTTACCACCCTTCAGTCTTTGAATTCCTAACAAATACTGTAAACACGGTGGATTCCGAGCGAAACTTATCAAATATCGAAGAGACTATAGCCATAAATATCTCGACAAAACCTGATGTTGTAGAGAATATTCATGTTGGCAAAGGTTGTTCCCCTTCAGAACTAAAAATATATAACGCTCTCTTTCGTGAATTTAGAGATGTCTTTGCTTGGTCATACGATGAAATGCCAGGCATCGACTCGAGTATCATTGAACATGAAATTAAAATGTATCCTGATGTCAAACCAGTAAGACAATGGCTTCGACAGGTGCACCCTAAGAAAGCCGCTGCCATTAAAGCAGAAGTTGAGAAACTTCTCCATGCTGGATTCATCTACCCGGTTCCTCTAACCGATTGGGTATCGAATATTGTCCCTGTTATGAAAAAACAAGGGACGATAAGAGTGTGCGTCGATTATAGGGATGTAAACCAAGCTTGTCCGAAGGACAACTACCCCACACCCTTCATCGACCAGATAATTGATGAATGCGCCAGATGTGAAATCTTTTCCTTTATGGATGGATTTTTCGGGTATAATCAAATAAATATCCGCCCACAGGACCAGTCAAAGACTGCATTTATATATCCGTGGGGCACGTTCGCTTATCAAAAATTACCCTTTGGCTTGAAGAACGCAGGGGCAACTTTTCAGAGGGCTATGAATTACGCCTTCCATGAGCATTGTTCAACCATATCTCGACGATCTTCCAGCTCATTCGCGAAAGCGGACTGATCATCCGCAGCATTTAAGAGCGATATTTTTACGTTGCCGACACTACAAGATAAGACTCAATCCTCACAAATGTGTGTTTTGCGTCGGTTCTGGTCGTTTACTTGGCTTTGTAGTCTCTAAAGATGGGCTTCGTCTTGACCCCTGTAAGGTTCAGGCAATCATTAATTTGCCTCCACCTTCGAATTTGCTTCAGATTCAGAAACTCCAAGGGAAAGCAAACTTTCTGAGGAGGTTCATTCCAAATTACGCAGAACTTGCTAAAGGTTATACACGTCTTTTGAAAAAAGATGTACCCTTCGATTGGGACCAGGTTGCGCAAGCTTCCTTTGACGCTTTGAAAGAGTCCCTAGTAAAAGCATCATTAATGTACGCCCCAGATTATCTTAGGGATTTTAACCTGTATCTAGCTGCAACAGATACAACCATTGCGATGGTTTTAGTACAAGAAGTCGATGGAGTTGAACATCCCGTATATTATTTAAGTAAAAACTTAAATGATACAGAAAGTAAATATTCTTACGTTGAAAAACTAGCGCTCACTGCTGTTCAAGCGGTACAGAGATTTCGGCATTATATCCTCTTTAGGAAAACTACCATTATGTCAGATTGCAACCCCATGACTTATATACTGTCGTGACAGTTGCTGGGGGGCAAATATTCCAAATGGATAGCAATCCTTCAAGAGTTTGATCTGGAATTTGTGAAATCCAAGTCAAAGAAAGCTCTAGTATTCGCAGAATTATTATGCGATCTCCCGTCATCGTCCAACGACGAAACTTCCAAGGAGTCTATAGTGGACGAGACTTTATTTCTCATATCTGCAAGCGATGAATGGTATGGAGATATAATTATTTATCCCCAAACCCAAAAGTTTCGGCTTGACACCTCTCACTCCGAACAGAAACGTATACGATACCAAGCAAAAGACTACATGATCGTCGGTGATACTCTTTACCGTCGGGGTATCAATACCGTTCTGAGGAGATGTCTCACCCATGAAGAAGCCGAAAAAGCCCTGAATGAGTGTCATTTAGGCGCGTGTGGGGGGCATCAATCAGGTTTCGCTACAGCCCAAAAGATATTAAGAGCAGGGTATTTTTGGCCAACAATGTTCAAAGATTGCATAATCGCAGTCCGGAGTTGTCATTCCTACCAAATCTTTGATAGCAAAACTAGAAGACCACCCGCACCACTGCAACCAATAGTTGCAGTTGGGCCTTTCGCCAAATGGGGCATCGATTTCATGCAATGTAACCCCAAATGGGCCGAGGCGATGCCTACATTGGACAATACTGGTGAAATAGCTGCCCTATTCTTTTTCAATCATGTAGTCGCCAGGTTCGATGTACCCCAGGCTATAGTTACAGATCATGGATCGCACTTCCGCAATCACATGATGGTCGAATTAGCTGCCAAACTAGGGCTATCACACGACAGCTCTACTCCGTATTATCCACAATCCAACGGACAAGTTGAAGCAATCAACAAGGTCCTGAAGCGTATGTTGCAGAGGATGATCGGAGTTCATAAAAGAAGATGGCACCTAATCCTGTATGCAACCTTGTGGGCCTACCGAACCTCGGTAAGAAACGCGACCGGTTTCACACCTTTTCAATTGGTGTACGGTCTAGAAGCAGTCTTACCGATCCAGTGTGAAATCTCGTCGCTTAAACTCGCAATTGATCTCCTCCCCGGAACTTCGGAAGAAGAGGCTCGTTTCATGGAATTAATCCAATTGGATGAAACCCGTCGTGATGCCGCTTTGGCTAACGAAGCCCATAAGAAACGAGTCAAGGCTCAGTTCGACAAAAATGTCAAAACCTGTGTCTTCTCAGAAGGTGATTTGGTCTTGCTTTATGACCAAGAATCCGATAAATTAGGAGTAGGTAAATTCAATCCCTTATGGATGGGCCCCTATATTGTTAAAAGAGTATTAGCAAAAGGAGCCTACGAGTTAATAGATTACGACGGAATTCCACTGGCACAGCCCCGGAACGGGCTGTACCTCAAGTGTTACTATGCTTAAATAGTAACCTGCGTGCTTTTGTTATATTTTGTTTTCGCCAAAGTTCTTACTCTGGTTGAGTGATTCCCTTTTCGCATTCATTGCAGATGTCAAACCTCATGGAGACATGTGTTGGATATGCCGACAGAGCAAGTCGTAGTTCGCAAAACCTATCCTCCGCAGCGTGGGCCATTTTTAATCCAAATGGCGAGTTAGTAAGTTTCAGAGGTGTATGTATTGGGCAATCAACGAATAACATCGCTGAATATAGCGCATTGATAGAACTACTCTCTGATGCCATCGCACGAGGCATACGCCGACTAATTGTTAGGCTAGACTCACAGCTCGTAGTACTACAACTCAATGGTATATATTCTATTCGTAATCCAGCTATTTATCGCATGTTCCTAAGAGTAAAGATCTTGGAAAGACGATTTGAGTCAATTCAATATCAACATATTTCAAGAAATCTAAACACATTAACAGACTCATTGGCAAACTATGTGTTAGACAGACATTTGCAACATTTATAAAGGACACATCATAAAAAGTGTACATATGAATCATCCGAAGCAACCAGAATAAGACTCGAAAATCAAAATATATATATAAGCTGTTCATAAAAGTTCATACATAATGTTCTGCAACAAAGACAAAATTGGTCATATGACCTAAAAACTCAAAATGCTAGGGGGCACCCTAGCCTAGTGATGCTCCTGATAATAAGCCACAGTATGTGCGATCATGCGCAGAAGACGGGTCCATCGTCTAGGTACACCGATAGTATGCTGTTGCATCGGTAAAGGTAACTCGTCAACCTGTACATCCGGAAGACCACGGGTAAGGTTCTCAACCTGCCCCTGCACAGCTGTAAGGGTCTCTGTGTCGCTAAGATCACGGATAATAACCCTCCAAGCAGGTTCCTCTGCCGGAACAGTAACAGGTGGCCTCGGACGAAATGCCGGACGAACAGGACCGACATCTGCAAGCGCACATGAGTTCAATTAAAGTCTTGAAAGAATAAAGCACAAGAACATTATGAATGAAAACAATGAACGGCAATATGGTTGAAGTTCTTACCAGTAGCATCCCACTGAGCACCGTCTGGCAGTACCATATCCGGATCGCCCCGGAAGTCCATACCAACATATGGGTACTCGGAAAAAGCCATCTCCTGGCGATCGAACCACCTAAAGAAAGCAGCATTGAAAGAAATCTGGGATTGACCGGCATGCCTGGACATGTGATCGACCCATCGCTGCATACGTGGCTCGGTAGGAGAAGGCACTCCGAGATCAATGTACTGAGGTTGCATCAGAGGGATCTTCTCCAAGGCGAAGGCAGTCAGAATTGAACCAAAACCAAAGTTCTTCAGCTTCCCGTCCTTCACCTTGTTCAATTGATTTTTCATCTGACTAAGCACTGCATCACTCCAGTTGAAGATTTTCGGTTGGAGACATTCCAAGGCGTGCTGCATGTGAGACCTGTTGGCGACATGTAAAGATGCGCTACCGGCCATCCTACCAAGAGTATACAGAATGGACCTGAGAGGCCTGCTAGTAACATCACGGATAACCACCTTGCCGTCTCTGCTCGGCTGGGACCCCTCCCTGCAATACTGGCGAACATAATCTCTCACGGAATCATTCCCCCGAACTGTACCTGATAAAGAAATGGGGGCACCCCGCCTTGACAGGCCAGTCAAGAAGTAAATATCTGTCACAGTCAATGGAATAGTTTTGTTCCTGATCTGGAATACTTGGTTAACAGGATCCCAAGCATCAAGCGAATAGTGCAGTAGTGAAATCTGCGCTCTCATGCTAGAGATACGGAAAAACTTCAATAAACCACAGTCTCGCAATGTGCCCACCGTAACAGGATCATGAAGGGAAATCATATCTTCTTCTTCGTGTTCTCGTTCTCGCCATGTTAGGGCCATCTTGTTCAAGAATCCCTGCAAAACAAACAAGAGGATGAGTCAGCTCCTGAAATTGATGAAAAACTGGCGAAAATTTCATCAAAATCTGTGAAAAATTGTTGCTTTTATGCCCCAAAGCAGGTGCCCAGTGTACTACCTGCGTTGGGGGACAAGCTGCCTTCAAGCAGCTTGGATCCCAACGCAGGTTTCGAATGGGGTACCTGCGTTGATCAGAGGGCGCCCTGGCAAAACCCCAGAGGCCCAATAGAGCAGCAAAACAGGCATAAAACAGGAAAATGAAACCATGAAAATGAAGAGCTAAGGTTTAGCTCCTACCTAGTCCAAACGGCGCCGAAAATCGTCCGCAGAATCCTCCGGAATCAGCTGGTGAAAATCGAGGGGAAAGAGGCTCCTCCAAAGCTCCAACAAGCAAGATGCAAATGAAATGGTAAAATGAGAGGTAAAACCCTTTTTATTTGCTTTCTTACGTAATTCAAGGTAAATGTTGTAAGTTAATCTCATTTTCAAGTAAATATTACCCATTTCTAACTAGTTTGTTGCAGCAAATTGAAAATGCAGTGCTATCAATGAAAAAGAGAAGCTAATTATGGTAAAGATCAAAAGTAAACCATATAATCGAGCAGTTTTAGCAATGTTCATGCTCGTTAAAAAATAAACGCAAGAATCGAGCAGTTTTTGTGCAGAAGTTCATGCTCGTTAAAAAATAAACGTAAATTGTGAGCAATCTTTCCCTAGCAGTTCAAGCTCATCCAGAAAAATGAACCGGTAAACAACCTCGAGGAATGTAACCTTTGAAAGCCATATTAAAAGCCCTTGGTCGTATTTATATGCCATCACCTCCATCCGTTCATTTGGCCAATCGTTCACCTCCATATGTTTGTTTACCCATTTTGAGGAATAGCTGCGAAGAGTGATTTCACTTAGCCATCCTTGTGACACTGCCGTGATTGGAGAATTCCAACCTGTACCTGGAATCTGCTGCTATCCCTGTTCATCACTCGTTCCTCAAAAGACGAGTCTTCTTTGAGCTCTTTTCACTGACTCGTAAAATATGAAAAGTTTGCCGAGTTTTGGCCTTCCAGCTCGTTAAAGCGACCGGAAAGCTATCCCTCCTCTAGATTTTAATCTTTTTGGACTTGAGGGATTATTGCACAAAAAGATCGAGCGCTTGTTTTGTTCGGCTCGTTAAAGCAACCGAAAATTCATCCCTTCTGTATTGTTTTATACTTTTTCGGACTTAAGGGATTAGATGACGAAAAAGGAATCTTGGAGTTAACTTTTCGTACCTTTTCAGACTCTCTAAAAATGAAAAGGACCGAGTTTTCCTTGTCGTTAGACTCGTTAAAATGATTAAATAGCGACAAACTTGTCTTTAGACGAGAACGAGTTTCCCTATTGCTAGGCTCGTTAAAACATAGCGATGGGCTTTCCCGAAGGGCAGGTTATAGAACAAGCATATGTTATCCTCCTCAAGCTTGACAAAAATAAAGAGGTACTGGTTAGCAATGACTGGGGAAAAATTGGGAGAACCTCAAAGTATTAATGGTAGCAAATCGCTCTTGAACATGAGACTTTGTCCTCCGTACCGCATCGGGTTGGGTTGTTTCATTCACCGGTCGCAGAACCATGGTCCTCGCCACACCGTCCACAATTGGGGTAATGCTACCAATCCATCACATCAGTGTCGTTATATGTTCAAGAGATGTGGTTCTGTAAAGAGTCAACCCTGTTCCGCCCACTGCCATACATTATCCTTCATCCACTTCATGACCGCCGCCCTGAATCATACATCACAGTTTGTTTTCACCTCATCATAATCACTAGCTCCGTTCCGTGTCACTGATGTGGGATTCATTAAGGCCCTCCTTTGACGGATCGCTCCTTGTCGACATCAGCTCATTATGCAAGGAGTTGATCTAGGAACACCCCCCTTAGTACTTTGAAGCTTGCATGCCTCAATGGCAAGTTTCTCACTTCCGGCGACAGGTATACATCAATGACCTTCGACCAGAAGATTTTGCATGGTGGTCGACGCCAAGTCCTTTATTCCCACCATGTAGATTGTACTGCCGTACCTTGAGGGTCATCATCCTTATCGGTGATTCCTCTCGCGCTTGTTAACGGTTTACATTATTGACCGGTAATCAAGCGATGTCTTTCCATGTTCGACTTCAAGAAATTCTCACATGGATCGACTTGTACATTGAGTGAAGATCGGAAGAGATTGAAGACCCCAGATCTAGTTTCATCCATCCGGGCTGCGATATATATTCAGGACATAAAGACATTTGATATGTACATCATTGCAGCAGATGATCATCCTTTTCAAAGGACGATAAATTCGGCAGAGAATTATCAGTCTAGCATCAGACGATCGTCTGTTCTATGTACCAAAATGTATTTATAAAGTTGAGCATGGGAATGCCCGCCTCAGCTAGATCATGAAAAATGTATGAAAAATAATGTATTGTATTGTATCTTATTACAGGACACTTCTCAGCAGATCGAATGAACTTCAGATCCTCTCAATAAAGCATTTCACCCGATAAACGACCTCATACTTTAGGGGGCATCTGTTATAGACAATTTTGTGCCTTACAGCAACAAGCATGAATTGTCAATAATCCAAGGGATCCAAAGTTCCCTAAACATGATGTTCCTACCCCTAGAGGAACAAGGTCAGCAAACCAACAGCTCTCAGATCAGTTCTCCACTTGAAAACACTCAAAAACAAGCAATCCTGAAATCAAAGCAGGTGCTCCACTGGGTTTCTGCGCTGAAACACAACTGCTCCATGGTGTACCTGCGTTGCAAAGCAGGTAGAACAAAGCCCACCTGCGTTGGGCGAGTTTGGACATGTGGCACAGTGAGTCATGGCTTTGGAATATTTCAAAAATGACACTTGGATAAGGTATTTCGCCTTGTGATGAGTCAGAGGCTTTGTTTCTCCAAGTGGAAGCAAGGTTCACCAAGTGGACTCAAGAACTGAAGATCAACTAAAGATTAACTGAAGAGAGAGAGGACACAAGGCAGCTACACATCAGTTGCAAGCTGACTCATCCTTTCTCAATTCATCTATATATTGAGCTCTCTCCTATGAGCTCAGGAGGCTGGAATTTTGTGCAAAGTAATGATATGCTGTTGGTTTCATTCTTGAGTTATTGGGTGATTGTTTGAGAGAGGTGAAGAAGAGAAATTCTTTCTGCTGGGAGGTGTTGCTGGGTTGGAGCCTGCAATGGTTGTAATACTCTCAGAACCTTTATTTCTTCATTAATAAAAGATATTGAGGTTCTTCTATGTGCTTTTGTTTCAATCATATATTGTGATGATTGCATGTTTGGTTTACACTAATCCATGAACCAGTTATGATTGCATGTCTCTTGTAGTTTCCTTCTTTGTCATTGTGCAGGATCTCATTGTAGCTGGGCGAGCAGAAGGACAAAGAGCTAGGAGCAAGCGGCCAAAGAGGAGAGTTTGGATTCGACATTAAGCGCAAGGCAACGGTTAGTGCTTCCTCCATTCTCTTTTGCTTTCATAAAGAAGTAAACTTTCAGTAGTTTGTTTTACAGTTGTTGCTAAGGAACTGTCACCCTTAGAGTGGGTTAGGGTCATCCGAGTCGGATACTTTTCCCTACAACAATTATCGTTAAAGTTTATGTGGTTTCTTTTAGTCAACGATCAAGTTGCATTCTATTGTGCTATACAACAACACACTCCCCCAACATTTCAAATTTTTAATCTTAGTCTAAATATGCTAAATAAGAAATAGGTCCCCTTTAGGATATAAAAAAGTAATAAAACCTTTTGAGTAAAAACAAATTTTCCATACTTTTCATATAAAAGTTGCTTTATGAGTGTTTGGAACCGCTCATCGCAAATCGCAATCGCTTAAGACCAATGAACATCCATTTGAAAATTTGTGATGCGATCAAAGTCATCTCAAAATTCCTCATCGCAAAGTTTTAAATTGAAATGATCCATTTATAAACATGTGATGTGATAAGGCTATCGCATTTCGCATATCCAAAATCCTAAGGAATAAGTTAGGGCACTCCATTGAAACCTTGTGATGCGATAACTCTATCGCATATCGCATATCGCCAATCCATAGGAAAACATTGAAACCACTTCGTTGAAACTTTGTGATGTGATATAACTATCGCAATCGCATATCGCATATCGCGCTCCCAATAGAAGCAAGTAACATATACTATGAAGACTCGCAATATAATGTTAAATCAATTATAAAAGAAAACATGATTTACGAAGGAAAAAACATGATTTGCCAAGTTTGAAAGGAACCCGCCAACTTTACATGCCAGATCATCACTCATCGCAATCGCAACAATACAAAGAATTCTTTCGGGCATAGCACTTGTAACTCCCGATTTGTGATATGTGATGGCTCTACATGTATTAAAATAATACAATCGCTAATCGTAAAATCGCAGAGTTGTGACACCTGTTCTAAAAGGACCATTGGAAAACTTGCGATGCGATATAGATTAATTCGGCATTAAAGTTTCACGTTATGAGGATACGGTAATTCATTAAGGGGTAGTTATGGTTACAATCCTTTAAGGATTTCATCCTTTGTGAATATGTATTATATGAGATCTTTTGCATCTAATGTGCATACACTGATTTAAGTCTGTAATTAGTTGTATTGCCTGCTCTCAAAGTTTTTTACCTATCACACTCCTCCTTCTCATTTTGCAGTGTAAATCCAAAATCACGCAGTCAGTCAAGATGTCTAAGAAATCTTGAAAGACAAAGGCTCCCCTTACCGTGGAAGAAGGACAAGGAAAATTGGTGTTAATAACAGATACTGCCTATCAAGGCTTTGGTAAGATCTAGTGGGAAGGCATATATAATTTGCTTGAAAAGGAAAATCCGAAGGAGATAGAAGAAGAAGCAATAGCTGATGGAACTAATGAATCAAAAAACATGCTCAATGATTTGGCAAGCTCTTTCCTCTGTCGAATAGTGGCCCGTGCAAAGATTTTACCATATAATGATATGGTAAGATGGGTAATCAAGAGCATTAACTTAACGGACAAAGCTTTCTTCACAGCTGATGGAAGGATGTTCGAATCCTTCAAACCTCAAGACGTCAAGAGAATGTATCACTTGCTGGATCCCCGTTTCACTACAACAAATCATTCTTGGAAGCTTTCGCCAAGGAGAATCAGATTGAATCAGACCCTATCAAGCAATGGAGACACTTTCCTAACAAGCACAAACATGAATCATCCAGTATGTATTCCGTTGACTCCTTATCATCTCCATATTGTTATGTTGCTGCTATGATGTGTAGACTCTTTGGAAGCCCTGATTCTGCAAGATTTTCTATTGAGATGGTTCCACCGATAGAAGTAGTCACAAACTCCTTTTTCATCGATTGGGAAACTATCTTATCGAATAAAATGGCTAGTCAAATACTGGATTATAGAAAGAACAGATTTGTCACTACCCGAGTTGTACCCCCATTCTATATGAATGCTTACATAGTTAACACAATTTGTTTTAATTCTGATTTTCCCATACTAGGTTGGAAATGGACTGTTCAGGATCCAACCCCCATTCATATTTACCATAAATACTTATGGAATTCTGAATACAAGAATCATTTATACAGGATTTTCCATGTTTCCATTTTACCCTTCCATCAAGCTATCTTTAATAAACCTACTCCTCGGTTGTCTGACGAGGCTAGCATTGATTTAACCTCAATTAGTAGTTGGTTCAGAGAAGAGAGGTTCACCTATATTATGGTTTTTGGCAGCATTATAGATCCTCATGTCCTTCCACTTTACATTCCAGATAAGCTATTAGCCAAGGAAGTAGCCTACCAGATAGTGGAAAAAGGGATGTCTAGAAATCTTAAAGACTCCAAGAAACAGTTGTGGCCTCCTTTTCCTCTTCACTGCGGCACCTACTCATTGCATGATTTTAAACATGCTGAGAAAGAAGCAGACAAGACAAAGGGTCTGAGTCTAGCTGTTATCCCTAAAAGACAATATGACCCAAATAAGGTTGCTTTCAATTTCACCACTCAGATGAAAGTTAATAAATTATTGCATGAGAAAGATGAGTTTGATGATTTATTTGCTTCAGCAGAGTTATTCTTAATAGTAATTCATCTAGCATAATTCAAATTGGGTGCTGAGAAAATGGACAAATTCATTGAATACAGAACACAGAGGTTATTAATAGTACCTCTGGATTTATTAAGTACTACACCAATCATTCAGCAAGCAGAGCACAATGGAGAGTAGGTTATAGAAAAGATTTATGAAGAAGTTGAAACAAGTGATAAGGCTAGTGAATGTTCACATTGATCCCATATTGATTAAAGAATGGGAGCAATTTGATCAATAGATCAAAATTCCGAATGATCCTCAAAACATTATCACATCAGCGCCTCCCAGAAAACAACGGCCCATTATTCTTGATATTGTGATTGAAGAGACACCCAACAAAGACACAACTAAAAAATAGATAGAAATAATCCCTAAAAATCCTTCAGGAGAAATTACATTGAACATTGAAAAAATTCCACCCTTGGATGTGTTTTATAGCCCAAAACACAGGGTTGTAGTCAAGAGGCAAAGGAAAGAGAGGAAAATAAACCAAACATCATCCACAGCTCCTCAATATGAATTTATGAATGTCATATGGAAAGATTCAGAAGTCAAACCTTCAGAGGATTTGACTAATTTATCTCAATTTGCAGGGGCATACACAGTTGCTACAATTGATAAGGCAACTGAATTTAATCAATTGATCAAAGAAAAAGATCAAAAGATTAATCAACTTGAAGAACAGTTGGCAGTAGAGCATCAAAAGATTAATCGGCTTGAGGAACAGTTAACAGTAGAGAAACAGAAGAATGAGCATCTTGAAGAACAATTAAACCTGAAAAAGCATAAAAGTGACCAGCAGGCCATTTAAAGACAGCAACAGCTGTCTCAAGAGCTCGAGCAGCTTAAATTGACACATCAGCAAGAGTTTAAATCTAAAGAAGAGAAAATCACACAATTACAACTCTCTATAGAACAATTCAAATATTATCCCAAGGTTGAAGAGTTTAAGAAGGAAGCCTTAGAGGCAAATAAGGCTTTATCTTAAGACCTGAATCTACTCTACTGGAAAATATCTCTTATTGATCCATTATGCATCACAACGACATCACTGATTGACCAAGCAGTTAATACCAAGTTATAATTTGAAGATGCCGATGATAAACTCACAAATTATCTCTCTCGGCAAAGCACAGAAGATGGAAGAGCTACTAAATTACCTAAAATTGAAGAGTCTCATAAAGAGATATTGTTTTCAGAATGGGAAACATAATTGATAAAAGCAAAAAGAGTTACCTACAGGTCTAGGGCTATAATGAATAATATTATTGAACTGGTGAATGATAACTTATATGGTGCCAATTTAATTTCTGATTGTTCCCCAAGAAATCTTCCAAAGGCGAAAGTTTTAGAGAAGCAATGAAAGCAAGATTTGGACACCAAGGAGGAGTAGCTCAACGGAGTACAAAGTCTTAACTGGGATGCACATTGGTCCTTTTTGGTCAAGCTACACAACCAACAGATGACTATCAAGTGCCTTGTTGATGCCATTGATCGCATGATGCCCAAGCTCTCAAATGCCACATACACAGGACAGTTACACTCCAGGATGAGTCATCCTCCAGAAATCCAAAACATGCTCTCGATTTGTCGGTTGAAGATACAAGAGAAAAAATAGATGTGATGAATCTCTTCAATGGTTATCGCAATTCTATTTTTGAAATTCAAATCCCATATTTTGATGAAGGCAGTTCTAACAAATCTCAACAATTTTTATGGAAAGTTTGTTTTTTATTTTACTATAAAGACCCTTTCATGTCAATTTAGAAAGGGTCATCAATTTGTATAAAACTAGACTTGAGAAGTTTTCACTTCTGCACTTATTAATTTATTTTTAATAAGCCATGGATCGAGGTTCAGACTTGTTGTGAAAGAGCTTCTTAAAGACTTGTATTTTTGTTTATTCTTGGAGTTTTCAGAATAAGAAGATTGAATCAGATTGTTACTTGCATAACGAGACTCAAATGAATATGGTACTTCTATCATTGTTCTTTTTGTCTTGTTTTATGTAATTAGCATTCCATTGATTTGTTATTGTTGATATATTTTCATGTTTCAAACAACTCTGTATTATTTCACTTTTGAATGATCTAGAATTGTTATATTGTATACATATGTCAATGATAAATATTAGTATGCTATGTGATATGTTTTCACATTATTTTTTTTAATTTCTTATTCAAAGTAACCATCATTTAAATGCATCTTTCTGTAGATAAGTGAATAATCTATATTATCATTTGTCTGCTAGGAATCATCAAGAATCGCATTATTATGTGATCACCTGGGTTATATAGATATATTTGTATATTTTAGAGCTTATAGATTAAACCACTTATCATCTTTTTATACATTTAAAACACCCATTCATCAAATCATACTTTATAGGGAAACTAGTCCCATAATATCCAGTCAGAGCCACTATACCAAACGGATAAGGAGCTGCACTAAGGTCCGAACTGGGTGGTTATCCCCCAATATTGGTGCTATGATTTTAGAGGCATCAACATTTTTGGTGCTAGAAGGAGGGCCAGACTGTGAATGGCAAGTAAATCTAAATCTACAGGCAATTCTAAGAGTAAAACTCCCTCACCATCACCTCCAACTTCTCCTTCGCATTCTAAATCTCCTATTCCTAAGCGAGAAGTTGAAAAGAAAAATACAAAACCCACTGCTGAAACCCTAAACAAGCTAGACAATTCTTCTCCTGAACCTCTTGAAGTACAATCTTTGATTCATAAACTCCAAGGGATTTCAATATCCCAAGGCAATGTTACTTCCCAATATATCCCATCGCAACCGCTTACTAGGGAAAAGAGTGAAAATCTTGGCATTCCACCAGTTGAATTCCCTCTACCAAGTCGAAAAAGGGCTAGAAAGACACCATCAGAATCTAACAGTGAGACTTTGTCCTCATCATCGTCCATTCCATCCATACCATTGCAAGGTCATACATTTGTTTCCCAACTTTAGATCATATTCCAAATAGGTACAGGAGCTTCAACATCTTCTACCCAATCACTTTCAACTGCTTCGTCACCCTCTTCTACTAATAGCTCAACAATGGCACATAATCAACCTCAACCAAGGCCATGGACCAACCCAGGAGCTGTCAGAATGCCTGCACCTTTGACTCAAATGCCAGCACATCCTGAAAAATGGCTACCTAAATTTAATCGTGACAATGGCCTGTTAGCGGAAGAACATATAAACAATTTCATGTTATCGATTAACTTGAATGGAGTAACGGAAGAATATGTTGTTGTTAGACTATTTCCATACACTCTACAAGGAGCAGCAGGATCATGGTACTTTTTGTTGCCGCCAGGTTCTATCAATAACTGGGATGCTTTCCAAGAGCAATTTCTAACTAAGTTTGGAGATGATAGGTCTACAACAACTTTGATTAATGACCTCTCCAACTTGAAAGCCAAATCAAAAGAGCCCATTAAGGACTTCAACTCACGCTTCAATAAGTTATTGAATAAAATACCTGCGGCATCCAAGCCTAGTGAAGAGGTCCGAAATGAATGATACATTTCTGCTCTGCCTTCAAACATAGCCATCTTTGTTGATAGGGCTGCCAAACCAACATTAGCAGAAAATATGAAGGAAGCAATAGCTATTGAAAAACGTATCATTTCTTTGGAAAAGAAAAATGCTCTAGAAGAAAGGAAATCCAAGAAAGTTACCTTTAGAGATGATTCAAAGAAGAAAGCAACCAAGGATCCATATGACATGGAAGGCTTACAAAAATTTCTTAAAACTATGTCTAATGAAATTGTTGAAATAAAAAAGCAGGTCGCTAAAAATTCTACGAAAAGACCATTTAGGAGCTTTAAAAGAAATCATTCAACTGATCCTAAACCACCTAATGCTATATCTAATGAAAAATCTGACCTAGATGATGATGAAGAAGAAGATATAGTTTTATCAGTTGAAGAAATAGAAGAAGATGAAACAGTTGAATGTCATGGAATGTGGGACTTTATCCTACCCAACTTTGATAATGAAAGTGAACAGGAAGCTCTGTTAGTAAACACCAAAAGTAAAAGTATAATAGAGCCTAATCAACCAAATCAAAAGAAAAAAAACTCAAATCCTGTTACTAAAGAGAAAGTTCCCGCAAAGAAAGCTCCAGTTGCGTCTCCCCACAATCAACCATCTTTGTCCAACCCTCCCTCATCATCTAAAATGCTAGTAGTTTCAGATTCCATGAATTATAACGTAGTGGAAGATATGAAGAAGACTCTAACAAATATTTCTCTACATGAACTTAGCAATCTCAAGCATCAACAAAAGTTGATGCTTAAAGAATTAAATGCAACACCTTCTTCTCCTCTTCCAACCAGTGTATTATCAAAGGCTGCTAGAGGATCAGGTAAGCCACCATCTGATAAGGTGGATGCTACCGATGCCATTTTGATTGGGGATAGGTCAAATTCTCATACTCCTCCTTTTCTCTTGACTTATGAGATCTACAATATAAATTTGCATAACTGCTTGATTGATTCAGGGGCCTCATCAAACATAATGCTAGCATCAGTTTGCTCTAAGTTAAATATTGAACCCCAGAAATCTGCAGTTCATATTGTCTAATTAGATCGAACTAAGGTTCAAGTTTTAGGAGAAATAAATTCAGTTACTATCAGATTATCTGTTGATCCCAAGGTTGTCCAAAGAATTGATATATTAATTGCTGACATCCCTGAGTTTTATGGTTTGATCCTTAGCAGAGATTGGTCTGAAAAACTTCATGGTTATATTTCAACTGATTGGTCTCACATGTGGCTTCCCTATAATGGGAAACCAAATCAAATCAGAATTGATCGCGAAAAACATTTGACTCACATAGTAATTGAGTTTGAAGAAGAAAATCAACTTGTAGCCTTCAATAACAACATTTTTGGAAACTATTCGGCTCAATAATTTTTTGGGAATTTCAATGCTCAACAATCTCCTTTTCTTGTTAATAGTGTCATATCACAAATCGAAAATTTCTCTCGTACCGATACTTCTAAGTGTGTTAGTGTTGTAGATGAACTTGTAGATAAACCTGTAAATAAGCCTTTATTTTGGTCTTTGTATTTTGATGGATCTAAATCTAATGACGGTGCAGGAGTAGGATGTATTTTAGTCAGTCCTGAAGGAGAAAAAATGATGTTATCATGTAGATTAGAATTTGAGTGTACCAACAATACTGCAGAATATGAAGCATTGATTCAAGGTCTCTATAAAGCAATAGGCCTGAATATCCAATATCTGAAAGTATTTGGTGATTCTGAAATTGTCATTAAACAAGTGAGAAATACTATCCATTGTCTTTCAGGGCATCTGAAACATTATCAATCACTTGTTCAAGATCTCATAACTCATTTAATGGCATTTGACATTTCTCCTATTCCTAGATCATAGAATGCAACAGCAGATCTCCTGGCTAATGTTGCTTCTAAACTCCTTCCATCTGAGGATTATAGTCCAGATAGATTTTCTATTGAATTAATTTTTCGGCCATCTGTCCCAGATAATGTCACCAATTGGCATGTGTTCAATCATGATGAGGATATCTTAAATTTGTTGACATCTGAAGGATCTTATGACGATCAAATTATCGATGAAAGCGATCATGATCTTCAATTAAAGCAAAGACTAAATGAAAATCCTATTCCTAAATCTGTGGTCAAGCTAGGAGATCTTTATGATATTAAGGATAGATTCAAAAAGGTCACTAATGCAAAACTTCAAAGTTAAAATTTAAGGTTGAATTAGTGAATCTCGGCACTGATGCCAAACCACAAAATGTCAATCTAGGACTTGGACTTTCATCAGATGAAAGATTTGCTTTTATCAGTTTATTGAAGAAATACAAAAATGTTTTTGTTTGGAATTATGAAGATCTGAAAACTTATGATACCTCTATCATCCAACACACAATTCCAATGATCTCTGATGAGAAACCTGTACAACAAAAACTAAGGAAAATTCACCCAAATCTTGAAAGTCAAATCAAAGTAGAGTTGAATAAACTCCTTAAAGCCAAAATAATCTTTCCTATCAGACATTCTAAATGGGTCTCAAATTTAGTAAGTGAGGAAAAAGATTGGTGATATTAGGATTTGCATAGAATTTAGGAATCTCAACAAATCATGTCAGAAAGATAATTTCCCATTACCAACAATGGAGCAGATACTTTAATCAGTAGCTGGCTCAGAGTTAATGTCTTTTCTTGATGGTTTTTTAGGATACAATTACATCCTGGTACATCCAGACGATAGATTAAATACTACATTCAGAACCAAATGGGGAACATATGCTTATTAGAAAATGCCTTTTGGTTTGATAAATGTTGGAGCTACTTTCCAAAGAGCTATGGACATAGCTTTCAAAGATTTGATCAATAGGACAGTCGTTGTTTACTTAGATGACATAACTATCTATTCTAAGAAAAAGAGCAATCATCTGCATGATTTAAAGCAGATCTTTGAACGTTGCAAAAAATATGGGATTTCCTTAACTCCCAACAAATCATTCTTTTCTCTTAATGAAGGTAAACTTTTAGGGTTTATTGTATCCAAAAATGGCATATACATTGATCCTGACAGGATAAAAGAAATTTCTGGTATCCCTTTGCCACATAATAAGAAATCTATGCAATCATTTTTAGGACAGATAAATTTTGTGAAAAGATTTGCTCTTGATTTTTCTCATATTGTTTTACCCTTGCAATCCATGATTAAGAAAAATTCAGTCTTCAAATGGGGACATAACGAAAAAGAGGCTTTTGACTCGATCAAATAAGCAATCATTAATGCTCCTGCATTAAGTAATCCAAATTTTTCTAGTCATTTTATTTTGTATAATTTGGCCACTGAAACATCTTATGCTGCTATTTTAACACAAATCAACGATCAACAAGTAGAAGCACCCATATCTTTCTTTAGTTCTAATTTACAAGGTGTTGAGCTCAATTATTCCGAAGTTGAGAAACAAGCTTTCGTTGTATTTAAATCTATCAAACATTTTAGACCATTCCTCCTAAAAACACACACTAAAGTAATAGTCTCATTCTCCGTAGTGAGACAATTGCTAGTTCAAAGAGAAGTAGGAGAGAAAAGAGCCAACTGGGTAACAACTTTACAAGAGTATGACATTGATATTAAACCAGCGAAAATTGTTAGAGGACAAGGTTTTTGCAGATTACTCGTAGGAGCTTCCAATATACCAGATCATGAAGATTTAGATAGTACTACACAAGTAAATGAGATAAGTATCGTTGACTCTGAATCTCAATATGTTGATCTGATCTTTTACTTTAAAAATGGATATGCTCCCCCTGAATTCAGCTACAAAAACAAATGTGCCTGAAGGTTAAAATCCAAACACTATGAAATCATTGATGATGTGTTATTCAGGAGAAATTATGATTATGTTCTATTAAGATGCCTTGAAAAATCTGAAGTGCAAGAGGTTTTGCAGGAACTACATGACGGCCCAGCAGGTGCACATTTTGGAGGAGACACTGCAGCCCACAAAGTACTACATGCTGGATATTATTGGTCGACTTTGTTCAAGGATGCCCATGACTACGTGAGGAAATGTAAGATATGCCAAACTACTAGTGGGAGACAAAGAAAACCAGCCTTTCCTTTACAAACAGTTAACATTGAGCAACCATTTGAATAATGGGGGCTTGATATTATAGGAGAGATCGTTCCACATTATTCCAAGCAACACAGATACATCCTCACAGCCATGGACTACTTCACAAAGTGGGTAGAAGTAATTCCACTAAAGGTAGCCAATTCTAATGCGATTATCAAATTTATTGATCAATTCATCATTACAAGGTTTGGTTTACCTGACGCACTTATCTTTGACAATGCATCTTATTTTTCTGGAAATAGTATAGTTGAATTTGCTCTTAAGAGAGGTTTTAAGTTAAAATACTCCGCAAATTACTATCCTCAAGGAAATGGCTTAGCAGAGTCAACTAACAAAAATCTCATCAGGATTATTAAAAGCATTGTTGATCATAACCAAAAGAATTGGCATAAATCTTTAATATTTGCATTATGGCCAGATCGTATAACTTAGAAGGCCTCAATAGGTACTTCTCCTTTTAACTTAGTGTATGGGAAAGAAGTTGTAATTCCACCAAATTTATCCCTCCCATCTCTAGCCCTAGTACAATTCATTGAAGAAACTCCTTCTTCCTCTATTCAATTAAGGTTTGATCAAATTCTTAAATTGGATGAGGAAAGAGAAAAGGCCAAAATTACTCATGCTAAACATCAGCAAGTCGTTAAATCTTCCTTTGATGCAAGTTCAGCTGGCTCAAAAATGTTACATATTGGTGATATTGTTTTGAAATGGGACAAAACACATGAAGACAAAGGTAAGCATACCAAATTTCATAAGTGTGGCTTGGACCATTTCAGATCATTGAAAAGATAGGCTCATCAACGTTTCTACTGCAAGACTTATCAGGAAAGAGAGATTCTCTTCCTGTGAATGGGCTTATCTTAAAGAAATTATTTTCCTAAGGAGGTAACCCCTTCTTACCTGTACATAATCTTTATGCAAATTTTGTTTCCTTTTAAAAATAATGTTGTAAATAATAATCATTGGCTTTTTACTATTTTGAAAAGCTCTTTGAAAGAATATTGTGACTACTTGCTTTTAAAAAGTAGAAACTTTCAATGAAATCATTACAGTTTTGGAAATTAGATAAAAAAGCATGAAACTCTGAAATCCTCTTTAAATTGTGAAATCTTTCAAACCTTGAAAACACAGTAAATCATTTTGAGTTTTATCAGTTGAGAAAGGTTATTTATAAAAAGGTAAAGACTTTCTCCAACTGAGCATCTACAACTCTATAATTGTCATCCATAAACTCTTAAGGAGTCAAGCATTCACCCCATCCACTAGGTTTATGATTTTTTAGAGTGTAACTCTAAAATATATCTGATTTAAAAGATAAGAGGTCTCATTACGAGCCTGCTTACCATGATCATAGGGAACTAATTAAGCTGACGTTACCAATACTGCATACCAAAACAGGGTAATGGCTTATAATCAAAAGACAAGGGGTCTCATCACGACCCAGCTTGTTCAATTTAATTACAACCAATGAATGGCATTGTCATCTTCTGGCTACCAAACCAGAGCAATGGCTTTTAATCAAATAAAATAATAAAATAAAAATATGAAATATATATATCTATATCTATATATATATATATATATATATATATATATATATATTATATATATATATATATATATATATATATATATATATATATATCTATATATATATATATATATATATATATATATATATATATATATATATATATATATATATATATATATATCTTTCTGAATTTATCTTTAAAAGATTATACTCTTAGATGGATGGGACAATGAATAGTTGATGGTTAAATGGTAACCCTGTCGAGACTATAGATGTTTGCTAGCAGTAGTGGCACTACCTGTTACAAAAGAGTAAATTTAAAATCTAAGTTGGAGGAGCCCCCTACTTTATCTTTAACAACCAATCAAAGCTTGAAGAAACCAAAAAATGTTTTTATTTATGATAAGGGTTTGTAAAAGAAATTGCAAAATTGATATCTTTGTTTTATTCAGAGTAAAAAAAATTATCTAACCAATTCCAAGATAGTTCCCTTTTCCTCAATTGATTCTACTTAAGAAAGTGTTAGAAATTTCATTATTTTATTCAGAGATAACTGGTTCTTCTAGTGAATCGCCAATTGTTGTGCTATACAACAACCCCCCCCCCATTTCAAATTTTTAATCTTAGTCTAAAGATGCTAAATAAGAAATAGGTCCCCTTTAGGATATAAAAAAGCAATAAAACCTTTTGAGTAAAAATAGATTTTCCATACTTTTCATATAAAAGTTGCTTTATGAGTGTTTGGAACCGCTCATCACAAATCGCAACTGCTTAAGACCAATGAACATCCATTTGAAAGTTTGTGATGCGATCAAAGTCATCTCAAAATTCCTCATCGCAAAGTTTTAAATTGAAATGACCCATTTATAAACATGCGATGTGATAAGGCTATCACATTTTGCATATCTGTAATCCTAAGGAATAAGTTAGAGCACTGCATTGAAACCTAGGCTATTGCATATCGCATATCGCCAATCCATAGGAAAACATTGAAAGCACTCCGTTGAAACTTTGCGATGTGATATAACTATCATGATCGCATATCGCACTCCCAATAGAAGCAAGTAACATATACTATGAAGACTCGCGATATAATGTTAAATCAATTATAAAGAAAAACATGATTTACGAAAAAAAACATGATTTGCCAAGTTTGAAAGGAACCCGCCAACTTTACGTGCCAGCTTATCACTCATCGCAATTGCAACAATACAAAGAATTCTTTTGGACATAGCGCTTGTAACTCCCGATTTGCGATATGCGATGGCTCTACATGTATTAAAATAATACAATTGCTAATTGCAAAATCGCAGAGTTGTGACACCTGTTCTAAAAGGACCGTTGGAAAACTTGCGATGCGATATATATTAATTTGGCATTAAAGTTTCACGTTATCAGGATACGGTAATGCATTAAGAGGCAGTTATGGTTACAATCCTTTAAGGATTTCATCCTTTGTGACTGTGTACTATATGAGATCTTTTGCATCTAATGTGCATACACTAATTTCAGTCTATAATTAGTTGTATTGGCTTCTCTCAAAGTTTTTCGCCTATCATGCTCCTCTTTCTCATTTTTCAATGTAAATCCAGAATCATGCAATCAATCAAGATGTCTAAGAAAGCTTGAAAGACAAAGGATCCCCTTACAGTGGAAGAAGGACAAGGAAAATTGGTGTTAATCTCATATACTAACTGTCAAGGCTTTGGTATGATCTCGTGGGAAGGCACATATGCTTTGCTTGAAAAGGAAAATCTGAAGGAGATAGAAGAAGAAGCAATAGCTAATGGAACTGATGAATCAGAAAACACGCTCAATGATTTGGCAAGCTCTTTCCTCCATCGAATAGCGACCCATGCAAATATTTTACCATATAATGATATGGTAAGATGGGTAATCAAGAGCATTAACATAACAGATAGAGCTTTCTTCACAGCTGATGGAAGGATGTTCGAATCCTTAAAACCTGAAGACGTCAAGAGAATGTATCACTTGCCAGATCCCCAACAACACTACAACAAATCATTCCTGGAAGCTTTCACCAAGGAGAATCAGATTAAATCAGACCCTATCAAGCAATGGAGACACTTTTCTAACAAGCACAAACATGAATCATCCGGTATGTATTTCGCGGACTCCTTAGCATCTCCATATTGTTTTGTTGCTGCTATGATGTGTAGACTCTTTGGAAGCCCCGATTCTGCTAGATTTTCTATTGAGATGGTTCCACTGATAGAAGCAGCGATAAACTCCTTTGTCATGGATTGGGCAACTATCCTATTGAATAAAATGGCTAGTCAAATACTAGATTATAGAAAGAATAGATTTGTCACTACCCGAGTTGTACCCCCATTCTATATGAGTGCTTACATTGTTAACATAGTTTGTTTTAATTCTGATTTTCCCATACTAGGTTGGAAGTGGATTGTTCAGGATCCAACCCCCATTCATATTTACCATAAATACTTATGGAATTCTGAATACAAGAATCGTTTATACAGGGTTTTCCATGGTTTCATTTTACCCGTCCATCAAGCTATCTTTAATAAACCTGCTCCTCGGCTATCTAACAAGGCTAGCATTGATTTAACCTCAATCGGCAGTTGGTTCAGGGAAGAGAGGTTCACCTATACTAGGGTTTTTGTCAGCATTACAGATCCTCATGTCCTTCCACTTTACATTCTAGATAAGCTATTAGCCTGGGAAGTAGCCTACCAGATAGTGGAAAAAGGGATGTCTAGAAATCTTAAAGACTCCAAGAAACAGTTGTGGCCTCCCTTACCTCTTCATTGTGGCACCTACTCATTGCATGATTTTAAACATGCCGAGAAAGAAGCAGACAAGAAAAAGGATCTGAGTGTTGCTGTTATCCCTAAAAGGCAATATGACCCAAATAATGTTGCTTTCAATTTAACCACTCAGATGAAAGTTAATAAATTCTTGCATGAGAAAGATGAGTTTGATGACTTATTTGCTTCAATAGAGTTATTCTCAACAGTAAGTCCTCTGGCAAAATTCAAATTGGGTGCTGAGAAAATGGACAAATTCATTGAACACAGAACACAGAGGTTACTGACAGTACCTCTGGATTTATTAAGTACTACATCGATCATTCATCACGCAGAGCACATCAAAGAGCAGGTTATAGAAAAGATTTTTGAAGAAGTTGAAACAAGTGATAAGGCTAGTGAACAACTAAACACTGATGTTGACATTGATCCCATATTGATGAAACAATGGGAGCAATTTGATCAACATATCAAAAGTCAGAATGATCCTCAAAACATTATCCCATCAATGCCTCCAGTAACACAACGACCCATTATTCCTGATATTGTGATTGAAGAGACACCCAGAAAAGACACAACTAAAAAATAGATAGAAATAATCCCTGAAAATCCTTCAGGAGAAATTACATTGAACATTGAAGAAATTCCACCCTTGGATGCTTTTTACAACCCAAAACACAGGGTTGTAGTAAAGAGGCAGACAAAAAAGAGGAAAATAGACCAAACATCATCCACAGCTCCTCAATCTGAATTTGTGAATGTCATATGGAAAGATTTAGAGGTCAATCCTTTTGAGGATTTGACTAAGTTATCTCAATTTGCAGGGGCATACACAACTGCTATAATTGATAAGGCAACTGAAGTTAATTAATTGATCAAAGAAAAGGATCAAAATATTAATCAGCTTGAAGGACAATTGGTAGTAGAGCATCAAAAGATTAATCAGCTTGAGTAACAGTTAACAGTAGAGAAACAAAAGAATGAGCAGCTTGAAGAATAATTAAACCTGGAAAAGGAGAAAATTGACCAGCAAGCCATTCAAATACAACAACAGTTGTCTCAAGAGCTCGAGCAACTTAAATTGATACATCAGCAAGAGATGGAATCTAAAGAAGGGAAAATTGCACAGTTACAACTCTCTATAGAACAATTCAAAGATTATCCCAAGGTTGAAGAGTTTAAGAAGGAAGCCTTAGAGGCAAATAAGGCTTTATCTCAACATCTGAATCTACTCTGCCAAAAAATATCTCTTATTGATCCATTATGCATCACAATGACATCAGTGATTGACCAAGCAGTTAATACCAGGTTAGAATTTGAAGATGCCGATGATAAACTCACAAATTATCTCTCCTAGAAAAGCACAGAAGATGGAAGAGCTGCTAAATTACCTAGAATTGAAGAGTCTCATAAAGAGATATTGTTTTCAGAATGGGAAACACAGTTGATAAAAGTAGAAAGAGCTACCTCCAGAGCCAGGGCTATAATGAATAATATTATTGAATTCGTGAATGATAACTTATATGGTGCCAGTTTAATTTCTAATTGTTCCCCATGAAATCTTCCAAAGGCGAAAGTTTTAGAGAAGTAATGGAAGCAAGATTTGGACACCAAGGAGGAGTAGCTCAACAGAGTACAAAGTCTTAACTGGGATGCGCATTGGTCCTTTGTGGTCAAGCCACATAGCCAACAGATGACTATCAAGTGCCTTGTTGATGCCATTGATCGCATGATGCCCGAGCTCTCAGATGCCACATACACAGGACAGTTACACTCTAGGATGAGTCATCCTCCAGAAATCCAAAACATGCTCTCGATTTTTCGATTGAAGATACAAGAGAAAAAATAGATGCGATGAATCTCTTCAAAGGTTATCGCAATTCTATTTTTGAAATTCAAATCCCATATTTTGATGAAGGCAGTTCCAACAACTCTCGGCAATTTTTATGGACAGTTTGTTTTTAATTTTACTATAAATACCCTTTCGTGTCAATTTAGAAAAGGTCCTCAATTTGTATAAAACTAGACTTGAGAAGTTTGCACTTCTGCACTTCTTAATTTGTTTTTTATAAGTCGTGGACCGAGGTTCAGAATTGTTGTGAAAGAGCTTCATAAATACTTTCATTTTTGTTTCTTCTTGGAGTTTTCAGAATAAGAAGATTGAATCAGATTGTTACTTGCATAATGAGACTCAAATGCATATGGTACTTCTATCATTGTTCTTTTTGTCTTGTTTTATGTAATTAGCATTCCATTGATTTGTTATTGTTGATATATTCTCATGTTTCAAACAACTCTGTATTATTTCACTTTTGAATGATCTAGAATTGTTATATTGTACATATATGTCAACGACAAATATTATTATTCTATGTGATATGTTTTCACATTACTTTGTTTAATACCTTATTCAAAGTAACCATCATTTAAATGCATCTTTATGTAGATAAGTGAATAATCTATATTATCATTTATCTGCTAAGAATCATCAAGAATCACATTATTATGAGATCACCCGGGTTATATAGATATATCTATATATTTTAGAGCTTATAGATTAAACCACCTATCATCTTTTTATACATTTAAAACACCCATTCATCAAATCATACTTTATTGGGAAACTGGTCCCATAATATCTAGTCGAAGCCACCATACCAAATGGATAAGGAGCTACACTAAGGTCTGGACAGGGTGGTTATCCCCCAATGTTGGTGCTACGGTTTTAGAGAAATCAACACATTCATATGTTTCTTTGCATTTGAAAAATTAAAATAAAATAAAAGAAAAACCATTATTCATTGCATATAGGGCTTTGATTCTATTTGGAATAGTGAAGTTGAGGAGATCGATTGTTGCATCACTTGTTTGTTGCAGTGTTGATTGATTTCTTCTTACCCTACTTAGTTAGGCCTTTGATTTCCAAAAGGAAAATGAAAAGAGTTCTTTTTGTCATATTAGTTGCTCATAGGTGTGTCCAGGTAACATTGAATTTTGAGCCCTAAAAACATTGAATTTTGAGCCTTGAAAATCAAAACATAATTCAAGATAAACTCTAAAATTTACTCAATTAACCTAAGGAGCATTTGAAACATTAACGCAAATATCTAGAGGTCTAGGCTAGAGACATGTTCCACATTTATAAACATAGGAACTATCATTTCTGGCACCGTTGCATTTCAAGGTGATATCCCGTTCCACTTATGTAAGTGTATAGGATCGTTCTCCACGTACCTTTGAGTATATCAAATGTTTCTCCACGCATGATAAGTATATGGGAACACTCTCATTGAATGGTTACGCATTAGACAACATTACTATGGACTACGCTTCCACATTCCTCTGGGTATATTTTGGAAGTCCCCACTAGGTTTCTATCCCACCTTAGGTAACAGATTCAGCCACCTTGTACACTTTCATCCACCAAACACAACATTCAAGTAGATTTCCTACTCATTCGTAAATCCTTGGTTCTCCAAGGTGGTATATTGTAGTTCACAGTTGCTTGGTAAACCATTTTAGCTAGTTACCCCTATTGATTTATTTTTGTTGTTAATTTCTAAAATCAATTAATTGACCACAGAATGACATCCTCCCCATGGAACAACTCCTTATTGGATCTTAGATTAAGACTAATTGCAATAGTTTCTGAGTCCACCAATCAAGGAAACCCCTCTAATAGGAATCCTATTCTTTTTCCTCCTTTTGGAAATATTGATTATCCTTATATGGAAACATTGTCCCTTCCCATATTTACCATTGGTTTACCAATTTGGTTATTTTCGACCTCCTTGGTTTTGAATGTCCAAGCTGCTCCTCAACCATGTTCAACTTCACTTGAAAAACATCAACCTCAAGGTGATCCTAAAGTCGACCCTTTTCCTTCTTCGCCTATTTTTTTTCAACCCTTTCTTCCTCCTCGCCTGTTGAAAGTATTGATTCTAGTAACCAAGAAGTTAAGAAGAAGAAGCAAAATAAGTAGGGGGAAACCATTGCTACCAATGCAACTAGTATGGAGAAACCTTCCAATCAACCCCAAAAAGTTAAATTCCCTTGCAAGTTATGTAAAGGTGATCACCTTCTTAGAGATTGTCCTAGTATTCCCAAGGTATTAGAAGTGTGGTCCATAGATTCACGTCAACCTTTGTCATGAGCTTCTGGATATCATGCTAGTGCAAACCATCAACTAGTGATAGTAAGGTCCATGGGAATAAGGATAAAGTTAAGTTTACCTATAGGTTATGTGAAAGGAATCATCCTATTCACCTTTTTCCTTATATGGATGAAGCCTAAAAAGTATTGGAAAACCTTACAGCTTCTCAGCCTCGTCTTCCTACTGGTTATCGAAAGCTTTCTCCTAGTCCTCCACTAGTTGATGAAGTGATTGATCAAAATCCGCCTCCAATCAATCCCACTCTCTATAAACATGAATCCCATGAGTCAATTCCTAACCAATCATTCGTTTAGAAAATGGCTGACTCGATTCCACCTTTCGTTGATCGTACCTTTCCCATAGAGAGTGAGTCTCATACTGCTCAAGTTCTTCTTTTTTCTTCAGGTTCAAATGAACTGGGGGGTAATCCTCATGTCTAAACAACACAGGGGGAAATCCTCTCATTCCCATGGCATAAGGGGGTGATTCTCCTATTCCCACAGTACAACAAAGTAGTTCTCCCATTCCCATTTCACAAGGGGGAAATTTTCCCATTCCCACGACACCCCCTACAAGTAGTATGGTCACTTCCTTTGATTGGAGTCGACTATCAGTATATCGTTTTCCTCCTTACATTCCTTTCCAGATCATAGTGCAGGATTATAATATGTCTGTACCTAGCACAGTCATTGATGAAGGCACGTCGATTATTATTTTGTCCTCAACTACTTGGCAAGCTTTCGGTTCTCCGTTGCTTGTGCCCATTACCCAAAATCTATTGGCTTTTAATAGAGGAACCAGTCAACCATTAGGGATCCTTCCTCAATTGCTTATTAATTTGGGAGAAAAGACTATCTACATCAATGCTATGGTAGTCCAAGGCCCTTTGGATTTTAATTTACTCCTTAGGCGTGATTATGTTTATGGCATGGGAGCTCTTGTCTCTTCACTCTTTCATGTGATGTGTTTCCCGCATGAAGGAAGAATCATGACCATTGAACAACTTTCATTCATTGGTCCTAATTTGAATCCCAATCAACCAACTTCCCTAAATGGTCCTTATATACAAGTGGTATATTCCCCGCCATAGATTAATTATGTGGCCACCTGTTCCATACCCACATCAACTGATGATCTAGTCGGTGATGTAGTGCATCATTTACGGGGGGTATTAGAATCTGATCTTTCCATTGGATCCTTTGAAACCTTCTAGAGCATTTTTCTTCCATCTGATGCGAATCTATTGGAATCCATGGTCTCTTGGAGGTCATGATCAAGATACCCGGAGCAGAGTTTCTTTTTCTTATGTCAAGCTCATTAAGAAATGAAACAAGGTACCTTGAGCATAGTTCTTTTCCTGTGTCAAGCTCATTAAAAAATGAAACAGAACCCCTTCCAAGTCAAGTATTTAACTTGATATCATAAATAAACTTTCATTCCATCCACCTGTTAGTAACCAATAGTCTACTTAGGTGAATGAAATGAAGCTTGGGGGGCACGTGCCTAGAATTGAGTCATTATGCTCAGAGCATGCAAACTTATTTCAAGCATAGTTTTCCTTTGTTTCAAGCTTGTGTAAAAATGAAACCACTCTCAAGCATATTTTTTCTCATGTTTCAAGCTTGTTAAAAAATGAAACCAATTTCAAGCATAATTTCCCATGTTTCAAGCTTGTGTAAAAATGAAACCATTTTCATTTTATCCTGCATGATTGTAATTTTTTATCAACCTATTTCTACCAGATAAGCCTTGGTTTCCTCTTTCCATCATCATCATCTGCTTGGTCGATCATATGATTTCACTTGGTTGTTTTACCCCTTCCTGAGGAACCACTATGATGAGTGGTATTATAAGTCAGCCTCTTGACCTCTACATGTTTTGAGTAGTTCCATCATGACCGAAACCAATTGTTACCCTTTATACCACTCATTCCTCTAGGAGAAGTCCTCTTTCAGCTCTTTTCAGACTCCCAAATATGAAAATATCATCGAGCACTTGTCTTTTCAAACTTATTAAAGTAAATGAAAATATGTCTACTCAATATAAGTTTAACCCTTTTCCAGGCTACGATAGACTATTTATGAAAAAGGAATAACTTAGTCGAACATGGCTAAGAGGTTCTCCTAAGTATTGTTTTCTACTTTTTCGAACTCAAGAGACTTGTTACGAAAAGGAACCTTTGGAGTTTTCTTTTTTGCCTCTTTTTCAAACTCTCTAAACATGAAAAAAGAGTCGAGTTACACCTTTTTTGGACTCATAAAAACATCAAACAACGATGGACTCGTCAAACATGACGGGAACTTAAACACTCTATATCAAGGTTCATTAAAAATACTTAGAGGGATTAATCTTAATGCTGAACTTACAGATCAAGAATATGTTATCCTCCTCAAGATTGTCAAAAATAAGGAGGTATTGACAAAAAATGGTTGGGGAAATTGGGAAAATAGGGTACTCCACCTATTAATGGTAGCGAATCGCTCTTGAACATGACACTCTTCCACTTCATCTCTATGGCTGTTGATTTGGGAAATATACTTGTCTTTTTGGTTCATCATACCATATCAAAAGCCTTTGTATTTAATTTTGGGTCAATGCTACCAACTTCATTCAATGTCGTTGATATGTTCAAGATAAGTCATTTAGTTGATATTTTATATGATACTCTTAAGCCTTCATTCCATGTTTTTCATTCCTAAACCAATTCCACATTAGCATCATTATGTCTCAAATTATGATACCTGTTTTGTGTTGTTGATGGGGGATACATCAAGGCCCTCCTATGTTGGGTCGCTTCTTGTCAACATTAGCTCATTATCCAAGAAGTTGACTTAAAAACTCTCATTTTAGTACCTTGGGGCTTGCATACATCAATGGAAAGTTTCCTCACTCTTGGCAATAGGTTTCCATGATTGGCCTTCGACCGAAAAATTTTGTATGATGTTTGACTTCAACTCATTCATTCACACCATACAGATTGTATTGTTGTACCTTGAGATCCATTAACATTATTGATGGTTTCGCTTGCATTTGTTAACGACTTCCATCATTGGTTGTTAATCAGATGGTGTTTGCCATGTTTGACTCCAACTCCTTTATTCGCATGGTTAGACTCGTATGTTGGATGATCGAGTGAACGATATAGAAGACCCAGGATCTAGTTACATCCATTCGTATTGTGCTTTCAGGATTAATGAAATATCACAAATCATGATGGCTATGATCATACATATATTCATCCAATCATGTATCCACACTTTTTCATCAGTGGACGCGACTTCTTGATTATTGTACATGTAACGTTAGTTTATGTGATGAGAATGGGTATGCCTCCATCAGCAAAGATATCATGATGAAAATGTATTTAACAGAAAATGATTTTGACCAGTTGTTCTTGATCCGAAATTGTCACAAGGTAAAGTACTTCAGTCACCAGCCACCGTCTCTAACTTTGCGCTTTAGGGGGCAATCTGTTATAGGCCATTTTGTCGCATCTGGTCAATAGGCCTGCAAACTGGATCAATCATCATTCGTCAACATGTTATCACTATCCCTACACAAAGCCCTAAGCATGACCTTTCCATATAACTGAGTTTCTAGGTCTAACTGCCAAAAATCAGAGCTTTTAATCCCTAGTGAACCCTGCCCCTTTAGAGACCTACATTCAACAGTAGGTTGCTCCTTTCTACACTAGCATTGATTAGGAGCAACTTGCTCCTTGCTGAGGGTGCGCTAATTCTAGAAATTCAAGAAAATTAAAAAGAATATTGAAGCTTCCTCTTCCAAAAGATTCGAGGGGTTGTTTTAACCATTTACCTTGATTAAGAAGCTTGAATCCTATATGATCCTACCTTGGACATTTAACCTCTTATCGCTTGAGCTCATCCTCCCATCTTAAGTGGATCTCAAGCCTAGATTAGTAAATGGATAATAATTCCTAAACTACCATCCGTCTCTTATAAATTTATTGCCATCTACAACATTATGGTGAGATTTTGGAGAATGATCATACCCTCATGCTGTTTCCTTGAATCTAAGAGAATCATCATCTTCATGCATTAGGGTTACATTGAGCTGTGCTTTGTGACGAGGAAGCACAAGTCAACTTGGGGAGATCTCTACGATATCAACTATTATTCTTGGTTGTAAACTCTTTCCTATTCATATTAATACAAAGAGTACATTGTTTTCTTATATGTGTTATGTTATGTTTACATTCATATATCTCAATGCCTTGTTGATCCATTGAATAGAGTAACTGGATAATGCTACATAGATGTCCTAGATATATGGCTTCTATTGATTGTATGTGCATGTTCTAATTATAGTAATCAGAGCTATGATTGGAGTTTACAAGGCGAGAGGAGAGAAAAGCTTGCGATTGATTCCAAGTAAGCCTCTTTCCATTCTTCAATTTATCTAAGGGAAACTTTGTATTCTTTTATTTTTGTTGTTCTAGACCAGTCCACTAGGTATAGAGAAGATACTTCTGTCTGCAGTCGTAAATTCCGTATAACAATTTTTTCTGCCTTTTCACACTCGAGATTGTTTACGAAAAGGAACCTTTAGAGTTTTCTTTTTCGCCTATTTTTGAAACTCTCTAAACATGAAAAAGGAGTTGAGTTACAACTTCTCTGGACTCGTCGAACATGACAGAAACCAAACCACTCCTTCTCAGGGTTTGTTAAAAATACTAAAGGGATTCATCCGAAGGATGAACTTACAAATCAACCATATGTTATTCCCCTCAAGATTTTCAAAAATAATCAGGTACAGACCAGAAATGGTTGGGGAAATTTGGAAAACAGGGTACTCCACCTATTAATGGCAACGAGTCGCTCTTGAAACTTTTTTGCCTTCCTGGGATCAGGAAACAGATGGACTTGTTGACATATCTTATCGGAGCATGGGATGTTCAGGCACAGGCATTCAAACTTGGTGCACATATGCTTGAGATATAGGTGGAAGATATATACTTCTTGATAGGTCTATTGAGGGGAGGTGCCCCCATATCTTTATCTAGTGCGAGAATGGGTGCAAAGGCAATCAAGAATTACATTAGTGCACATTGTAGACTAAGATCTCAACGGACCAAGGATGGCAAGATCGAGATCAAGGATGTCGTATGTTTGCCTCTAAGGACGATCATGTTTATCATTGCCAGATTAGCCGATAGTTCCACTCTACATTTGGCCAATAAGTCTCATATGTAGTATGCTCTAGAGTGTATGGAGCTGATAGTATTCAACTAGAGCAAGGGATTACTAGCAAACCTGAAGGAGTAGATGACCAAGGAAAAGAATGGACGGTTAAAGGACTTTGGCTATGGTTCGATCTTGATTTATTTTTCCTTAGAGTGGATACCATTGCTCAGGCCACAATATATCTCATGCAAGCCCTCATATCCAAGATTCCCATAGATGAGGAGGTGGGTGGATCTCATGTCCATACATGCAGGTCCATGATCGATGAGTTTCACACCAGTCTGCTTCAAATGGATGTGCATGCAGCTCATTATGATAGAGAACTATCCATATGAAAGGGTGGATTTTCATAGAGACTCGGAGAACGTGCTTCCTGATGGCAAGTGATGGGGTGCCATAAGTAAACCATGAAAAATTTTGATCATTTTGGATATTAATATTTACAATTTTTTTGTAATTTTTTATGTATCTGAGGCTAAACTATTGATTTATACATTGATATTAGACTCGATCGACTTGTGGGTTCTTCTTATCTTCAGCATGCAGGAGACCCACAACAGGCACTAGCAGTAGTACATGTTGTTGCAGTAGGACGAGAGGTACTACAGGATCTCAATGTGGTCGAGACCCTTGCAGAAGTTGAGCATCACATGGAGGGGTTGACTCACAAGATATAAGAGACTAGGGTCAACCAAATTTCTATGAGACTATAGGGACATACTATTAGTGTGCCTGGTTGTATCAACCAGATACTGGATGGCTCGCGTAGTAGCGTGCTACCATGAGCACTATGATTAGTCTACTAGGAGGCTTACAACCATATTTGGACTTGTTGAAGGCTCGAAAATCAGGTCTACAACAAGGGGAATAACCACCCAGTCCGGACCTTGAAAGCAACTCCTTTTCCGTTTGGAATAGTGGCTCCGACTGGGGATGATGGGACCAATTTCCCAATCAGTTATGATGGTGCACTTACGGGATGATGTTTTTTCTTTTTAAAGTTTATGGGGTGAATGCTTATTCTAAATCTAATCGATATTTTAACTAACATGTCCAATTTATTCTAATAAAATAAAACATCTAACTTTAAACTATCCCGGGAGTAACGTTTTACTTATGCGATCTAAAATAATTTCCAACAACAATTGATAATAAAAATCATTCAATCACTACGAGAAAGGAATCCATTAAAAATGATTGTTTCGTATAAAAAGTTAGCCAAAACAATTATGAGAAACATATCGCATAAGAGTTATTCATATACTCAACATAAAAAGAATAGTTATCACCATACAAAAGTGCAATAATGACAACTGAACATTCAGACTTTCATATATCAATAACTGAAAATAATTTATCATTTGGCACATAAGTAAAAAGTATTAGGAGATAAAAATACCATTGGTAATAGGTTCTACTCATGAGCTTCAGCAATATAGATTTATATTCAAATTACTCAACATCCACTAAGAGTACAAAAGTGCATTTCAGTAGTAGACATCAAACTCATATAAAAATAAATCTCGTTCCATTCATTTTATCAAAACCTCCTTAGTGGGGGCCAAACTGTACATTCTGAAGAATTGTTTTTGATAAAATTTTGGACCCCTCTCTAAATGCAATGAGAGGGGTTAAATACTACTCTATGAAATCTAAAAATAAATATTACAAAAATAGATGAGGAGGTTTAAACGACCTGCCTCATTTTAAGCAAAAATGAACTAAAAATAAAACTAAACTGTATCTATGATAAATCCTGCATCTGCTCCTTTAAATTGCAAATATCCAGCATCGGTTTCAAAAGCGTCGGTTGGCCGACTTCAGCTTTTAACTGTCCTGCGAAAACGGCATTGGCAAGAGTTGGCACTATCTTCTCGGCGGAGGTTATGAGGCATTTCAGGGTCATCCATTGGCTATGTGGCTTTACCAGGTACTGCCAGTATGTGTCCCAGTTTAACCTGTTTACCTGTTTAATTGACTCAACCTTTTCCTCTGCTGTTTGTTTCCACTTTGTTTGAAGTTGTTGTGCCTTTGGGAGGAATCCTGGAGTGGTCTCTAATATCAAATTTGCCTTGTGCATATTTTCATTGATGCACTCAATGACGTTGTTTGCTGTTGTCGCTGCTTCCTCCATCGCCTGCTCTGCTTCTTTAAGTTGGGAATCCCATTTTGCAAATAACATTTCTTTATGAGATTCATCGATTCTGGGCAATTCCACTCTTTTTCCTTCCTCTGATCTCTGCCAGCTCAAAAAGTCAGAAACCTTCTTAAAAATTGAATCATAATCAAGTCGTAAATCTACGACTTGATTTGTAATGTTATCGCTCTTTTCACAATGGGAATTCCATTGTGAGATCTTTTGGCAGAGTGTTTCTTCCTATTGCAAGAGTTGGGAATTAAGAGCGAGTGATTCTGTGATAAATTCTTCAATCTTAGGATCATCCTTATGCAGTCCTATCATGGTCTGTAACTGTTCTTCTTTATTGGCCAGACTGCTTTGATAATCCAATTGCATTTGCTGGAAATCCTGCTAGAGTTTTTCCAATTGTATCTTTGCTTCTTGACTGATGCTGGCCTGCTGTAGTTGTTGTTCCAAAAATAGAATCTTATCCTACTTTTCTTCTAATAGCATTTGAACTTCAATTGCTTTATTAATTGTTGCAGAAGCATATGCCCCTGCAATCTAAGAGAGCCTAGTTAGGTTTTTCGCCGGGTCTGTAGTTGGGTCTTTCCAAAGAACATCCAAAGGTTCACCCTCTGGAGAGAGTACGGCATCTATTTTTCTTTTCTTCCTTTGTCTCCTGATGACAACCTTATGTTGCAGGCTATAAAATACATCCAGAGGAGGAATCTCCTCTATTTTCAGTATAATTTCAGATGACGGAGCAACAGGAATATGCTCTGTCTCTTGAGTATTGGTAGCCCCTTCTACCACCATTTCTGTGGTTGTCTCTTCTAGGTTTGTCAGTGGCTCTACACTCTGTTCCTCAATGTTGATTAACTCATTAAAATTTTCCCATTCCTTTTCTAGATCCACTACAAGTGGCTTTGTTGGCTTTGCGAGGGGAGTGGGAGTTTCAGTTTGTTTTGGGGAAAAAACCTGCTGATCAGGCTTCTCTGTAGATTGAGTTGTATCTTTAACTAACCCATCACTTCTGTTGTTTTCACTTTTGGACTGATCATCAGACTTTTCAACTGATTCTTTTTCAGAATTTGATTTAGACTTCTCTTCTTTCGAACTACCACTTATGCTAACACTGGGAGTAGGCTCCCTTATTGGTTTAATGAGAAATTGGTCCAAAGGGACCTTTGTTAACCTCTATTTTCTGTAATTGTCAAACTTTTGAAGTTCTTCTTGGTTAAACTAAATTTGTGCCATATGCAGAACCTCTCTGAAAGTGTGCTTCTGCAGAAAGACATCATCAAAGGAATCCTCTTCATTGGTTAACACTTTTATTTTAACCGTTGTAGTAAAATTCTTTACAACACCAAAGGGATTGCACTGCCTCCCTGGGAACTTTGGTAGTTGTAAACATAGCATATTATCAACCTCTTTAAAAGCATGACCTAAATCAAATAATGCAAAAGCCCCACAGACTACAGGGAATTGAGGCCAGATGGCCTTCTTAGAATCCTTGAGTACTTTGCTCATTCCCCCAACACCACAGGTCTGGTAAGCTATTTATCTGGCCATTAGTTTTTCGGGGACATACAAAGGAAGCACATGGGGAAAAGCAATGCTACCAAATAACCTGATGTATGTGAATAACTCCTCCCCAAACCACCTTCCCACAGGGAGAATGCCAGATTTAGTTTCTGGGGAGAATCTTGGGGCGTCTTTGTTGTAGAGCATTCTATGGATAGGGAGCATCACTCCATGACAAATCTTGTAGAAATGTGGGATGAAATTGGATTCCCACAATTCTTTGTGATAAACCCGAATAGGAAGAGGGTTTTGTACTGTCCACTTCCATCCCATGATAGGAAAATTAGAGACAAAATAAATGGCATCCATGACGTAGGCACTTAAAAAGAATGGAGAGTAAACCCTCTGAGCAAAACTTCTTTTAGTTCGATATCCTAAAATAGCAGAGGCTAAATTATCTGATAAAATTTTGGCTCAATCCATTATGGTGGCATTGGTGGCCGCATCCAATAAAGGAAACCATTCTGACGAAAACTTGTTGATATCTAGCTTCCCAAATAGTCTACATAACATTGCAACGGAAAAACAATAAGGAGAACAGAGAGAGCCAGTGGCGTACATACCGTTTTTATCCTTCTTTAGTCATTCCTCATTGGCAGACTAGCTTTTTGTGCACTCTGCCAAATCTTCGTTCTCTTTGGCGAATTTTTCTACCAATTGCTTGTTGCAGGAAGCCTGAGGTTCTGGTAAGTGATACATGCGTCTCAAATTTCTTGGGGCAAATGACCCCAGGACTAATTGACTGACCGTCTTGAACTCTCTATCAGCTATACCTGCATGATCTATGACCCATTTAATCATATCAATGTAAGGGAGTATCTTCGGCCTCGCAGCAACATGGTGTAGAAACGAGCATGCAAGCTCAGTTAGGGACGCTTCGGAAGAGCCGCGTCCATCTGTTGTAACTGTAACCTTCATAATCCTTGGCTATTCATCCTCTAACAATTTATACATGGCTTCCCAGGTAGATATCCCTGCTTCTCTAGTACAAGTGGTGTTTGTGAATAATGAAGTCATTTTTGTTTTCTCAGATGCGGGTGCCTTGCCTTTCTTTCCCATTTCGTCGTGTATTATGCTCTGCGTACTGCTCCTAAAAATTGCAAGCAAAGAGCAAGGATAGGATTAAGATGCTAGTGAATACAGGTAATATCAATAGAAAAATAAGGTGATGAGAAAGCTTTAATTCTTTAAATCATATCAAAGATATCACCTTGTGTGATATGGTCCTTTTACCCTGATCTAAATCGTTTTTAATAAATAATCACTAATGGACCATTAAGCTAAAATTTAATGCTCATAACTTTGCATCGAACGGCGAAAGTACTATCATAGAACTCTGAGCCCTTAGATCTACGATAAAGTGATTTTGCGATTTGCTTCGCAATATCACAGATTCGAATATCGCAAAATCTATTATCATTAACAACCATTGTTTTGTTGGGCGACTGCGATATGCAATTTGCGAGAGGCTAACGCATTTCATGATATTGAAGTGTGGTACGTAAAGTGGCGTCGCGAAATTTAGGATTTACGATGCGATAAGGTTATAGGACTTAAGATCTCACATTCTCGCAGATTGCGTTTTCGAGGAGTTCTTTGTATAAGAGATGCCCGTTGTGAACTTTTTGATGCGATACTATCGTTAAAAAGAGAGTTTTATGAAAGGTTTACTTAATATTTGAGACTTTCCGCTTTCAAAGCTTTTCTTGGGTTTTGCGGTCATATAGCGTTTGGAGTATGAAAAAGGTAAATTTACATGTTTTAGCAAGTTTCACCTTGATGTCTTGTTTTATTCTTAAACAAAAAGGCAATATTAAGTGCTAAGTTTTGATTTTTTTTGGAAGGGTCCCCATTTATTAATGTTATTGCTAACACTAATAAAAGGGGGGTTGTTGATGGTCACAATAGGACTGCATGTATATATTTTGATATGATAGGACGTGTGGCCATATGTGTCTCGAGCACAAATTTTGTAAAACCAAAATTTTATATATATATATATATATTGTTTCTTATGGTTCTATTATCTCTTTCAATGTATGTGATGTGTATTGAACTTAATTTACATGTGTCGCAAATGTCTATCTAAAACATGATTAGCCAATGCATTTGTCAATGTGTTTAGATTTCTTAAAATGTGTTGATATTGGATGAAATCAAAGTATCTTTCCAAAAGGAAAACCCTTAAGAATATACGAAGCATAGTTGGACTTCTAACTGAATAGACATTAGTTAACTGTAGTACTACAAGTTGTGAGTCAAGTCTGATAACTATATGGTAGATAGCATGGGAAATAGAATCAGAAAATAGTTCGATCACTGAGCTATAATAAACAATATTATTCGTAGAGAGACCGATACAAATCCCTTGTAAACTCACTAACTCGTCAATCAGAGCATATATAACCCATGTTGCAAAAAAAGGTTCTTAGTACTATGACTAGTGCCATAAGAATAACCAACATATGGTTCGAGGGATGTCGACATCTGAAAACCAAATGTAAATAGGATTAACGGAAACCATAGAAAACTTCGAAGGGAACACACTCAACACACCTATGTATAGCATGTACACAGTGCACTACGCAAAATTTCAAGCATAGTATTTCTTAAGGTACAATCCATTTTTGGGTTACACCAAAGGAAATCATCGAAATCAACAAGCTCATAGGCCCCTTTAGCAAGAACACGTTTGACAATGTATGGAAGTAGCCACATTGGCTCGAACTTCCTTGATCCTAATTTATCAGACTCCTAATCGTATAACAAGACAAGGAATCCTTTTGAGAAGACACGAGACTTGACACTCTTGTCATATTATGCCTTGATACATTTCCTATGGATTTCATTAGCCATCGCGACATCACGTCGGGTTTCATCTAAGCACGTCATATGTAAGAGACATTCCTCTTCCCTAGAAGTGGGAAGGAGGAGTTCGACATCAAGTTTGAGACACAAAATTTCATATTCAATTGGAAGGATTGCTTCTGGATCATAAACCAATTGGAATAGTGTAATCCTGGTAGCAGTCCTAATGGAGGTTAGATATGCCCATAAGGCCGCATAAAGGATCAAATGCAATTATGATTTGTGGATCCCTATCATACGTTGAAGCATCATTTTGATAATTTTATTGATCACCTCAACTTGCCCATTCACCAAAAGGTAGTAGGAAGTAGAACTCTCATGGGAGAGTCCCAACTTGGTAGTTAGTTCAGACATCATGTGATTGTGAAAATGTTTTCCATGGCCCGTAACTATATCATGTGGAACACCAAACCATGCAATGACATAGTTGAAGAAAAAGACAACAATTTTTTTGCCGATATTATTGTATGTAGGCATCACCTCGACCCACTTGGTAAAATAATATACTGCTACGATGATATAGCCATGCCCCCCATCTGAGTGAGGGTTACATGTCATGAAATTAATGCCCCATTTTTCAAAAGGACCAATGGATATAATAGAATTCAAAGGAGCAGGTGGAGCACGAGTCTTATTGTCGTATATATGGCATGCATAACACTTTTGGATGACGCGGATGCAGTCACGAAACATGGTAGGAAAAAAGTAACCAACACATAAGATATTTTGTGCGGTGGAATAACCAGACATATGACCACCACATGCCCAAAATATAATTCATTTAAGACTGTCTTAGCTTCCTCATGAGTGAGGCACCTTTGAAAAAAATTTGTCACGGTGATAAAGGGTGTCACTGATTATAATATATTTTTTAGCTTGATATCAAATATGTCATTGAATAGAGCGATGAGTATCAGACCAGAAAGTCTGGGTTTGGAGATATATAAGAATTTATCCATACCACTGGTCAAATGATGTGACCAGGAACAACGACTCGTCTAGAACAGAATCACTAGATGTTGTTTCAAATTCAACAGTGGGAAAGTCGCAGATTAGCTTATCAAAAACTAAGGATTTCTTTGACTTGGATTTGATGAATTCCATATCGAACTCTTGTAGGATGATATTCCACTTGGAATAATTTCCCCCAACAATTTTCGTGACAAGATGTATGTCATGGGGTTGCAATCGGAAATAACCATAGTTTTGTGGAGCAGTATATAATGGCGAAAACGTTGGACAACTTGGACAACCGCCAGAGCTAACTTTTCGACATGAGTATATTTGATCTCGATATCATTGAGATTCTAACTCAAGTAATAGATAAGATGTTCATCCCCTACATCGTCCTCTTATACCAATACCATATCAATGGTAGTAACTACAACAGCGAGGTACAAGAAGTAATTGTGTTGGTAATCTGAGGAATACAACAAGGATGCATGCATTAGAACATCTTTCAAGGCATCGAATGCCTTTGACCAACATCATTCCAATGGAGTGGAACCCCTTTCTTTAACAGGTAAATAAATCCTTTGTTCAGTTCGACGTATTTGGGAACAAACCTTCGAAGAAATTAGCCTTCCCTTGGAGTTGTTGAAGCTGAAGAAGGGAAGAAGGAGCAGGCAAATAAATGACCACCTGGACTTTTAACGTGTCAATACGAATTCCATGTTTTGATACAAAAAACCAAGAAGTCAATCAAAACTTACACAAAACACACACTTGTGCGGATTGAGTTGAATGTTATAATGTCTACATCGTAAAAATATGGCCCGAAGATGCATCGGGTGATCAACATGATGTTTCAAGTGAGCAAGAAAATCGTCCAAATATGGTCGCACAATATGTTTGATGTTATGGAAGGCATAATTCATTGCCCTCCGAAACATAGCCCCAACAGTTTTCAATCTGAAAGGGAGTTTTCAATATGAAAATGTGCCCCAGGGACAAATAGATGTAGTTTTATGTTGGTCCATGAGGAGAATGTTGATTTGATTGTACCCTGAAAAACCATCCATAAATGAAAATATTTCACAGCCAACAATATCATCAACAATTTGGTCGATGAATGGGGTGGGATAATCGTCCTTCGGACAAGCACGATTAATTTCCCAATAATCGACACACACATGAATTGTTCCTCGTTTCTTCATGACAGGGACAATGTTATACACCCAATCTATTAGAGGTACTGGGTATATGAAACCAATGCATAGAAGTTTTTCAACTTCATCTTTAGTAGTGGCATCCTTCTTGGGATGGACTGGACAAAGGCATCCTCGAATTAGTTTAGCATCAGGATACATCCTAACTTCATGCAGAACGATATTCAGATCAATACTTGGCATCTCCTCGTAGGACTAGGAGAAAAAATCTCTAAACTCCTAGAATAGGGCTTTACAGGTCTTGATCCCATTGGGAGAAAAAGATGCACTAATATGTAGATTCTCAACAATGTCAGGTTTGACCAAAATATCGAGAGGGATAGTCTCTTCAATATTCAACAAGTTCTTCTTAGAATCAACATCGTGAATGGATATGGAATTCGTAGACAACTCAACTATATTGGGTCAATAGAGTTCACTAAGATTATCCTCAAAGTAATCTAGCAAGGAGGAATGATGATGATGATCGTCCCATGACGCATCGTCCAACACAAGTGGCTTACTTGGAATTCATCGCAAGCTTTTCTCTACTCTCGGCTTGTAAGCTTGAAACGTAGGTCTGATTGTTATAATTAGAACCTGCACATACAATCAACATAAGCCAAATATCTACAACATCTATGTAGCATGATCCAATTACTCTATGCAATGGATCAAGAGGGCATTGAAATATATGAATGTAAACATAACATAACACATATATGAAAACAATGTACTCTTTGTATGAATATGAATAAGAGAGAGTTTACAACCAAGAATAGTAGTTGATCTTGTAGAGATCTCCCCAAGTTGAGTTGTCCTTCCTTGTCACAAATCACAACTCAATGTCACCCTAATGCATGAAGATGATGACTCTCTTAGATTCAAGGCAATAGCATGAGGGTATGATCAGTCATCCCACTTTGATGTTGTATATGGCAGTAAATTTATAGGAGGCATGGTAGTTTATGAACTCTTATCGATTTACCAATCTAGGTTTGAGATCCACTTAATATGGGAGGATGAGCTCAAGGGATAAGAGGTGAAATTTCCAAGGTAGGATCAGGAAGAGGAAGCTTTGGGATTCTTTTTAATTTTCCTGAATTTCTAGAATTTGTGCACCCCCAACAAGGAGCAAGTCGTTGTTGATCAATTTTGGTGCAGAAAGGAGCAACCTACTACTGAACATGTGTCTCTAAAGAGGTAGGGTGCACTAGGGCTTAAAATCTTTGATTTTTGGCAATTAGACCCAAAAACTCAGTTATTTGGAAAGGTCATGCTTAGGGATTTATATAGGGATAATGACAACATGTTCATGAATGATGATTGATCTGGTTTTAGGCCTATTGACTAGATGCGACAAAATGACCTATAACAGATTGCCCCCTAAAGCATAAATTTAGAGACAAGGGTTGATGACTAAAGTGCTTTACCTTGTGATAAGTTCATATCAAGAACAACTGGTCTATATCATTATCTCCTACCATACATTTTCATCATGATATATTTGCTAAGGGAGGCATACCCATGCTCAGCACATAAGATAATATTACATGTATGATGATCAAGAAGTCACGTCCACTGATGACAAAGTGTGGATCCATAATTGGATGATTGTTTGTATTATCATAACCAGCAAGCTTTGTAATCTTGCATTAATCCTAAAAACGCAACCCAAATGGATGGAACTAGATCCAAGGTCTTCTATCTCATTCACTCGATCTTCCAACGTATGATTCTAACCATGTGAATAAAGGAGTTCTAGTTGAACATGGGAGACACCATTTGATTACCATCAATGTAAGCAGAGAAGGTCACCATATCAGTACACTAGCTACATGGATCTAATGACTTAGCTAGTAGAGACTGAGCCATCCTCCTTTGAGGAAGCAGTAGAGAAACCTGTATGGGTTGATGCAATCGTGGAGAAGTATGAATCCACTATAAAACAACAGTGTTTGGGAACTGGT